>JAYESA010000016.1:121040711-121555831 GCA_036927795.1 Iris macrosiphon | reverse complement strand
CACAGTAGAACTTATATATATATATATATATATATATATATATATATATATATATATATATATAAGTTCTACTGTGTCAGACTGAAAAGTGACAAATATATATTTGTCGTCCTGTTATTCGCTACCCTAAACCTGCTGTCTTGTCATTCAAGACTAAAAGATGCATTTACACAACTTTCCCACTTCTGTTCTGGTATTGGAAAACCACTCCACCCTCATTGATTCACAATACTCGGAATTATTCATTATATTGGCTCCATCACCACTAGGAATCTATATAGATGTACGCTCTCAAATTCCAATGCCGTTGATCAACAACCTCTATTTTTCCTCCAATTTTTCATTATTAGTTCTCTTGTGAACTTATCATAGTGTGTTCACTCTCTAAAGGGAATTCAACCCTTTTCCATGGCATTTCTATTACATGGATGTGTCTGCCCGTCTGATGTTTCTTACAATCATTTGTCTGCTAGTGGGGTAGGAGGGAGGGAGCTAGTGGGTGTGGTTTTGGGTTGAGACCAGCAGTTGGTTAGTCCTGGTTTTAAGCCTTTAAACATTATGTTATGGCATTTGAGTTATTCTCAGATGATCTATTTATAAACCCTTTTAAATTTACATCTGTTATACAGGTTTTTGTGAAGTGAATCTCCATAATCTTCCTCCACTGTGAATAGTTACCCCCACCCACCCACCCACCCAACCCCAACCCCAACCCCAACCCCAACCCCAACAACACCTCCTACCCCACACACCCCACCACCACCAACCCCACCACAACTTTCTATTGATAATCTTGTGTAACGCAAACTCCGGAATAACATCTTCACCACACTCATGATCGGCTATCACACCAACGGAGAAATTCCCAGACAATCCACAGGATAAGATCCTCTCAGCTATAAACTAACAAATAACCCCCAACCAATTTATATAGATTATAGGGTAAACGGAATATGAGCCATAGTGCTCCTATTCCTACATGAGCCATGTACATGTGGACCAATAGAAATAGTCCTACATCCCATGTGCACCCATGTGCACTAGTACACTCTATTCCTATTGGTCCACATGTGCATGACTCATGTAGGAATATGAGCACTATGGCTCATATCTCGTTTATATATATATATATATATATATATATATATATATATATATATATGTTTTGTTTTCATTGGATCCTAGATCAGTTCACGTGCTGATCAGTTCAGAGAAAAGAGGAAAAATAGAATAAGAACCATGGCCGCAAATTTCAAAAGCTTTAATCATTTTTTCTACTGGTTTTCATTCATGTGTGTGAGAGTTGTGAACGTCATCTATTTGGATGGTCCACATTGTAGTTTGGCAAATGACACATCAATATTCGATATGCCCAGGTACAGTAAATCCTTGTGAATGTTTGTGTTTTTCCTCAAGTTATAACCTCTAGTGGCTGCTGGGCATTTCTTCATTATTATACCGTCCATTTGTGTTGGTTTATAGCTAGTTTTATCTTTTGCTGTTCTACATTTTATTATTTCAGCAAGAGTTGGATTTGGTGCTCATATTTCTCTTTGGAATTTGTACTCTTTTCATTGTGCATATAGCTTTTATAACCCATTATTCCATGAAGATAAATAAAATGACTGTCACAAATAATTTCCTGCTAGTCATTGCCACAAATTAGAAATGCAAATGAGTTCTCTCACAGGATCAATTCTGAGCACCATTGATCATGCAGATGGAATTGTTATGAAAAGCAATAGAAATTTTAATCATACTTTTCTCAATCCACAGCCAGTCGATAAACAACCTTTGTTGGATTCTGGTATTTTCTGCTGTCTTATACACATCCTCAATGCCCTTCTGAATCCCGACGAGTTCAGTCAAAGACAAACCAATTTTGGGATAGAAGGATCAGTCTCAAGTGAGAAAAGGAATGATGGAGATACAATGAAAGTAAGGCGCTTGGAGGTAATATTTATAACATTATCCGATATGTTTTAATCTCTATGAACTGTCTTAAAAAATTCATTGTTTTGCAAGTAAAAATTTGTTTGAAGACCAGACTATTAAAAGTAAGATATAAACCTGTAAATCACTGTATATTAATTATGAATATGTTGCAATTTATCATGTTGATCTTTATGATTGTCTTCAACAAATTAATTAATTTGTTTTTCTAAAATGTTTAACTTCTTATTCGTCCCACTTTTGATATAACCTTTTGTAGTGTGCAAGGCAAAACCATATTTTCTGTAGTAGAATTTTGTCCTAGCTTCATAATGAAATCTAATGTAGGTACCTTGGTTACTCGACTAGGGATATCCTCTTGTTTGTGTTTGATAAGGTCTTTGATGCTCTTTAAGACTTCAGCACTTACATTATACCAATATTTAGCTACTTACCACATGATAAATACCTGGTTAAGCTATTGAGAAACCTATTCCCAGTGGCATTGACTTAGTACGATTTCATCTTTTTGCTCCATTCAAGAACTATCTTAACTAGAACAATAGTGTCCTTTTGCAGGTTTCCTTTTCTTATTTCCTCCTTTAACCGAGTTACATGGATCTTAGGAGAAGTCTTCACGCATCTTCTTTTCTCCTATCAACTTTTTTGTTCCTTCCTTTTGCAACTTTTATTTTTTGATTTTCTCATTCTTATGTGTCTTTATTTAGTATTAGATACATTTCTTCCTTTTCTCAGGCATGATATCTTAACTCAGTCATGTAACTTATTTTGTAATTTATAAAAATGATGCTAAAGATCCATTCCTTATAACTTAGGAGCTGTCTATCAAAAAACAGATGAAGATCAATATTGGATCAATTATTCAAAGCAGAGTTGTAGGTGGATCAAGGTTCAGGATCACTGCATTTAGAATAATTCAGAATTGGGGGGAAGTTCTCCAGACTAGACCAAACCTATATTCCATACCTAAGCGTACTAGATCAGACCAGAAACTGTTGTACCTGCAATACAAACTTTTGGAGAACCACCTTATATGGTGAGTGCCAAGCAAGCCAACTCATTGTTAGTTAATCATCTGCACTGTTATTTCTGCATCGATATTTACCCTTGTCTGGAAAGAGGAGCAGGAGATCAACCATATAAAACAAACATGTTACACAAGCTTAGGTTTATTGCACTTTGAATCAGCTGTTTCCAAGAGTGCTACCGAAAAATTGATTCCTATCAGGGCCACTGATGGATCATGTTCTTGAAGGTTAGTAGATGTTTGAGGCAAGACACTATACCTTTTTAGTATTGGATTCACGCACATACCTAGATAAATATTGATGATATGGGCACTATATTGGAAATTGGAACTACTGTGCGTCATTAAGGTTCGGACTTATTTGTTCCTCGTCTTCAAACCTCAAAATTCTTTCCAACGTCTTCCTCATTTTCCAAGCCTACATATTTGTGTCATATATATAGATTTCAACTGACGCCAGATATTGATAAAATGTAATGATAAATCTACGATGGATCCACCGGTCACTAATATAGAGGATGGTGTCCTAATTGGAGGGGAAGGCTGGTCTGTTATCCTTCTATGTTTCTTCTGTGCTCCTGTGGATTACTCTGCTTGTGAGATTTTTTTTGGGGAACAATTTGCTACTCCCAAAATACTTTCATAATTTTTATAATAAGCTGCATTCACATTGTAGATTACCTTACATCTCATGTTATGGGAATTTATTGTGTTGGAGGGGATGGTCTACTATGTCCTGGTATAGTTATCATTACTTGATCTAATAGTCTTAGATGAATTTTAAGGCTCCTTTAACTGCTTGCCACACTGAAAATATGTTGGTAACATTTGGTAATATGAAGCTTGATTAAGATGCGTTCATATTGGTGCTTATAACAGTTGTAGGAGGTTGACAGGATGTTAGAAGGTTTAAGCCTCGAGGTTGAAGGTTCATTTTGCAGCTTAAATTAGTGCAAGTACCTGTTTCATGCTTTTGTGCTTTGAACTCTTTTGTCACCTTTAGAAGTTGCACTCTTTTTTCTCCTTATTATTGTGTGTTTATGTGGCATTCTTAACACTGCATAAATTGTCTTTTCTTACAACCCCAAAAATAGAATAACTATCTCATTGAATGTTTCTATTGGTCTTGCTTTTACAATCCTGCATTCTCTACACAGATTTGAATTATCCTTTTTTATTAGACATTTTTTGTCTCTATATCTTTGGGTTTAGCTAGTTTTCACATTATCCTGCCTTCCAGATAGAAGGAAGTGTAGTGCATATAATGAAGGCACTAGCAAGTCATCCTTCAGCAGCACCAAGTTTAATTGAAGATGATTCACTCCAGCTTCTGTTTCATATGGTTGCAAATGGTTCCTTGAATGTGTTTTCTCAATTTAAAGAGGGTGTTGTTCCTTTGCATACGATCCAACTTCATCGACATGCCATGCAGGTTCTTACACTGGGCGTACATAAGACTGCTTGAATATTCTTAAACTGGAAACTAAAGTCTCATCTCAACTGCCTAAATCTTTCTTCTCACTGCTTTCACATTTATTTAGACCATTATTTTTTGTATCCAGATACTTGGTCTTCTTCTTGTCAATGATAATGGAAGCACAGCCAAGTACATACATAAGCATCATCTGGTATGTTTTCACACTTTCCCTTTGATTTTTTGCTATCATTTACTTTTTTTCATCTCTGTCTTCCACATTTTGAAGCGTATCCTATATTATGAAAAATTTATAGGTAATCATAGTATCTTAACCTAGAGTGCTTAACTGCTTAGTAGATTTTCTTTCCCTGGTGTAACTACTAAAATTTATTATTTAGCAACTGTTAAATGCATCATTCTTTTTCTTGGCCGCATCCTTATCATGTGTCACGTGAGGCTCTGATGCATTTGCTCCATGTGAAATGTGTAATAACTAGGTGTAGGTGTCTTCTTGTTGATATTGACACCCCTCTTTGCTGCTGCTACTCTATACTGTGACAACTTAAAGCGTAGTTCGTATTGTCAACAATCCTTTGTTTCACGAGCACACTAAACTATCTGGGACATATATGTTCCCTTCGTTACGTTTCAGATTCATATTGAGGATTTCTGTACTAAGGCTCACACTGTGCAACAACACTCATTTTTTTCTTGGGAAACTCTCGTTGGTTGACCCACCTTGAGTTTGAGGGGGTGGATGTTGTGGGGGGGGGGGGGGGGGGGGGGGGTGTTAATTACAGACTTAGTGATATTATCCTTCTTGGCCCTCTGTGACATCACTATGTCACATGCTAGATATGGTAGTCATCTACTTATGTCATTATTATGTACTCTCTTTAGATAGCTTGGCCTCGAGCATAATGAAATCAGTCCTTTCACGAATCCTAACACTAATAGTTACTAAATGTGAAGGGGTGACAAACTCAAGTGTAGTCATTAATTAATGTGCTTCGCACAATTAGTTTGCATATGCTTAGTTCACCTCTTTTTAGGTTACTAAAAGTTTACTATCTAGTGTAATCAAGCAATTATAGTCCAAGGAGTTACTAATATGTGAGGGGTAGACAAATTCAAGTATATACAGTCATTAACTTATTGTAGTTTACATATGACTAGCGTAAACGCTCGTGCAATGTGCGATTCATTCTAATGAATCGGTTTAATGAAAAATAATAATATGAATGAAGAAATACTAATCGATCAGTTTTAAATGGGAAATAAAAATCATAAAGATTTAGATGATATGATAATAAATAAACTGTTACTGTTTATTTGTGTTGAGTTTTTGCTAAGAAATACTTTTCTTTGAGAGAAAAAATACGACAGAGAAAACAATTGTTTGAGACAGAATAATATGTACCTATTATTTGGAGAGGAACTCCATATAGATAGATGGAAATAATCTGTCTTAAGAATCATTCGTGATCAATTCATATAAAAATGAACTTATTGGAATGGGATAAAGATGAGGAAATAGGTTGCTACTTTTTTTTTTATATCCATTCATGAAAGAAAACAGTTATGAGAGGACGTACCTCTTCACTTAGAAGTGAAAGAAACCGCTTGTGAGAGGACGTATCACATACCTCTTCACTTAGAAGATTAGATTCTAGTTTCCCAAAAACAAATTACTTTTTTTTTTCCATTTCTTATATATTTTAGTATTAGTATATCTGTAGTAAAGAAGGGGTAGAATTGGAAATAAAATTTGAGGTGGCTTGAAATAGGGTTGTGGTTCTATATTAGTATAGATTGCCCCATCTATGTTTCAGTCACTACAGGTTTACTATCTATTATTTAAGAGATTTTGTGAATAAATGTCTCAGGCTAATAGGTTATAACTTTGAACTCATCATAGCATGTGTTTATAAGTTGTAACCAAGGTTAACAAACTCAGAATCACAGTATTGGTATGGGACGTCTATGAGTATTAGTATCAGCACTTTCCGTGGTATCATATTAGAGTAAAACAACTTTCAATTTTGATTGGCCTTTCTTAAAACTTCAAATAAAATCAAAAGTAATAGGTTGGACATAGTAATGCATTTTTTATGCAACTTTATTTTGATGAAATAATGGAGGTATTGCAGGAACACAACCACTTTATCAAGGTCCACAGTATTGGAATCGATTTTGGGACCTTCTTATGAGTATCAGTATAAGTGGTTTTGGCAGTATCGGAGGCTCCAGATCGGAGTTTCGGGGTTCATCGGATCGGAGTTTCGTTAGTTATACATTTTGGAAAGTCAAAACTAATGACAATTGTTATTCAAAAACTAAAAAATATTTCATATATTTAGGCATAACTATGTATTATTTCTTATATCTTGTTAGTTCCGAATGGAATAATATTAAGATTGATAGATATTGTGACTTCATAAATATACAACTTCGACAAATAGAATGGTTACAATATGTCGATAAAGACACATTTAGCGTATAGATCTTTGACACGCCTTCGAATCATTGTGTCAACATTGTTTTCCCTATATTTCTCTCTTTTCCTTTGTTATTTTTCTTTGCTAAATTAACCGGGAAAGAGTTTCCAATGTCGGTATGAGCAAGTATCGGGAGTGGTTAATATCATATCCGGACATGCCAAAGGTTATACGACACAACCGATCGTATCGGTATTGGCCAATACTGTGAACCTTGCAATTTAGAATGAATTTAGGTACCATGTAAATGAAATCAGTTGATGACATTTGGTCATCATTCAATCCAATTTAATTCATTTAAAATGAAAGAACCATGCCACTTAAAAAGAACTAAACCAAACCCAAGTCAGTTAAAATTAATTAAGTTCAATTAGACATATTTCAGTTGAATTTAGTCTGAACCCTACCTATTTAGAATGAATTTAAGTCAAACCGTATTTGTCTAAGATGATTAGTTTCGAACCTAAGTCATTTGTGACAAATTTTGCCTGAAAATAATCTCTTTAAGATCGTTTGGACTAAACCTTGACAAACCAAGTCTGGCTTATCATTGGATCAAACAAACCTAAAACATTTATTCCTTATATGAGATATAGGTTTTGCAGCTCAGGAATTCTATTTGTCACCACTAAACAGAACCATGAAAAAGGCGGTCTCAAGGAACGACCTCACCATTTTCTATCATCAAGAGATATTGAAGCTCACTTGGTCAATAAGTGGCCGCTAAGTCCTTCATTCGATTATGGCCAATTTCGTTTGCTTTAGGTGTTTTTTGGTCGGACCTGCAGGGGCCGGTCCGGAAATAATTTTGGAGGCCCTGCATGAAATAAAAAAGGGGCCTCTAGGAGTACTCAAAATAAAATTACAAATCAATTGCATCGAAACATAAATTTCATAAGTAAATTATAAATCTTGAAACAGTATAGTGTTAAATAAGATGCACAAGTACTCAAAATAAAATTACAAATAAATTGGGAACGATGGGTGATGAATTGATGAATAAATTGCAAGTGGACTATATGCTAATATATATTGACCTTAGAAAAAGAATTTCAAATAATTGCAGGCTTGCTACCCCAGGACAGGCCATGAGTATACTCGGAATTTTTGATAATTTTCATTTTTTTGCATAATTTTTTTTTCTTTCAATTTTTTCCTAATTTCCAAACTTTATTTGGAAAAAAAATTCAATATATATGAGCCAATACATATGGAACTTTGAAATTTTTTGGGTGCCCTGTGCCTGGGGCCTGTGCGGGCTGCTATCAATGTTTTTTTTTCCTAGTTTCTGATAATAACGAGTATAATCATCTGATATCAATGTTTTTTTTCTCCTAGTTTGTGATCGGTTTTTGCAATCTGAAACGGCTGATACATACGCTTTTGGTAGCCGATTTCTCAAACCTTGGCTGTAGCCTGTTACCCATGAATTTCACATAGTGGTTATCTGTGACTAGGCTAAAGAACAACGGTGATTGGTGCCAATGATCCGTCAATTATAACTAGTGTTCCAAGATTCTTGAAGGTAATTCATATGACACATACAAGAATCATCAGTTATTGGAGTATACATCAATGTGGTGCACTTATAGGTGTAAGGCATCTTTTTCTCGCTGTTAAAATAAACAGATTCAAGTCTATGAAGGGCTATGATGACTTAGCAATGATAAAATATTTTATACCCCTCCACGTAATGACGAAGAACCCAATAGAGAGATCGACATCTTTATTTTTCAGCAAGATGTAGTGAAAATCTCTTTTTTCTTTACCCCAATGAAAACATAATTGTTTTTTTTTCCTTTCAATAAACTAGATTTACCTATAAAAAGAAAAAATTTCCACTCCCCCCTCAACAGATTTCAAACACATCACCGACAAAGGAGAAAGACCTATTCTTTTTCAAATCTAAAGAACTTTTTTCTAAAAAATATCTACCAAATCAAACTCTGATTTTTCCCTTCTTCATCCTCTACCTCTTGCCTACATGCCAGAGGATATCAATCACCACAAGACTACTAAGAGATGACACAGCCGCTAACAGTGCCGGCTTGGACTCTCTCGCAATGCTCAATGAACCCGCTCTAGTACCATGTAGAATTTCATATGGGTGTAGGTATGGTGAAGGTGAGATGAGAAGGGATATGGAAACCCTGGAGAAAATAATATTTGGAATATTCAGCAAGCTCTCTTATGGAGAGTCTCGTCTTAATTATAATAGATGAAAATACGAATATTGACTCTGGACTCAATTTACAAAGAGAGAAGCAATGGTTATAAGATTCACTCAGCTTACCAAGTTAACCTAAAAGATTGGCAAAACTAAATCAATCCTAGAAATCCTAGAAATTATTCCTAAGCTACTTCAAAAATACACTAATATTTTTGCTGACCCACTATGCTAACCTGACCATAATTCCAGCCATGGCTAACTGAAATTTCATGGTTATCCACTGACAATATTCTTCTAATAACCACATCTCTGATAGCAATATGACATACTTAGCAACTTGACCACTTATCTATAACATGAACCATCTGTCCCTGATAAATTAATAGGAAAGTGAACATTACAGTCAGGCCAGGTTTTATGCATTTTATATGACTAGGATATTACGTAATCTTATTCTAGGTTGCAAGTTCAGCTGTCTAAAACCCTCAACAATTCATGAATAATTACATCTATCGTTAAGTACCATGGCCAGCGCATATGTAAGAGCATTTGTCTGGAAACGAAGCCAATAAACTCCATATGGAATAATTTCTGCAGAGAGAGAATGATTCCAAGTCACTGTGTGCAGTTTTTATTTCTATAACTTTGGCTTTTGGTCAAGAGTCTTAACTAGAATTGATTAGGTTTATAGTTTTTATAGAGATCTATTTACATTTTGTTTGTAAACAAATGTGAATAGGCATACTCAGGGTTGAGCTGGGGGACTCTTTTGCCATGATAAAGATTTGGGCTACCTAACTCGAAATGTGGAAAGATTTGAGGGACTTATATAAAAATGCTAAAATTTAATTTCCAATAATAACAGTGAATAAATTCAACTAGCGATTAAAATAGTTAAGTGAAAGAGAAAAAGATGAATTTTGGAACTTTACTGGACCATTGGAGAACCATCTCGCTGCAGAATTATTGAATGAATTAGAATTATTGAATGAATTAGAATTTGAGTAGGATTGTATAGGCACTAAATATATGTGCGTAATAAATATATAATCATGATATATGATATAGTCTGCTTATCTTTCATAACAGATACTTGTATTGCAATATATAAACCCCATGGTATATGATATATAGTATCTTTTTATAATTTGACATATATATGGAAGAGATACATTTAGTTGAAGCTAAATGCAAAAGGTTGGCCTACCTACCCACCGATTGACCGTCTAGGCTTTCATGGTTTGACCCTTTCATGGTCATAGCTACCTTTGTTTGGAATTTGGCACCAACATAGAGGTTGACATGAAGTGGAAAGATGGCCGCAAAAATTTGTTAATTCTTTTATTGAGCTTTCTTGTGATTCAAAGCTGACCCCATTCTGATGGAAGAAGGCTTGGTTGATGATGATGATGATTAAGGTGCCATGGTACGCTGCGAGGAAAGCTCCAAAGATCATTCAAGTTCTCCCTAAATAACTGTGGTGGCTTCGTTTCTACTGATCTGCAGTGTATGTATGTGTGTGCACAGGCATGCGTGTGCGCGCATGTTTCTTTTACATGTCCATAAGTTGTTGGATCTTGTACAGTATTCTCTGATTTACATTCATGTTAAGGAGTTCCTCTTATGTGCAGTATTTTAATGATTTTCATCTTTTCAGTGATCCTTATATGCATTTATGTTTGTAATCTGTTCAATTGTATGGTAATCCTTTCACGTAAATTCATGTTAGGAAATTTCACTTCATATGTACTATTATATAGTTTTTCATGTTTCCTGTGATCCTTGAGTGTTATGTTCTGCTTTGTGCATGTTATATTATTATGTGCTTTACTGAATTCTGTAGATTAAAGTTCTTTTAATGGCTGTAAAAGAATTCAATCCTGAGAAAGGTGATCCAGCTTATACAATGGGGATTGTTGATTTGTTACTTGAATGTGTGGAATTGTCCTACAGACCTGGTATGTACCAGTCAATTTGGTTGATTTGTTATTATCTTATGCTCATGCAACTTTATCAAATTATCTGTTATGTAGGCAATGTCACTATACTCAGTTTCTTAGAATAGAGTTGTTATATTGCTTTGAATTACTTGTTTTACTTGCAGAGGCTGGTCCGGTCAGGCTTCGGGAAGATATACATAATGCCCATGGATACCAATATCTTGTTCAGTTTGCACTGACACTATCCAGTTTACAGAAGAGTCAAATTCAAAAATCCTCTGGCGAAGTGAGTTCCCATTTGGATGATCCTAATGGATTGGATAGTTTAGTAAACAATTATTCTGGCAGAGTAGAAGCATCCCCAGCACTTCTTTCTCCTGTGCTGTCCAGGCTGCTTGATGTACTTGTAAATCTAGCACAAACTGGTCCGTCTGAACCTCCTATTGGTGGAAAAGCTTCAAAATCTAGTTATGGAAAGACCACGGGTCAGAGCAGAAGCCGTACATCTTTTGACAGGCTTGGTGATGAGATGTGGGAGAAAACTAATACTAAGGTTAAAGATCTTGAAGCCATTCAGATGTTGCAGGATATTTTTCTGAAGGCAGACAATGTAGACCTGCAGGCAGAGGTGTTGAATAGAATGTTCAAGATATTTTCAAGTCACCTTGAGAATTACAAATTATGCCAACAGTTACGAACAATGCCTCTTTTTATCCTAAACATGGGAGGGTTTCCAGCTTCATTACAGGAGATAATTCTGAAAATCTTAGAATATGCTGTGACTGTTGTCAACTGCATTCCAGAACAAGAATTGCTTTCACTTTGCTGTTTGCTGCAGCAGCCAATTACTTCTAGTTTGAAGCACACCATTCTTGCTTTCTTTGTTAAGCTCCTATCCTTTGATCAACAGTATAAGAAAGTTTTAAGGGAAGTTGGTGTGTTGGAGGTGCTGTTAGATGATCTTAAGCAACACAAGTATATCTCTGGTGAAGAGCATCAAAATAAGGTCTCTAGTACTCTTGAGAGGAAGTCTAGCTCAAGTAGCTTGAAGAAACACATGGATAACAAGGATGCCATTCTTTCTTCACCCAAGTTTGGGAGCCCTGCTTCTGGGAAGTTTCCTATTTTTGGTGACGAAGGCACAATAGGTGTGGCATGGGATTGCCTGTTCTCATTGTTAAAGAAAGCTGAAGCGAACCAACAGGCATTCCGATCGTCCAATGGGGTCAGCATTCTTCTTCCTTTTTTGGCATCAGATAAACATCGCTCAGGGGTTCTGCGGCTGTTATCATGTCTGATTTTGGAAGATGATCTTCAGGTTCATAAGCTTATTTTTTATAAAAGAACTTCTGTGCATTTGATTCATTCAGTTTGTTATGTGAATTAGTGTTTTCTGATAAATAATACTGTTTTTTATAGTGTTTAGTTATAATAGCTTCTGAAAGTATACTCTGTTTTCCTTAAACACACATTTTCCTCTCTGCCAGGCTCATCCAGAAGAACTGGGGACACTAATTGAAATTCTTAAGAGCGGAATGGTCACAAGCGTATTGGGATCTCAATACAAACTTCAAAATGAGGCAAAATGTGATACTTTAGGATCATTGTGGAGGATCCTTGTGGGAAATACTTCAGCACAGCGAGTTTTTGGAGAAGCCACTGGGTTTTCCCTTATGTTGACAGCACTGCATAGTTTCCAGAGTGATGTTGAACATGTTACCACTCTATCTTCTATAACATCTCATATGAAAGTATTTGGTTTCTTATTACATGTTGTAACAGCTGGGGTGTCCAATAATTCCATTAATCGATTAAGACTGCATGCAATCATGTCATCACAGGCCTTCTATGACCTTCTTTTGGAGTCTGGTTTACTTTGTCTGGACTGCGAAAAACAAGTTATCCAATTGTTGCTGGAACTAGCCCTTGAAATTGTGCTTCCACCCTCCAGTGTTACACAATTAGAGAGTGGTTCACCATCTAATACTTTTGACACTGAACCATCAAGTTTTCTTTTTAGTTCTTCTGTGGGTGTATCTAAATTTGATAGAGAGCGGGTGTACAATGCTAGTGCAATTGGAGTGTTGATCCGTTCCTTGCTTCTCTTTACACCAAAGTTGCAGCTTGATCTGCTAAAATTCATTGAAAATCTTGCTCGCGCTGGCCCTTTCAATCAGGAGAGCTTGACTTCTGTAGGTAAGGAAGAGATTCCATTCTTCCTCTTCATTCACAATATTCTATCAATTCATCGCTCATTTTGTTGCTTATTATACAGGTTGTGTTGGACTTCTTCTGGAGACAATCAGCCCATTTTTGACTGGCTCAGGTCCACTACTTTCACATTCTCTGCAGATTGTGGAGGTGCTTGGTGCGTACAGGTTGGTATAGATAATGTGTTCGAATAAATTGCCAGTGCCATTACTTGTATACTTGTATGGTCAGAGTTTTCTAGTTCATTTTGTGACTAAAAAGATTACTTTTGGTAACAGGCTCTCTTCTTCTGAGTTTAGAGTGCTTGTAAGATACATTCTTCAACTGAAAGTGAAAACCTCGGGTCACCTTCTTGTTGAGATGATGGAAAAATTAGTTAAAATGGAAGATATGCGTTCGGAGAATGTTGCCTTGGCTCCTTTTGTTGAGATGGACATGAGCAAAATTGGTCATGCATCTATTCAAGTGTCTTTAGGGGAAAGAACATGGCCTCCTGCCGCTGGATATTCTTTTGTTTGTTGGTTTCAGTATCGCAGTTTCTGTAGAAATAATGTTAAAGAACCAGAACAACAAATTAAGACAGGATCTTCCAAAAGGAGCATTTCTGCTGGAAATGTGTTGCGTATCTTTTCTGTTGGATCTGTGGATGATCCTAAAACATTGTATGCGGAACTTTACCTTCAAGACAATGGTGTCATAACTCTTGCAACAAGCAATTCCAGCTTACTGTCATTTCCAGGCGTGGAAATGGAGGAAGGAAGATGGCATCACCTGGCAATTGTACACAGCAAACCTAACGCATTGGCTGGGCTTTTTCAAGCTAGTGTGGCATACCTTTATCTTAACGGAAAGCTAAGGCACACAGGAAAATTAGGTTATTCTCCTTCTCCTTTTGGTAAATCACTTCAAGTTACTCTTGGTACTCCATTTACTCGTGCAAAAGTTTCGGAACTTTCTTGGCGGCTTCGCTGCTGTTATCTTTTCGAGGAGGTTCTCACATCAGGTAGCATCTGTTTCATGTATATTCTTGGCCATGGGTACAGAGGGCTTTTCCAAGATACAAACCTACTGAGGTTTGTCCCAAACCAGTCATGTGGAGGGGGCAGTATGGCCATCTTAGATTCTCTGGAAGCAGAATTGTCCTTGGCTTCTAGTGCACAGAGAATTGATAATTCTAATTCTAGTAAACAGGTAAATTCTAAATTAGATGGCAGTGGAATAGTTTGGGATTTGGAAAGATTGGCCACTCTCTCCTTGCAGCTATCTGGAAAGAAGCTTATTTTTGCATTCGATGGAACATCCTCAGAAGCATTTCGATCATCTGGAGCATTATCCTTGCTCAATCTTGTTGACCCAACGTCAGCTGCTGCCTCTCCTATTGGTGGTGTGCAAACAAGAAACTCTGTTCTGACTTCATTATACTCGATGATATATTTTTATTTATTTTTGTGGAAGATGTTAATATAATGCTTCTTTCTATGGTCAACAGGTATTCCTCGCTTTGGTCGTCTTAATGGAGATATTTACGTATGCAATCAGTGTGTAATTGGAGATAGTATCCGCATGGTTGGTGGGATGGCTATTGTCCTTGCGCTTGTTGAAGCAGCTGAAACTAGGGACATGCTGCACATGGCACTGGAGTTACTTGCATGCTCACTTGATCAGAGTCCTCAGAATATTCAGGAAATGCAAGATCTACGAGGGTATCATTTGCTTGCACTTTTCCTGCATCACAGGATGTCACTATTTGACATGCAATCACTTGAGACTTTTTTCCAGATTGCTGCATGTGAAGCATCTTTTTCTGAACCACAGAAGTTGCATATAAGCAGATCTGTGACTTTTCCTGCTGGTACCTCCCCAGAGGCCAGCCTTGAGGATCTTTCATTGCCGAAATTTTCTGATGAAATATCTTCAGTTGGATCTCACGGCGATTTAGACGATTTCTCAGCACAGAAGGATACATTTAGTCATCTTTCAGAGCTTGAAAATGCTGACTTGGAAGAAGAAAATACAAATTGCATTGTTCTTTCAAACGCGGATATGGTTGAGCATGTTCTATTAGACTGGACCTTGTGGGTTATAGCTCCTGTTTCAATTCAAATTGCACTTCTTGGATTTCTTGAAAGGATGGTGTCTATGCATTGGTACAGGAATCATAATCTAACAATATTACGTCGGATGAACCTTGTTCAACATTTACTAGTGACCCTACAACGTGGTGATGTGGAAGTTCCAGTCTTAGAAAAGTTGGTAACATTGTTAGGTGTTATACTGGAGGATGGTTTCTTAACTTCAGAGTTGGAACTTGTTGTTAGGTTTGTAGTTATGACATTTCATCCTCCTGAATCAGTATCGCGCTCTCAAATTATTCGGGAACCTATGGGAAAGCATGTCATCGTGAGAAACATGTTATTGGAGATGCTTATTGATTTACAGGTGACTATTAAATCCGAAGAGTTGCTTGAGCAGTGGCATAAGTTTGTTTCCTCCAAGTTGATCACATATTTTCTTGATGAAGCTGCACATCCTACAACTATGAGGTGGATCATGACTCTTCTGGGAGTGTGCCTTACTTCTTCTCCTACATTTGCTCTCAAATTCCGTGGCAGTGGAGGTTACCAGGGGTTAACAAGGGTTCTTCCAAGATTTTACGATTCCCCTGAGCTGTACTACATCCTTTTCTGTTTGATATTCGGAAAACCTGTCTATCCAAGAGTGCCAGAAGTTCGCATGCTGGACTTCCATGCCCTCATGCCTAGTGATGGAAACTATGGGGAGTTGAAATTTGTCGAACTTATAGAATCTGTTATTGCTATGGCAAAAAGTACATTTGATAGGTTGAGCATGCAGGCAAATCTTGCTGAGCAAAATGGTAATATTTCACACCTTGGTGGTAGTCTAGTGTCAGAGCTTGTAGAATCGGCAACAGATATGACAGGAGACCTGCAAGGGGAAGCTCTTATGCATAAGACTTATGCTGCACGGTTAATGGGTGGGGAAGCAGCAGCTCCTGCTGCAGCTACTTCAATATTGCGATTCATGGTTGACTTGGCAAAAATGTGTCCCCTATTCTCTGCTGTCTGCAGGAAAGCAGAGTTCCTTGAGAGCTGCGTTGATCTATATTTTTCATGTGTCAGGTTTGTGGAAAGATGTATCAGTTATAAGTTAATTTCTTTCTTTTTTCTCCAAGTTTAATTACGCTAACTTCTAAACACGAGTTGTGCATGCCATCTTTTATGATCGAGTAGAAATAAGAGCCTGATGCTTATATTTCTTTCTAATCTGTATTCTGCATTGATTAAGAATATCAGAATAAGCTGACTACCATACTTCAATTTCTATCTAGAGGTTTGATTAGAGGAGAGTCAGGAGACTACTGTTATTTGACATATAATTTGACAGTAATAAAGTGCCACTATTTTTATTTTGATACTAAGGGCCAGTTTTACTGCGTCCCCCCCCCCCCCCCCCCCCCCCCCACCCCCTCGCCGCCGTATTGAACCCAGGACCTCCCCTTTCCCTACCAAAGGTCTCAGCTCAGCCATTGTGTTGCCCAACCTTTAGTAATTATCATTAATTTTTATCTGCAAAATTTCATAATTAAAATATTTAAGTGCAATGTTGAAAAGTTCTTTGTGCACATGTGGGAAGTGGATCGGGAAATTTCCTTAGTATTGAAGTTTGTATGCAAATCTTCACTGCCTTGGATGAACCTGTAATATATGTTATTTTCGCATATCTAACTACATTTATTTTTTCTACTGTATAAGGAATTGGTTTCTTCTATACAGGGCTGATTTTGGATTAAAAAGGGCAAAATTCCTCAGATGTGAAGCTACAGAGAACAAGAACTTCAATGATACTGATGATAATAAGAGCTGTCAAAATGCACCCTCTAGCATTCTTCAGGAGCAGGAACAGTCGACCAGAACATCTATGACTATTGGAAGTTTTCCACAAGAACAGAAAAGTACGAGTTCTGAGGATATCCATGAGCTTAACAACTATAGTTTGATTGACAATGAAGTGAAAGGAGATTCTTCATCCCAACAGGGGTCCAGCGAGTCTTTAACAGGAGAAAATGTCCAAGGTCCTCGCAGTTCTGATGCTCAAAGTATTAGGCAGATCTCAGCTACCTCCGATGTGTCTGAACGTAAGGTCCATGATTCCAATAGGACACGAGGTTTCGGCCAACCAATGGATTCATTTAGTTCTGGATCTGTAGATGCACCTTGTTCTCCTGTTCTATCTGAGAAATCAAGTTCCAAAATATCAGTGACACCCACATCGTCCCCTGTGCTTGCATTGACATCGTGGCTTGGCAGCTCTAATAGTTACACCGATGCAAAAACACAACTAACTGCTACTCCGTCCATGGTATCTTCGATATCTACTAATGCATACGATGTTTCATCTGAATCAAGGTCACCCTCTCAAGGATCATCTTCTGCAAATGTTATCTTCCCAATTACCCCCAAACTGCTGCTTGAAATTGATGATTCAGGTTATGGCGGTGGTCCTTGTTCTGCAGGAGCCACTGCCATTTTAGATTTCATTGCAGAAGTTCTTGCTGATATTGTCTCAGAACAACTGAAAGCTACCCAGATTGTGGAGACCATTCTGGAGACTGTTCCACTGTATGTGGATTTGGATTCTACTTTAGTATTTCAGGGTTTGTGCTTAAGTAGGTTGATGAACTTCCTGGAAAGGCGTCTCCTACGTGATGACGAGGAAGATGAGAACAAACTCGATAAGAATCGTTGGTCCTTAAATCTGGACAGTCTATGCTGGATGATTGTTGATCGTGTTTATATGGGGTCTTTTCCTCAGCCAGTTGGGGTGTTAAGAACATTGGAGTTCTTGCTGTCGATGTTGCAACTTGCTAACAAAGATGGCCATGTTGAAGAAGCAGCAGCTGCTGGAAGAGGCCTTCTATCAATCACTAGGGGAAGCAAGCCGCTTGAGACTTACATACATGCCATTCTGAAAAACACCAACCGCATGATAATGTACTGTTTTCTTCCTTCTTTCTTAATCTCTATTGGAGAAGATGATTTTGTTTCTGGTATGGGATTTCAGACAGAGAATGGGAAGGGAACCGTGTCAAAAACAGATGAATCTGGAATTGATATTTGCACAGTTCTGCAGTTATTAATTGCCAACAAGCGACTTGTGCTCTGCCCTAGTAATCTTGATACTGATTTGGTTTGCTGTCTTTGTATGAATCTGATCTCCCTTCTCCATGATAAGAGGCAAACTGCTCAAAGTATCGCTGTAGATGCCTTAAAGTATCTCCTGTTGCATCGTCGGCCAGCACTGGAAGATTTGCTGGTTTCTAAGCCAAACCAGGGACAAAGTCTGGATGTTCTGCATGGGGGTTTTGATAAATTGTTGACAGAGAATCCATCTGAGTTTTTTGAGTGGCTTTGGAAGTCCGAGCAGACAATCAATAAGGTTTTAGAGCAGTGTGCTTCTATTATGTGGGTACAATATGTTGGTGGGTCAGCAAAGTTTCCTGGAGTACGAATAAAAGGCATGGAAGTCAGGCGTAAGAGAGAAATGGGGCGGAAGTTTCGTGATGCTTCAAAATTAGAACTAAAGCACTGGGACCAGATAAATGAACGAAGATGTGCTCTTGAATTGCTTCGTGATTTAATGTCAACTGAGCTAAGAGTTATTCGTCAAGATAAATACGGATGGGTTCTTCATGCTGAGAGTGAGTGGCATACTCATCTCCAACAACTTGTACATGAAAGAGGAATATTCCCCGTTCGGAGTTGCTCTCTAGAACCTGAATGGCAACTTTGCCCCATTGAAGGGCCATATCGAATGCGTAAGAAACTTGAGCGGTGCAAATTAAAAGTTGACACAATCCAGAATGTTCTTTCTAGAGGTTTTGAGACAGAAGATACAAAACTTGATAATGAAAAGATGGATAATGGTTTGGGTACTTCGGGTTCTGATTCAGATTCATATTTCAATATTTTGTATGAGGGTGCTAATCAAAGGTGTTCTGATGGTGGAGAATATCAAGAATACTTATTCAAAGATGCTGAAGGGTTTAAAGCCGAAAGCTTAGCATCTGTTCCGACTGCTTGGAACGATGATAGATGTAGCAGTAATAATGAAATGAGTTTACACTCTGCCCAGGACTTTGGTGCCAAGTCTAGTGCTGGTTCTGTTCCAATTACAGAAAGCATATATGGAAGATCTGATATTGATTCTCCAAGGCGGTCATCCTCCATGAGAGTAGACGATGTAAAATATGCAGAGGACAAGTTAGAGAAAGAATTGCATGACAATGGGGAATACCTTATCAGACCTTTTCTTGAACCATCTGAAAAAATAAGATTCAGATACAATTGTGAACGTGTTGTAGGCCTAGACAAGCATGATGGTATATTTCTCATAGGCGATCTCTGTCTATATGTTATTGAGAACTTCTTCATTGATGATTCGGGTTGCATATGTGAGAAAAAAAGTGAAGAAGAGCTTTCTGTGATTGATCAAGTTTTAGGTGTGAAGAAGGATGTTTCAGGCAGCTCTGAGTTCCAGCTAAAGTCACCTTCTTCATGGGACATGACAGTGAAGTCGCTGGCAGGTGGAAGAGCCTGGGCATATAATGGGGGAGCCTGGGGAAAGGAAAAGGTTTGCACCAGTGGTAATTTACCCCATCCATGGCACATGTGGAAGCTTGACAGCATTTATGAGCTCTTGAAACGTGATTACCAGCTGCGACCTGTTGCTGTTGAGATATTCAGCATGGATGGGTGTAATGATCTCCTGGTTTTCCACAAGAAGGAGCGGGAGGAAGTCTTCAAAAACTTGATTGCTATGAATTTACCACGGAACAGCATGTATGTATCTCAACTCATATATAATTGTTTTTATTTTCTTTGCATGTTTTCGATGCAACATAAATTCATAATTGTCAACTTTCACAACATCAATAAATGATACAAATGGTTGAAAACTTTTTATGTTGTCAGAGATGTCCTGGTAAGGATCTTAAATTTCATGACTGAACTGTTCAGTCCAGTTGTCAAAATGAAAACGACAAAGTTCTTGACTCTTGTGCAAGTAAACCACTTTTCAACTGTTAGAAAATAAGATTTATGGTGCATGATTGGATAACATTTTGAGTCAGCATTAAATATTAATACATAGCTTGACCAACTTGGAATCTACATTGGCATTTGTAGGGAATTTCAGTACATTGACATTTGTAAGGAATCTACATTACCAGCTTGATCACATTTTATATCCTTCCATTGGAGAATTCAATTCTTTTACATAGCCATTATAACATCTAACAAATTGCGTTTTTCGGTCTCTGCTTATACAATCAACCTTATGCTGTTTATGCTCACTATTCTCTTAGTACTTCTTATTCTTATTGTGTCTATTACCTATCTGCGATATATTTCTAGGCTTGTATCTTTCCCCAGACAATGATATTTATGAGTATTTATAGAAGAATTTTTAGTTTTTACATGATTTTGTTCTTTTTCTGGTTTTATCTATATGTTTCGTTTGTGTTAAGCTGCCTGTTATTCATGTCTAGTGTAAACAATCGTGTTGTGATGTTTACTTTTTGTTATTTATGTCTAGTTTAAACAATTGTTGTGATGTTTACTTTTTGTTTGAGGTATGTTTCTTGTGTTCTTTCATCATTTCAACAATTGTTCTTAAGAGTTTATTGATGTTCTTAACATGGAAATCTTATTTATTTGATGTACCGAATATGTTTCCTGAGTGTTAAGCTTTCCCTTGTGCCAAATAAAAAAATAATGTCCCAAATAGTTCTTATGATAGTAACGAGTGAATTTCTTCTCCATGTTTCATTGTGTGACTGAATCTTGAGACTCTTATTGTTAATATACTTCCCCTTTATTGATTTCCAGGCTGGACACAACAATTTCAGGGTCATCTAAACAAGAAAGCAATGAAGGCAGCCGCCTTTTTAAGATAATGGCCAAGTCCTTTTCCAAGAGGTGGCAGAATGGAGAAATTAGCAACTTTCAGTACCTTATGCATCTCAATACTCTTGCAGGACGAGGATATAGTGACCTCACCCAGTATCCAGTGTTTCCATGGGTTCTTGCGGACTATGAGAGTGAGATTCTTGATTTAGCAAACCCTAAAACTTTTCGTAAGCTTGATAAACCCATGGGATGCCAAACACCAGAGGGAGAAGAGGAGTTCAAGAAACGGTCAGTTTACTTTGTTTTCAAGCCTTTTCACATTGCTAGACTATTTCCAAGTACATCCAACAGGAAGATATATTTTAATAATAGATTATCTTGTTAGGTTACTTCTTTTTAGTAACATAGTATCATACGTCTACCTTTTTTAAGTTGATCTGAAAGCCGCCAAAACTTTATTTTGTTCTTTTTTTTTTGGTTATCAGTCACCCTTCTGCTTCTGTTAAAACTCTGCAGGTTGAGTTTTAATGCATAACCTTCTAATCACATGAACGAGCAAACTTGATAAAAATGACTATATATTTACTTTGCAAATGACTATATATCTTACTTTAAGTTAATATAAGTTAATTCAAATCAAGTACTTCTGACTTTTATGTTTAAACTTCTTTATTTATGAAGTTCCGCAGATTAAAACTATTATGCACTCTCCCATGTTTATATTATTCGGTTGAGTTAAAAGGCATCGTGCTTGTTCTTTTGTTTGTTGAAGATCCATGGTTGGAGATGATACCCACCAAGTTATGTGCATACTGGTATATTTAATAGAACATATTTTAACGTAACTGGTTATCTAACCATATGTCTCATTTTTCTTCAGATATGAAAGCTGGGATGATCCAGAAGTCCCAAAATTTCATTATGGTTCTCATTATTCTAGTGCTGGAATTGTTCTTTTCTATCTCCTAAGATTGCCTCCATTCAGTACTGAAAATCAGACACTACAGGGTGGACAGTTTGACCATGCTGACCGTCTATTCAATAGTCTAAGAGATACATGGTTAAGTGCTGCTGGAAAGGGTAATACATCAGATGTTAAGGAACTGATTCCAGAATTCTTTTATCTGCCAGAGTTTCTTGAGAACCAGTTTAATCTTGATCTTGGGGAAAAACAATCAGGAGAGAAGGTGAACTGTAACACAAATTGTCTTTTATTGCAGAATACCACAGAAATGCCCATATTTCGGAATAAGCATATGCAGTTCCTTATTTGTTAGGTCAGATGTATAATCGGATATAAGTTTTGCTTCTATACAAGAGCATCTTTCTCCAATTTTACAACTTGGCATCTTAAAGATGAAATTCTTTAAAAGGCTGCAAGCTGTAATATGAATATTTTGGCTTTTATGTTATTGTCATTAGCTTCCGTCCCTTTACTTTTGTTGACAATATTTGCTAGACAAAAGTTTCATGCACTACTCGGTTTTGTTCTTATGAAAAATTATGTATTGGCTTTCTTCAGGTTGGTGATGTTGTTTTACCGCCATGGGCCAAAGGAAGTGCTAGAGAGTTCATAAGGAAGCACAGGGAAGCCTTGGAATCAGATTTTGTTTCCGAGAATTTGCATCGGTGGATTGACCTCATCTTTGGATACAAGCAGAGAGGAAAGGTATGTAAAGCCAACTTATCTGAGTCAGAACTTCGCTAATATTCTTGACAAAAATATGCTCACAAGTATATAAGCCATGGATTAAATCATAATTCATAAGTAGTCAGAAATTCGCTAAATTTTCTCATAAAATTGATTTGCTAACTTATCTGCTGTTACTTATCTGGATTGGCCTGTGAGTTAGTGGTTTTAAAAGTTGAAATTTTTGGTTTTTCTTATTTCTTTTGTTTTGCTTGCCATCTAGACCTCTAATTTTTAGTTTGGACAGAGGATGAAGGTTTCTGTTTGTTAAGACATTTAACTACTGTCTTACATGTTGAAATCTAAAAAAATGGACCCTTAATTTGATGCAGCAATAATGTAAGAGATCCTAATATTTCAGGAAATTCTAGATATAGAGGATTCATTAACATGTCACAAACGTCATATTTCATTTAAAAGTTCATCCGCCACTTGTAGTTTGTCACATATTGTTGTTACTTGTCCATGATCATATTTTTGTCCCCTGGGTTTCTGAAACTAGTTTTTTTTCTTGGAAAACAAATGCACAAACATCTTTCCTCTTTCCAGCATATCTAGCAACCCTCTGTTGTAGGGGATTACATTGACCCATCTTGTTGTCCAGTCAACTGCGTTTTATGGGCTTGTGAAGTTTTCTTGTAAAGTCCTTTTCTGTTTCTATCCCTCATCCTGGCCATTTACATTTTATACCATTATATTCTCATAGATATAGAAACTTCACCAGCATGGCTTGGCTACTTGAGACATTGAAAACTCCACCCCATTCTGTTATTTTACTTTTGATACCCTTATATATATATATATATATATATATATATATATATATATATATATATATATATATATTCTCTCATACTAAGAATGTCCTAATGCCAAGAGGCTTACGCAAGGTTTGGGGAAGGTCAACATGTATGCAGCCGTACCCTCATATATATGACTAGAACTTGCATCCTCCGGGATGCAAGCAGCAGCCTCACGAATGTTCTATACTTTTCCTTTTTTATGACAGAAAATGTAAGTCAATGTTTTAAAACCAGAAAGAGTAATCCTTGACTTAGAGTGTGTTTGGTTGCAAGCAAGAGAAGTGAAAGTGCCACTTTTTTTTTGTACTTTGCCACTTTTGTTGTTTGGTTACAAAGCAAGTGTGATTTCCACTTCTATTTATGACATAAATAGGTATTGTCCCCTTAAAAATTTGGGTTCACATCCTATCTTCCAAGCTTGAAGTGGGATTAATAAAGTTTTATTATTTTCAATGGTTCACACATGGACAACACTTTGTTATCCCAATTTCACTCTACCAAGCGGATAAAGTGTGTGAACTTCTTAGGGTACAAAACTTTGTAACTAAACAAATATCCTAAAATCTCACTTTAAAATGTCGGCATTTATGAAGTCACTTTTTTCACTTCAACCCACTTGTTTGCAACCAAACACCCCCTTAAGTTATTGATCAATGAAGTCATCTTTTAGTAGTCTTGTCTATTTTGTGCCTTTTCTTGTCTATTTTGTGCCTTTCTGCTACTTGTATTTATCTCACAACAATATAGCCAGTCTTAATATGATCTTACCAAATTATTCCCTAATAAACTCCAGTACCAGTCTTATGTGGAATTAATTCTCTCAGGCTGCTGAAGAAGCCGTCAATGTCTTCTATCATTACACATACGAAGGAAGTGTTGATATAGATTCTGTTACTGACCCAGCCATGAAGGCCTCCATTCTTGCTCAAATCAACCATTTCGGCCAGACCCCAAAGCAAATTTTCCTAAAGCCCCATGTCAAGCGCCGCACTGACCGGAAAATCCCACACCACCCACTCCGCTATTCTGCCCATCTCCTACCCCAACAAATCCGTAAGTCCACTTCATCCATCTCCCGGATCATCACATTCCATGAGAAGATACTCATCTCCAGAGCCAATACCTTGCTAAAACCTGTGACATATAGCAAATACATAGCATGGGGATTCCCTGACCGGAGCCTGAGGGTTCTGAGTTACGACCAAGATCGGCTCCTTTCAACTCATGAGAGCCTTCATGGAGGAAACCAAATACAGTGTGCGGGAGTTAGCCATGATGGTAAGATATTAGCAACTGGGGCTGATGATGGTGTTGTTGCCGTCTGGCGGTTTACCAAAGATGGGCCCCGTAGCCGGTTACGATTAGAGCGAGCCCTCTCTGCCCACACTGCCAAAATTTCATGCCTCTACGTCAGCCAGCCATATTCTTTAATTGTTTCTGGATCTGATGACTGCACTGTGATATTATGGGACTTGACGAGTTTAGTCTTCGTACAGCAGTTGCCGGAGTTTCCTTCGCCGGTGTCCGCAGTCTACATTAATGATCTCAATGGAGAGATTCTGACGGCTGCAGGAATACTCTTTGCAGTGTGGAGCATCAACGGGGACTGTCTTGCAGTGGTGAATACATCACAACTACCTTCAGATCTGATTTTGTCAGTGACGAGCACTATATTCTCGGACTGGCAAGATACAAATTGGTATGTCACGGGACACCAGAGCGGGGCCGTCAAGGTATGGAACATGGTCCACTGTTCAGAGGACGCCACGACAAGCACCAGCGGACAGCGGTCATTAAGTGGAGGCACAGGAGGGCTAAAGTTAAGAAGAGCACCAGAGTACCGACTAGTTCTCCACAGGGTGCTCAAGCACCACAAAAATCCGGTGACAGCAGTCCATCTAACAAGTGATTTGAAGCAGTTGCTAAGTGGGGATTCTGCCGGACACTTGATATCATGGACTCTACCAGATGACAACTTCAGGTGACGACAGTCTAAATAGTTCTGACCGGTCATTACTAATGTCATAATTTGCAACCAAACCTGGAGTTTCGTTCAAGTATCGGCTTTACTGACGCAAGGGCTCGGGCTGGTCTAGAGTCGAGAAGGAGGAGCTTTAGAAATACTGTTTAGGGGAGGAAGAAATCACGGAAAGTGGATACACCTATATCGGCGAACAGATTAGATGACGAAAATTAGCGGAAAATACTAAGAAAGGTTTCTGGTGTGGCTGTGTACTTGTCAAGGGGCTCCTCTCTTTTTTTCTGTAAATAAATGGTAACCATATGGAATGTACGATTATACAGGATGAGTATAAAGGGGTGGGGATGTGTATGGGTTGGGGGAAGGGTTTGCGTTATTTTTTAAGGGAGAACTGATTGATTTTTATTTTGGATGTTGCTTTGTAATTTCATTCTTTTTGTAAGGGTTCTGTAAGGGGGTGCAATGGTTGGCGCCTTTTTTGTTGTGACAAAGTCATCCTCTTATCGAAAATCAATTTTCTCATGCCCCGTTTGTGTGTACTGATGCAACTTCTTACACTGACTACAGTGCAGGAAAGTAGAGTTTGCAAAATCATATTGAATATTTGACAATACATTATGTAACTTGCTCAAGTGATCTTTCCTTACTGACCACACACCCTCTAAGCAAATATGTGTTATTAATAGCGTCACTTTTGCTGTTGTAGGCGGTCTGGTATAGAAGGCATTAAAGATACTCTACACCACGTTGGTTTTCGTTTGAAAGTGAGACATTTGCTTTTTCTACCAATATTTTTATTAAAAGATGTCAAGATAGAAAGACCTATTTGGTTTTCACATTTGCCATTTTTACCTACAAAATCTTTTGAAAACAGTTGAGGCTAAATGCTGGTGAGAGAATAATTTGGTGTTTCCTATTGAATTATTTGTATTTATCTTCTCATTACTAATATCTAATTCTGTTTCTCTCATTATTAATTTTATTACTATTATTTTTCATTTTTCAATAGTTACGCATTATTAATGAAGGTAAATACAAATAACAATGATAAAATGGGAAGTTGTAGTAATAAAATAAAGGCTTAATGGAAAAAAAAAAAAGGCAAGGTAAATACAAATAACTCACAAAAGGATGAAGAAAGCGGTCACCAAACACTTCTAAGGTGACGAACTTGTACACCTTCACAAACCAACACCCACAATACTTGTTATCGAAACAGTAACTGTCATCTTCGGGCAAAGTAACACTCGGTCATCGAGCACAAGTTGTTATTCATGGTGGTCGATATTCTCTCATCGTACCTAGCAAGGCCAATGGATCAACGTGCTGAGGTCAGCAATCTAAAAAAAAAAATCACCCCGAAAGAAATCAACTTGGTGATCTCATGGAGTGCTAAGAAATTGTTCGATCGAGTACATAATACATGTGTTAACATCTAATATTTATGATAGAAAAAAAATTAGCAAAAGAAATTTTTTACTACAACTGGAACAGCAAATTTCCATTATAAAACACCATTCATCTTTTCGTTCTGCGTCCCTTAGCTACAGCAGTATACAAAGTAGAAGGAAGGCTCCTACAGTTTCCTGATGAACTGAATGCTGAGGAATCAATAACGAAACAAAGCGAAAGCATCATCTTGTGTCAGTCCTTGGCATCCGCGATGCCACCTGCAGTTATCTGGAAAATGTGACTCCTCCAGTCAAGGTATACAACACCTCTGGGAGAAGAACTCATAGATCAATACCAGGCTAGTAGATAAAGCACAGAAACTCCCAGTTTTTTTTTATGTGTCCGTATCGTGTCCGGTCATATACGTGTCAGTGCAACATAGATACTAGGTAAGGTAAGGAAAAGTCTTTTATTAAAGAACGAACAAATTGGAGGATATTGCTTCAGCTTCAGGGAGGTTGGGGGCATCAAAGATCTTGCAGACACGCTGTTCGCCTTTTCCTTTCCTCAGCATCAGCCGGATGGTGGCGGCGTGCGCCAGCACGTGGCCTCCAGCTGGTTTCTTCGGGTCAGATATGAACATCCCGCCACCAGGATCCGCAATCACTGCCAATAAATTCAGATTCTAGATGTTAATTATAGTCAGAAATAAAGAAGATCTAACTATAGCCAAGGAAGCTTGATCTCTCTGAAGGTCAATGCCGTGTTTATGTCGCGTCAGACACGTGTCTTACACAACACAGACTATCCAGAAAACAACAACAACAGTACATGCCAAAATCTGTGTCGTGTCCATGTTACCATGTTTGTATCTCATCGTAATATTCGTGTCTGTGCAACATAGATCTATAGCTGGTTTGGTTGGGAGAATTCTGTATGTATACCTTGGTTGGTCATGAAGACTGCAACATTGAACTCCTCAGCAATCTTAATCAGACGGGAGAGCATCTGGGCCAACTTTTGCTGACAACGAAATAGGAAGAACATATTGGAATATCAGCAACAATTTCAACAGAAAATGATATTGGCTTTCTAAATTAGAATACTTTAGATCTATTTAACTTGAACTCCTCTGCAGTATTAATTAAATTTTTCCCAATAAATTAGTCTCCTATTTAGCACTGCTAACAACAGAAGAAACTGGTTCAAGTTATAGACACAATGGGCTATCATTAAATTAAACAAAAAAAATGATATTGGAAATTTAGAAATTTAGCAATATCGAACTCCTTCAATGTAGAATTAGAACATAATTCTGCAATCTTACAAAATTTCTGGTAACATTCACCCTTTTTAGTGGTCCTAATCACCGAAGAAAGTGATGATGCAACCTGTAGAACTTATTGCTATAGATTTCCATCTAATCCTGAATATCAAAGCTTAAACAAGCAGAGAGGTTCTTATGTATAATATAGCTTACTAAATGGCGAAGCATGTCAAAGCCTCTTATCTCTAGTGGCTAGCTGTAGGTGGAGACATAACCTATCCTAGCTTGGTGGATTTAATTCCACAAGGAAAAGGAATTAAAAAACAGATTTTTTTTAATTAAATCTGTTTTAATTATAGTGGGAGTTAAAAAAACTAAATGTAGAAGCATATCGAAAAAGGAATTAAAAAAAAAACTTAATGTCGAAGCCATATTGAAAAAGGAATGCAGCTGGAGCATGCTCTTGACAAGAAACAATACATACGAGTATCCAGTGTTTACTCTGACACATAAAATTTATGGAAAACAGTAATAACGATTTTAAGCAGTATGATATACATGTATATACCTGGCGTTCTGCGAGCTCTCCCCTTCCTGAGAAATCAACTCGGAACAGCGCAATAATAGAATCCACAATCTGGAACCAAAGAACAACCAGACGAGACACTTAAACGAGCTTCCGAGGAACTTATTTCTAGAACATATATACACAATTATTTGTAGCTAGCTCATACCAGAAGCCTGAATGGCTCTTCAGCCATTTTGGCAGCAAGTCCAAGCAGCAGATTGTACTGGTGCTCATACGTGTAAGCCCGAGCATATACGATCTGTCCCAAGAACAGAGGAGAGGAAAACAGACACACAACACATTAAATTTCATCATGGGAAAGAAAATACACAATGAATATATAAATACAATATTAGAGGGAAGAGAAGAAGAAGAATGTTTGAGCCTACATTATCCAGAACGGCATTGGGGTCCATTCCAAATCGCTCTGCTATTGGCACGATTCGCTCCGGCCGGCTATAATTGGACAGAGTTAAGGCCAACTGCTCCCTGAGATATCGATTATGTCTCAAAAAAAAAATGCAACCGAGACAAATTCATACACACAAAGGAAGAACAAGGATACAATGTTCCCTCGGTGTCGACGTAGGCTACTTTCCCGTTGCCACCATGCATATGGACAGGAAGCTAAAGAAGAGAAATAAACAAATGACAAATGAGAATTACACTTAATTCTAAGAGCTAATCATAATTAATCTGGTTGATTTCATCACACCACCTGTGTGGAGACGCAGAGAGTATGTGCTAGCTGGGTCTTCCCTGATCTGGAAGATAGATTTCAATACCATCAGAACAGAAAAGAGACGTAAATTGAATAACTCAAAGAAATATTTGTTGGGGTTGGCCAATAGATGACCCAGTCCAACTATTCCACTTTGGGACAAACTCGTGTGTGTATTTCAATAGGCTAAGTTCAAATCCCACGATGAACAAGTTTTTTTTCTGTTACAATTTCTTGGGAAAATTCCAGCTTTACATCAGTTTTCGCTCTTTTTCAGTAGATCGTTCTGTTTAGAGGATTTCTCCGCTGTGAATCATTTAGCAAGCTTGACTTGCTGTCTGTAGGTTAAGTCTTCATAGACTTTTACGAGAATATAAACAACATAATTAACTCTGAAATTGGAATCGAATAGAGCTTCTTTGGCACCTGAATTCTCCAAAGGCCTCCGTGATCGAAAGTGTCTCGATTCCACCTGCCAAATTGAATTACATTAAGTAAACATACTAGTAATCACGGACTAGAGAAATCTACACTAGGACACCAAAATCATTGCGTGTTAGTTTTCCCATGTCCATTACATGCCGAATTTAATTTATAGTATGAGTTATGCCAAAGGAACAGAGTTTACCGCCAAGGAGTTCATCTAGGGCTTGGCTCCCAGTTGTGATTTTAATCACCGCCTTCCTCTGTAGACGACCAAATATTTATGGGTTAATAAATAGACATTTACCAATCAAAATCTAATGATGTTACTTTGTCCAGCTCCATTGGCTTAAGCATGTTTACTTACTCTGAGCAGGAGGTCGCTTCCAGTCATGTAACCGACGTTCTGAACAAGAAGAAAACAAAGTTCAAGCAATTGATCGATTGATTGCTCGGAAAAAAAAATCAACCATAGAACTAACCACTAGCTTCTCAGCAGCTTCACAGATCTTATCGACCTTTGCTTCAGACAATCCTTTGATTCCCGTGAGGCTCTACAGAATGGACCGAAACCAAGTGCATCAGTACCAATGAAATCACGCTGCTAATAGTAATCAATCATTTAGAAACTCAAAGGAGGAAATATCGACCTTCTTAGTATGCATCATGAGTCCATTGCAGGTGTAGATCCCCGCGTCCTGGAGCTTCTTGACATCTCCAGCGTTGATTCCTTGAGAAATCACTGCACAGAGTGTCCAGAAATGTGGCAAAATTATAATATAACTGGATCTCTCTCAATTTCTCAATCTCTTCTACTCAAAATTTAGTATAATTTCTGTAAAAATTTACAGATTCGTCGTTGCCGAAGCTTGATCTCTATTTTGTGTGCTTAATTATCAATGAGAACTGCTACGTTGCCCGCCTAACCAGCCAGCCAGCCCCGCGAAGGGGGGGGGGTGGGGGGGGGGGGGGGGGGGGGGGGGGATGGGGAGGCAGGCGGCCAGTCCGCCTGCGGACAACATACCCTTTTCCATTATCAATGCTTCTCGAATTTAAGACAGGAATCCGCATGAAAATATTCAAAATACTACAGAAATGATCAAATACAAATAAATAACAAGAAGTGAGTGGAAATAGAACGGAAATTCAAGATCGAAGCTCAAAGCTAAAAATCAAAGTGAATCAGTCAGAGGTCTTACATTTCTCGATGGATTCAAAAAATTAAACAAATTTCAGCAGAACGTTTACTTAGATACATTGCTGTCATAAGCTTGATATCAATTTTTAACCACTCAATAACAGGGGAAACACAAGGATCCGCGTTTGTGTAACAATTCAAAACACTGATGAAATCGAACACCTAAATTGTACTCGCCTACAGTTCATTGTATCAAAAATGAGAATGCACACAGCAGATCACAATCTCTAGCTTCAAAATTTCAAGAACAGAGTGAAAACTCGAGATCGAGGCCCAAAAGTCAAATTTTAAGCGATTTAGTCGTAGATCCTACGTTTATCTACGAATTCCACGACATCAACAGGAAAAAAAATAATCACAAATCGCTCAAAAAACCGCTGAAACCTAACACAAAAACATTACGCAACCAAAAGAACGATCGAACTACACTGAAAGTGGAAAATAACGAAAATTCAAGATCGAAGCTAAGAAACTACAAATGTAAGTGAATCGTTGATAAATCTCACGTTTGTCGATGGATTCGAAGCAGTCTTCCTCCTCATCGGCATCCTCTCGGTCCAGGAGCTGGAGCTGTCCTTGTTCTTCGTACCTACACGCCATAGATCACGCAAAGAAACACATATGAAAGGAAGAAGAAGAAGAAGAAGAAGAAGAAGAAGAAGAAGTGGATCCATCTGGACTTACTTGACCATGCCAATCATCCCCCTGTTTTCTTCCCGCGCAAAAGAAAAAGAAAAGGTGATTTGATTTCGCAGAGGGAGGATTTAATTTTGAGCGGATATTTATAGGCTCGGACCCGCTCCTTCGTATTAGATTTCTATTAATAGACTGTTTTGAGTTCCGGGTATATCAGCATCTGACGGCTGCCAACGCTTATTGATAGTTAGTAGTTCATCTGAACTGTCTAAAATACAGTTGCGTTGGGATTACGCAGTGAAATGAAACAATGGGCCCAACGAGGAGGTGTTTTGAGTTTGGGCCTGGGTTCCTGTTATCATGGCATGGGCTCAGTTTCCGCTTTGAAAAGCACTCTCAAAACCCGTCTTTTGGAAAAGAGCTTACCAAGACAAAATTGAAAACCTAATTTAATTTGATTAGCTTTTCGATTAAAATCTCATTATATAAGGCAATAGAATATTCAAGACTTCATTATGTGGCAAAAAATATGTCACTTAGATTAAAGAACGTTGAAATATTTAGGAGACATATCCGTACGCAGAATATTATATAATCAAAAATTTAATATTTTCGGAAGTCAAATATTCGGTAATTAAATTTTCTAAAAAAATATATTATCATGGTGAATATATAAATATTTTTTGAAAAAAAAAACGAAATTTTTTTTTAGAAAATTGTGAATAAAAACAAAAACCAACAAAAAAAATCTTGAAAAAACTATAAAAAAAAAATATATATATATATATATCTTTACAAAAACAAAAAATCATTCTTAAAAAAATTAACAAGAAAAAAATGAAATTAATGATTCTTAAAAACATGAAAAAGATTTTTAAAATGAAAAAAAAAGATTTATTTTAAAAAGATAAAAAAAATGAAAAATCTAAAAAAATGAAAAAAGAGGAAGAGGGGAAGTGTGTGTGTGTGCGCGCGCGCGGGGGAGGGGGAGCAACAACAAAAAATATCTACCTATTTTTAAGGAATACGATTTCCATGTTTTGTGGATAAATATTTAGCAAAAATATTTATAATTTTAAAAAATAATTTTTATAAAATAAACAAACATGGGATAGGTTTTCCATCCAAAAAAATTTCGTGAATAAAAAAAATTAACATGTACCGAACGTACTCTTAGAGTCAGGCTGAAAGATAACAATACTTAACAGCAAAAATCAACGTAGGGATAATATTTTCATATTTTATGGATAAATTATTCAGCAAGATATTTGTAATTTTGGAAAATAAATTTTATAACCTAAACAAACAAGAAAAAGACATTTCTTCGTAACTTTTTTTTTTGGAAATTTTTTTTTACCAAACGACCAAACGTCATCTTAAAGTAAGGCTGAAGGATAACTATACTTAACAACAAAAATCAACATAATCCCCCCTCCCCCCCCCCCCGCGAACACACACACACACACACACAAAAGAGAGTAGTACAACTATCCAAGAATCCAAATAATTATATCTCAAGAAAACTTAGCAATATTGTTTCATATTATGCCTCATACTTGATAAATAAAAACACATTTTTATCAAACAAAATGCATCTAAAGTAAGCTACCAACTCAAGCTCATGTCTCACTCTCCCGACTTGAAATGTGGAGGCTCGGAACATTGAAAAGTACTGAAGAGTAGCATAACACAACTCACATAAAATCTAACATAAGTAATCATATGACAAACAACCGTACATATTATTAATTATTAGTGTGGATTTTCTATTTATTCTACTAAGTTCACTTCAATCAGGGAATGTGCTCTCTCTCTCTCTCTTTCTCTAATATATATATATATATATATATATATATATATATATATATATATATATATATATACACACAAGCACCTCTCCCCACACCCCATTCCACCCTTAAATCTACCTACAGATGGAGCCGTTGGGGCTCGAGCCCAGGACGCTACTCCCAATGTCCATGACCTTACCACTAGGCCAATTTGCTTGGACTATATATATATATATATTGTTGGTGTTGTTTTCTTTGGACTAGTAAAGATAGTCTCACATTGGCTACACCACCAAGTGGGTATCTCAATATAATACTTTCTATGAGTTAAGGTGTGCACATGGGGTGTGGTGGGATATATGGATGCCGTGTGGGAGTATTTTTCTAGGAGAAAAAATGATTAACTTCTTATGAAAGTATTTATGCTTTTTGTCATGCTCTTGAAATTATTTCCATAAGAAGGGGGTTAGCGACTCGAACTCGGGCTCAAGGGCGCAAAATGACGCTTTGTTGGCGCACTTTGCACTTAGCACGTCAGCATCGTCGTATGGCACTTGTGCGCTCATGTGTGCATGCATGTGTGGACGCATGAGCGGTTGCATAAGCGGGGCCGCATGGGCTGCTGCTTGGGCTGCCGCATGGACTGCGGTTTGCGCTGGTACGTGAGCGGCCGCATTTGAGGTTGCTTACGTGGCCGTTGCTTTCATATATATTTGAATGGTTATGGAAAGATACGGACGGTTATTCAGATCCGTTTTTTTTTAATTTAAAATTAATTCGTGCCTATCTTTTAGGAATTCGTAATTAATTTGTTCATATCTTTCCGTAACTAATGGGCGGTTAGGGTTTCCACCCTCTCTCAATAAATATTCTCTTCGTGCCTCTTTGAGAACTTACTTCGGAAATCAGGAGGCGAAAAGAGTTGTTGTTGCCATCGCCATTGGAGTCCAGAAAGTTCGTGCGAGTCCGGAAAAGAGGTGACATCGAGCGTTTCAAAAGTTCTACGTAAACTTGCTGGTTCTTGGAAGCAGATCGTGTGAGGACGAATCTTGCTTTGAGCAACGGTGATCTTCATCACCCCAGCAAGCAGATTTTCTTCTTCTCCTTTCTCTTCTACTAGTTGTAATTTCGTTATGTCCGTCTACAACTGTGAGTGCAAGGAAGAACGTGAAGTTTTTTTTATTCTTTTGTAATAATGAGAGCAAGTTGTAATCAGAATCTTTATATAGTTCTTTGTGGTGATCGAGAAAAGTCAGAGTAAAAACTTTTGTGTGAACCTCTGATCTCGACCACGCGTTCTTCCATCTTTGGCTAAGTCTCGGGAATAACAATCTCAAAGTAAGATCCGAAGAAAGATGGAGAACTTCCGATCAAGTCTTCTGGGCACAAGTTTTTACAAACTTGAGAAGATTGACGGAATTCACTTTGAACATTTGGATGAGGGAATGAGTCATTTGTCAAATTTTGAAAGTGAATTGTCGGAACCTACCATTCCCGAGGATGGAGGAGATATCGTCTGAAGGACGCGCATTCCACTTGGAAGGAAGATTACAAGATGACCAAGGATTGCAGAGCATGCGCATAAGGGGCAGACCTTGGCGCATGGCAGACCTTGGCGTATAGCAAGACTTGGCGCATGGAAGCGCATTGGAGGTCTTGGCATTTTGGTGCATGGATTGGTGCATGGTGGCCTATGCACATGAAGGTCATAGCACAATACATGACTTGACAGTAGAACCATTCTGAACCAATATAGCAAAGTATAACTAAACTTGGTTCCTTTGATTACTTAAATTGGTTGCTATGATTGCGCAGGTTAAGTCCTATGGCGTGGTTGCTGACCAGTGGATGGAAACTGGTGCATCAAGCCACATGTGCTTTAGGAAGAGCTGTTGATTAAGGTCAAACCTTTCAGTGGTGAAGGTCTTGATGGCAAGCAAGGATCAAGCAGAGGATCTGGGGATTGGGATAATGGTTCTGAACTTCGAGAAGTTACAGTCAAAGGAGTACGTGTATCAACGTACCAGTGATTACCAAGGACCTAATCTCAAGAAGTCTGGTGCAGACTTGAAAGTGAACATCCATAGTTGCCAGATGATGATATCTTGGCAGCAGACATACTTTGAAACAAGGCGTTCAGTATCAAATGGATGTTCGAGCTTCTGTTTGTGAGAAAAGTCTCATTGTAAGAGTTATGGCCCCAGACTAGGAGATGTACTTCGTATTGCAAGATGTCTAGTCTAGGGTTTATCTCCAAATATGGGGGTAAGGAGGTGGAGAAGTGTAAGGTCTGTGCGCAGACGAAGATCCCAAGAAATCCGTTCAAACGGGTAAACCGAAGTACAGATCTTCTGGAGTTGGTTCACTCAGATATATGTGACTTCAAGTAGTTATCCACAAAGGCCAAGAGGAAGTACTTCATTACTTTGACGACTACTCGAAGTACGCGCTCGTCTATCTGCTCAAGTCAAAAGATAAAGCATTCGAGAAGTTCAAGGAGTCCAGGGTTGAGTCTGAACGTTAAATGGGGCAACAACTCAAGAGACTCAGAAGTGATCAAGGCGGAGAGTATAGGTTTATTGAATTCACATCGTTCTGCAAAGAACATGGAATTATCAATGAGACAACTGCTCCGTATTCTCCTCAATCAAATGTAGTAGCTGAAAGGAAGAACATGACGTTGACAGAAATGATGAATTCAATGTTGTTGACTGTGGGTCTTCCAAACTACTTCTGGGGAGAAGCTGTGCAGACGACTACGTTCATTCTGAATAGAGTGCCATACGCAACTTTCGATGTCACTCCTCATGAACTCTGGTTCAAAGTCAGACCCAACTTGAATGTCATTTGAGTGTGGGGGTGTCTGGCGTCTGTGAAGCTTCTGAAATTAAAAGAAGCTGGAATCGAGGACTATGAAGACAATCTTTCAGAGTGATGATGAGAAGAGTGATGCTCGAATATTTTTTGATATCGAATCTAATTATATCATTGAATCTAACGACGCAAAACTCTTCGAAGATAAATTTGCAAGGCACAAGAACATTGTTATGCCGAATTTTTTGAAAAATAGTGTGGGTGCACAAGAGGCTAAAGCTTCCAATGAAGATGTAGTCCAAGAAGAAATTGGCATCCCAACGACAACGATCGAACCAATACTCGCAGAGCCGGTGTCTAAGCGAGTGAGGAGAGTGAAGGACTTCGGAGAAAATTTTGTCACCTATCATGAGGAAGCAGATCCGCTTACCTATGATGAGACGATGAAGACCTTAGATATTATTTTCCGGAGGGAGGCTATAAATAATGAGTATGACTCAATAAACCTCCAACCACACTTGGGTGTTGGCCAATCTGCCTAAAGGAGCTAAACCAATCAGATGCTTATCAGATCTTCAAGTCGATAAAGATGAAAGCAGACAGAACAGTTGAGTTCAAGACTAGGTTATATGCCTAGGGGTTTTCTTAGACAATAGGGGATTGAGTTCTTTGGCACATCGATGAGGGTATCATAGATCAGGATAATGATTGTCATAGCTGCTATTCACAAGCTGATTATTTATCAGATGATAGGAATGCAGCAAGTCTTGGATGAAGACAAATATAAGAGATTTACGGACAACGGTCAAAATTATTGTCATTCAGGTTTGAAGACAGCATGCGAGTTGGTGATATCTCGATACGGCCTGAAGCAATTCCCATGATGTGGCAGCAGGAGTTTGACAAGTCATCTAGTTAAAGTTATCGCAGGATCAGCGATATGGACAAGTGTGTGTGCACGAAGTTCGCTGATAATGGAGGAGTCATCGTTTGTATCTATGTGGATGACTTGCTAGTCCCAGTTATGGACATAGAAGTGTCACTAGAACAAAGATGTCTTTTTTGTCCAAACTCGGGACATAGGATTGCGGATTTTATCATGAGGATATAAGATAATTCGGATGCCAGGTGGGCATGCTAAGTCACAAGCTCTGAGGATATAAGATAATCCGGATGCCAGGTTGGCTTACTAAGTCACATGCTCTCAGCATGAAATATTGATTACACGCTTTGGGTATCAGGGACGATACTCCTCAGGTGTGACATGGATATGAAGTCAAATCCAAGAAAAAGTGTCAAACAGTTAGTGTACTCAAGCATCATCAGGTGAATGATTCAAGCTGCGTGTACCACCAAGCCTGACATATATTTTGCTGTAGGGATGCTGAGTCAGTTCACAAGCAGTATATGTGTTGAACATTGAAAGCTGTGAAGAGAGTTGTCAGAATTATCAGAAAACTCAGTAGTATATCCTGCGCTACAACAGTTATCCAGATATGAAGGAAGGCTTCGGTGATGCCAATTAATGCTCAGGAAAGAAGAGTGAAAGATCCACAGGAGGACGTAACTTCTCCAGGGGTGGTGCTGCTATATCGTGGAAGTCGAAGAAGCAGTCTTTACTCTCAGAGTTTTTTGCACTATCAAGCTGTAGCAAGTAAAGCAAAATGGCTCTGGAAGCTCTCAGATGATCTTTCTATGGTTAGTACACAGATTTGGGTGATATCGACATATTGTGAAAACAAGGAAGCTGCAGTAGTGACATCTGTTCATATCTTCAATAGTTTGAAGAGAACTATGTGGATAGAACACAGTACACTGAATGAGCGCAGATTGCATGGATCATTATAGTTCTTTAATGACCAGAGTCAGGTAAATCTAGCGGATCCGTTCATAATAAGCTTCAAGGGCCAGTAAAGGACACTGAATGAGCGCAGCTAGCATGGATCATTACAATGTTTGATGATCGGAGCCAGGAGGGTCTGGCAGATCCGTTCATGCAAGGCCTCCAACGCCAGTTGATCCCAAGAACTATAAATGAGGGTAGTACTCCATGTTACAGTGGCGTGACACTATAAGAGGGAGTGAACGTCAGCTTCGGGTTATGTCACAACGGTGTAACACCGCATACAGTCAAGGACACCGCATATATGGGCTGGGGGACCTCTGATATTGTGTCTTTGCAATCCTACCATTTAGTTTTATGCTTTTAGTTCAAAGAGAAATCTACTAGGCATCTAGCTATTGGTTCAAGGGAGGACCATTGACTGGGAGAATATCATGAGTAGTGGATAGTCCTCATGGACATTTTGGGACATGTACTCGAAACCACTGTGGTCTACTATTTGTTCTTGAACATAACATTTCCTATGGGAGGATGGCTTTGACGCCTTAATGAGTTCTCGGACAGAGTGAATGTCCGGTATGCATTACAGGAAGCATGTAGTTTCAGCACTACAAGGGTCTTGTATCCCATGCTACAGTAGCGTGACACCACAGAGGTAAAAGATATAAATCATCGGTATTAAGTTATGTCATAGTGGCGTAGTACCGCACATAGGCAGGTAGCCTAATGCTGTAGAATTAAGAGTGGTAGGCAACACTACAAAGAGGTCGATGACCTCATGTTATAGTGGTGTGACACCACAGAGGTAAACTATGTAAATCTTGTCATCCTCACTTTTCCAACTAGGGGTAGTTTGATAATTTAGTATGGATATTTATTTTTAGGAATAAATATTAATATTATGGTGCTATAAATATTTAGTTGATGCTTGTATTAATTATTTATTAGTATGCTAAATTTATTTGTGCCTTGTATTATTTATTTATTTATAGTTGGGAGGCTAGCAAATAGTTAGACTTGGCACACGTGAACCCAATTGACTTGTTATGACAACTAGTGAGCCCAACATAGACCCAAGCCCCATAGCCCATTCCCACTAATTAATTATGAGGATTAGACTTAATTTGGATTAGTTAGAAGCCTTTCCATTATATCCTTCATAATTAACCATTGAAGGACAATTTGGACCTTACCAAGTTGCTTGGGAGAGGGGGCAAGGGCCTACCACTATTAGAGAGGCTCTTATCTCTCTCTCTCTCTCTCTCTCTCTCTTCTCATTTGTATTTTATTTTGATCTCCAATTCTAGATCTCCAATTTACCACTTTTTCTCCATGAAATTTTCTCTCAATCTCTTTACATTCCCTCTCATTTCCACCATTAGAAGAGCTTTGGAGCTTGGAGAGGCAAGGAGCACAAGGAGGAGGAGCTTGTGGCAAGGAGATCGTGTCTGGATCGTGTCCATGGTGCTTTTCATTGGAAATCCATCTCCTAATTGGTAATTTATGAATTTTTTTATTGTATTTTTCAAATCATGCATTGGACCCTTAGGAACACCCCAATGACATATGACTACCTATAGGAACAAGTTCTAGATTAATTGGTTATGTATAGTGAATTCTATGTGATAATTTGTGTGTATTTTGGGAGAATTTTGGGATTAACACATCAAGTGTGTGTCATGAGCCTATATTAGATTTAATTAGACTTAGATCGAGGTTATGAGACTAGATACATATCCACAATTGGATACGAGTAGGCCGTATCACAATGTTTTATGATACATGATAATTTTAGGAATTTTTTCTTCGACACGAGTGATACACATACCATAAATTGATATGACACTTAGAATAGTTTTCTAACACTTAGTTTAGAATATAATTGTTATTTAGAACTTGTTGGTAGGCTTTGGGTTAATTTTGGATAGGTTTGGGGTGTGTATCATGAGCGTATCGATTGGTTGCACCCCAAGTATTTGTGAGAATGCGAACTGGCCATTTTTGACTTAATATTTAATTGCACTTGGATATACTTGTGTATATTTATTCTAGTTAGTTATATATATAATTATAAGAGTGTATATATATATATATATATATATATATATATATATATATATTGTCACGCCCCAGTCCCAAAATACCGAGGGACTAGACACGTGGCAATGGCCAACAGCACACACCGATGGGCAAACCCAATTTAATGGACCCATCAAGGTGTACTTAAGTTGTAATACAACAATAAGGGTCTATGCTACTAATCTCATCCACAGAAATAAATACAATCAATATAAAATATAAAGCAACATCAAATCTCAATAAAACATATCTCGGGGAACAACCCGAGAATGAGTTTGATACATCAATTTAATAAACAGGAAACAATAGAAATAACTGAGTATAGAATAAGCAGATACTCAGGAGAAATTCTCGGCGATCACCTCATCCTCGGGTTCTGGTACTGCTCCAATGGCTGCTCCTGTCCCGTACACTTCGGGGTAGATCTCCTCTGCTAAACCTGGGGACATAATTCGGATTCCAGGTCCTCAGGGGACATAGCAAGGTACAAGAATAACTCAAGCCAAAATAAATGTAGTGCAATAATAAATGAATCAATAGGGTAAACTATGTAACCAGCTAAGTGATATGCAAGTGAGAGCATTAATCATACTCAGGCTGAGACTACTATAGGCTCTGTGTCGGGGAAACTCATAGCAGCATTTTCTCGAAGGGCCAATACATGTGCCAAAGCTCTGTGTCAGAGTCTAAGGCACCTCCAGATAACTATATATATATATATATATATAATATAATATAATCAGTCTTTAGTATGGTAAGTCTCTCCCCACCCAATGTAATCACACGTCTCATGTCCATGACACGCAAGATCATATCTAATGCAGCAAGTCATAATGATAGCTATGCATCTATGTCACAAATCTTGTAAACCTACACAGAATTACCATGAATATCTCAGAAAGATTCTATCTCATAAATAGTGTCAGATGTCCTGTGGTATGATGTACTTGATAATGCAAGTATGAAAATGTATAGGGTCTCGATATCCATCTCTAGGTGACGTTACACAACTCCGCGTACGGCGTTGACACCCGAATCTTGTTCGGATGTTAAGTAATGTCACACAATCCTAGGTTGAACAGATACATCATGTAAATAAATCAAGAGAATATTATGTAGCAAGTACTGCAAGATTGGCAAGGTACACTTGCCTGAGATTTGGTTTCCAACTGTTGCTCCAGTATCCGCGGGATCTGCAGGTACTCCTCCGGTTGCTGAAATAATCACTACCATCATACTCAGAAGATCAAATAGCTAGAATTGCATGTTCATAAGTCCAATTTGGACACAGGGGTAAAATTGACAGTTTCTGGTCAAAGTAGGGTCTATATGTGGCCCACTTCGCACTGCCAGAGACAAAGTTCTCCAAATTCGTCAAACTTAGTATTTACAAGTCCAGAACGATGATACGAACCCAACAGAATATCCAGAACTGGATTCCGATGAGCCGATCACAAAATCGCCCGTCAAGTGGAGCCGTGGGGCCCACGATACGAGATTTTATCAACGTTCTCATAATCGAACCAAACTTTGGTCACAGGACCAGCGTATTGCTACGAGTCTGATGGCACAAGTTTTGTTTCGATACGACGAACGCACACGAAGTTATAAAGAGTTTCAGAACAGGGCCGATACGGGGTGTTGTCGACGGATACGCGTTGATTCCGGTGTGCACGCACATCCAAATCAACTTTCGTAAAATCTCACACGTTCGTATTGACGGTACGCACCTTTCGATAAAGTTTGCACATGACCAAGTCGCCTCTTTTAGCGGGATGCACCCAATTCCGGGAAAAAAATAGGGTTTTTAAATACCAAAATTTTGGTTATTTTTACCCTCGAATAAATTATAAACTACAACACCATAAATTAAACTAAAAAAGGATTTAAAACTCGGTTATATGGTCTAAATAATTGTTCAAGCAAAATTTGAAAATATTTAGCAGGTTGATCGCAAAACGGTCGTGAACTGGGAAGTTCGGGCCAGTTTCTGAATTTTCAGAAATATGGTTTATTTTTCTGTTTTTGCGTCGTGGTTTGATACCGACACAGGACGCGATACCCCGAACGAATTGCACAGGTTTCGAGAGGGTTACGCAGGGAACATGTCACAATAGACCGTTCGAAAAATGAGACAGCGAGGAGAGAGAAATTTTTACCTGAACAGAGGTCGAAAATCACTATTCTGCGTTTACACGCGGTGGTGCGACGCGGCTACGGCGGTGGCGGCGGCTGTGGTTGCTGTGCTCGTCGGGGTGGCCGGGGTTCTTTGCCAGAGATCGTCGTCGGGGATCGTGGGGCGGCGGGCTAGTGGAGTAGGCGGCGGAGGCTCGAGGTCGTCGGTCTTCGCCGGAGATCGGTGGTGGAGGTGGTTGATGGTGGAGAGGAGCCGAGGTGAAGGGGTTTATATAGGAGGGCCGGGGAGGAGAAGCGGCGACGGTTGCTGGAGGTGGAGCGGCGCGGGGAGACGAGGCGGCGCGGAGGCATTGGGGGAAGAAGAAGGGGCGGCCGGCGGCGGTTACTGCAGAGATGAACGGTCGCGAAAAATTGGGGCTCTGACGGTTACTGTAGCAGGGTTTTAATGGGTCGGGTTCGGGTCGGCGGGTCGGGTCGGGTTCAAATCCGACCCGATCCAATATGATTGGGTCCGGTTCGATTTAATAGTAAACCGGTTGGTTCAGGTTCAGCATGGGTTTGGTTCGGTTTAATAGTAAACCGGGTTGGTTCGGTTCGGTCCAAGTTGGTTTGTTTTGGTTTATTTAAAAATATTGTTTTTAGGTCTTTAAAAATAGTTCTGGGGTCCAATAAATTCTAAAAAAAATTACACTATGTCTAATATTTTATTTTACACTCAAAAATATTATTTTTATAATATTTTAATATTTAATAAAATCATAAAAAATATTTAATACCAGAAAATATTTATTTTAATTTGTTAAAAAAATTCACAAAAAATTCCCAAAAATTTATTTTTAAATTCTGAAAATTTTTTGGGTGTTTACGTATATATTGGTTGGGAGTGTGTGTGTGTGTGCGTGTGTGTGTGTATGTGTTTTGTATGTGTATAGGCTTATGGAGTGGGAAGCGTCGAGCAGCAAACAACAACAGCGTCTGCATAAGCAGCAACAAGCAGCAGCTGCATAAGCAGCAGCAGGCAACAACATCAGTTTGTAGTAGCAAGCAAGCAGCAGCAGTAGCTGCTTTAGGTAGTTAGTAATGTATGAGAGTCAGATATTGGAGTTGGGTTGTTAGTCGAGTGATTTCACATGTGTGCCAAGGGGCAGTGGGTATTGGACTACGCATGGAGTGTTGGCTTAATTTTAGAAGTTAGTATTAATTACAGTAAGTTATGATAGCATATAAGTTAGTTAATTGATGTTAGAATTTAACTAAGTTAGATACCTACTTGAGCTAGATGTTAGTATGTTAATTGATATTGATATTGATATTGGTATCATAAATTTGATATTAGATGTTAGTTTCAAATAGGAAATTAGATATTGGCATTAGTATCTAGCTAGATATGTTTGAGTTAGTATGTTAAGGATTTGTTAGTGTTAGTTGTAGGTAGTGTTAGTTAGTATTTAAGACTAGATATATAGATCTCATTTACCTTGAGCTATTACCAAGATATCGAGTGAGGTTTGAGTATCATTTACTTGACACTTGAGTTAGAGAAGGGTAAAGTAAGGGTAACTAGTATAGTTAGATAAGTGATGTATATATAGTATCTTATATAATTGGATATTAGATAGGTATGTATATATAGTATATATTTATGAGATAGAGAGTATCCCATTTTTCCTTAGTTATTGGTATTAGTGGCTAGTTAGGTTGGTTTGACTTGTACTAGTTAGATAATAGCTAATTTTGCTAGAGTTGACTAGTTTCACCTAGAGTTGACCGATTTGACTAGTTTGACTTTAAGTTGACTAGTTTGACCCGTTTGGCCTAGAAAAGACCTAGAAGCATATATTTAATTTATTTAAATATGATTATCATTCTATAATACCAAGTAACTCTGTAATTCATATTAGGTCTTTGTGACGCCAGTTCGGACGTCGATCCTCACTCGTTGCTCAGGACATCAGGCGAGTACATCTCTCTGTTAGTTTTTATTTTATGATAGTGTATATATAACTTGTTCTAGAACTGCGTACTTGATACTGACACTTGGTTATAAGGACTGGTACTCTATGGATTTTATCAGGAGATGTTATCCCTTACCGTGTTCAGCAGATAATCTTTACACATATATTTTATCGTGTGCATTGGATATTGATTTTTATGTGCTTTATGTGCATCCACTATTTCGTGTGCTAGTATGACTATACCGTATTCATGTGCGTAACGTACCGTGATTGGATCCATGAGTATTGGTTGGGGAGGGGGAGTACAAGTTGGTTATGTGATCAAGTCCTATTTATCTCGTGTATGTCGATTATACACCTCACGTATAATCGAGTTATCATATTTACCTCATGTGCAACCTAAACCGATCACATAACAAACTTGCGCTCTAACCACATAGCTAGTATTCATGTTCTTCTATTTGCAGTTCATTTTCATATTACCAGTATTTACTTTTCAGTTCTTTATTATGATTATTTGCCTGTTTTTACCTGTATTTTCCATTCTTAATACTTGTACATCTCGTATTCTTTTCTATTACTCGTCATATATGTTTTACCATATTTTTGGAGTTGCTTTTAGAGTTTTGCACTTCGTTCCTTTCCTGATTGGATATATTTTTTAAATGATTGGCTAGAGGAGTTGTGTCACACTTATTACGGCCCGTAGGATGGTGAGCCATCAGAGGATACTCCCCTAGAGTGGGAGGACATAGTACCAGTGACCGAGGAGGCCTAGTTATATAGTTTTGGACTTGTACTAGTCTTGAGGATGTTTAGTGACTCCTATTTCTTTTTATTTCATATCGTGCTTTCATCCTCCTTAGTTTGATATTGTGATTGAGTATTATTTACCAATATTATATTATTATATTATTCCTCTATTTGGAGCTGAGACAACATGACAGGTACTCTTAATTATATTGTGTGAGATATTTAGATAGTTATATTGCCTTAGACAACGTTCTACCGTCGATGCTGCGACGTAGGCTGGACGTACCCACATACTCGTACCCTTACACAGGATACGAGTCATAACAAATCATCGGCATAAAGCCATGTCACAGTGGCGTAACACCATGTAATCCCCCTGATTTTCAAAGAATTTTAATTTAGATTTTCTGGAATTTTCTGGAAGTTTCTTGGATTTTTCTGTAATTAAATACCAGTGTTTTAATTATTAAAGGATTTTTAATTGATAAAAAATAATATTAAAATATTATAAAATAATATTTTATGGTGTAAAATAGAAAACCCGACATAGGGTAATTTTCCGGGAATTTATTGGACCCCGGATGAATTTTTAAAGCCCTAAATACTAATTGAATTATTGAAACCTAAATAAACCATGTTTTATTAAATAAACCAAACCAAATAAAACTGAACCAAACCGGGTTTAAATTTTTTTTAACTAATTTCCTATTGGGTCGGATCCGGGTTCATTTCAGACCCGACCCGCCTACCCTACCCGACCCGTGCCCTATCCTAGCGGATCGGGTCGGATCCGTCTGACCCGACCCGACCCGACCCGGTGGACCCGCGAACCCGAACTCTTTCTCTTCCCCAACCCGACTTCTCAGCTTCCAACCGCCGACTCCGGCCGTTGTGCCGCCGCCTGGCCTCCCGTCGCCTCCTCTTCCTCTCCCCGCAACCGGCGTCCCCTCCGCTCCAGCTCCCCCTCGCCGGCCACCGATCCATCTCCCCATCTCTCCTATAAAAGCCGCAGCCCTAACCCTCCACCACCTTCAGCCGACGCCGCCCCCTTCGCTCAGGCCACCGCCAGCGCAGTTCCGTCCGGCGAGCCATTCTCAGCAGCTCCCCACGACAGCCTCCCCCGCCGCTCATGACGAACAGAAGCCCAGCAGCAGCAGGCGGCCGTCCCCCTAGCGCCGCCCGGCCAACCGTGAGCTGCCCTAGCTCCGCCTCTGTGCATGTCGACTCTCCCCGGCGAGTCCCTCCAGTGAACTCCGGCGAGCCCTAAGTTGGACACAGGCAGACACGGACACAGGAAGACCTGGACACAGGAAAACCCTAAACCTAATTTCTGTGTCGTGTCGGACACAGTGTCTAGGACACAGGACACAACTTGGTTTTTCGGAACACTTCAGGTACCCGTAACTTTCTTTTCGTAGCTCAGAATTCGATTCCGTAAATTGTATCGCGTAGCCTGTATGACCCTCTCGGTGCCCGGACAAACCGCTCGGGGCATCGCGTCCTGTGGTGATCGCACACCGCGATCCAAAATAGGAAAAAAACTAGACCCTGTTTCACCCCGGTATCAAGTACGCCCCGCCAAACGGGACGACTTGGTCGCGTGTGGTCTTCACAGATACGTGTGCGTTGTTGATACGGACGTGCGGACTTTCGCAGAAGCTGATTCGGATGTGCGTACACACCGAAATCAGTGCGTATCCGCGGACATCGCCCCGTATCCGACCCTTCTGATTCTTGCTGTAACTTAGTGTACACACGTCGGATCGAGACGAAACTTACGCCATCGGACTCGTAGCAATACGCTGGTCCTGTGAGCCAAGTTTGGTTCGATTCTGAGAATGTTGACAAAATCGTGTGTCGTGGGCCCCACAGGCTCCACTCGACGGACGATTTTGAGAACGGCTCATCGGAATCCAATTCTGGAAGTTCCGTTGGGTTCGTATCATCGTTCCTGACCTGTTGATACTAAGTTGGACTGATTTTGAGACCTTTGACCCTGGCGCATTTTTGGTACAAAGCGGCCCACATTTGGACCCCGCCTTGACCCGAAAATGACGTTTTTGCCCTTGTCTCCAAATTGGACTCAAGGACAGGCGTTCCTAACTGATTGATATGTTCTGGACCTGATGGTGATGTTTGTTTCAGCAACCGGAGTAGTGCCTACAATCCCAGCTGAAGATCAAGCTACAACTGAAACAGGAAACTCAGGCAAGTGTACCTTGCCATAAATGCAGTTATTGATTCATTTTGATTCTCTTGCTTTAAATTCTGTGACTGTTGTACTTGCCCTATCCAGTACTTTATACCCAGGACACCTGACACAAAGCATGATATAGAATCTTCCTGATTTTTAAGGAGTTTCATAATAGGATATAGATTTCATGATTTAAGCTTATTTTCTTAGAACTTAATAAATGACTGACTGCATTAGTTCTAATCTTGCGTAACATGAACATTGAGAACTGTGACGTGAGATTTCATTGGGTGGGGAGAGTATTACCATATCAAGGCTGATTATATTATATATATATGGTTATCTGGAAGTGTCCTAGTCTCTGACACAGAGCTTTGGCACCTGTACTGGCGCTTCGAGAAAATACTGCTATGGTTTCTTGTCACTGATCCTGTAGTAGTCTCAGCCTGAGTATGAATAATAACTCTCAATTGCATGATCACTTAGCTGGTTTAATTATTTACCCGGATTTGTTTGATAGCAACATCGGCATGCCACTGTCTTAGACTTATTAATTTATTGTGCTTCTCTTGTGTTTAACATTTTGATTGACTTGCATGTTCATTCACTATATTTTGGCTCGTATTTTTCTGTACCTTGTTACGTCCCTCTGAGGACCTGGTTTTGTTCTCCAGTTATAGCAGACGAGATCTACCCTGAGGTGTACGGAACAAGGGCACTACTCGGAGCAGTACCTGAACCTGAGGACGAGGTGATCGCTGAGGACTTCTTCTGAACATTTGCTTCGCCCTGCTCAGTATTATGGCATATAGACTTTCATTCCTGTTAATTTAAAACTCTTTATTTCCTGTCTTTGAGAACTTGTGTAAACAGACTTAATATCGGATTGTTCTCCGATTTTATTTTGACTGTTGTTGTTTAATATTTCTTTTGGATGTTATTGCTATCTTGTATCTGTGGATGAGAATAGTAAACCCTGACTGATGTAATACAGCTTAAGTATGCCCGATGGATCCATTAAATTAGATTTGTCCGTCGGTGCATGCTGCTGGCCATTATCACGCGTCCAGTCCCTCGGTATTTTGGGACTGGGGCGTGACATGGTTTTTGTGGTGGCCCATACAGGTCATCGACTAAATTGTTCGGTTTCAACTTAGGGACCGAACAGGCCTGCAATAAAGATAGGATAAGTTTTTAGGATCTCATCCACTTGCTTGAAAACGTTTTTGATATCTGTATCGTATTCGAACTAATTTTTGACTTGCATCTTGCCTTGACTCCTGTGCGCCTCTTATAGTTTATTATTGATGCAGAGTAATGGATTCACGAGAAAATGATGGAACTCCAGCAAGAACACCAATAGGTGATGTAGCCACCTACGGAGAAGATGATGTGACGCTATTGAGTGGAGATCCCTCTACTCACCGAAGCAGTCAAGCAGATCCGCAATCTTCCCGATTTTGGCGTGATGACATTCCACCTCCGCCCCAATTCACTCCTCAGATACCTGTCTTCCCACCAGGCCAAGCAATGGACGGACAGCAGATGTTCCAGATGTTCTACGCAATGATGCAAGCTCAGCAACAGATCCAAACTGAGGCCCAACGTCGCGAGGCTGAGTACTTGAGGAACAGTCTAGTAAATGCACTGGAGCAGGCCAACCTACCAGCTAGACGACAACCGACGGGCTCTATCACAGACTTCCGCCAACTGAAGCCTCGTACATTCTCTGGCAAGGAGGGACCAACAGAAGTGCATGAATGGCTCACCAATATTCGTCATCAATTAGAAGCAGCTGAGCTTCCCCAAGAACGTTGGATGACCGCCGTCAGAATGCAATTGACGGACAATGCTCATCACTGGTGGCTATCCGAAGAGACCAGGCTCGGACCAGACCAAGTTACTTGGGAAGAGTTTTCCAGACTCTTTCAAGAGATGTACATTCCGGCCATCGCTCGATCAGAACTGAGGGACAAGTTCAACCACCTCACTCAGGATGCTATGACGGTGGAAGAGTACAACGTCGAGTTCATTCGTCTGAGTCGCTTCGCTCCTACCTTGATCCCGACAGAAGTAGAGAAGGCTGAGAAGTTTTTCGACGGACTCAACATTGAACTACAGAAACTGATTGGATCTGTCGCACCAACTTCGTACACGGACGTCCTTGCTGCAGCTAGACGCATGGAGCGCGTCACCAGGAGAGAAACCAGTCTGAAGAGGCCTTCCACATCAGTACCAGCCAGAGCAAACAACGGAGAAGCTGCCAAGAAACCTCATCTGCAACAAGCACCACAGGGACCTGCATCCAAAACCCTGACTCTTCCTACTTGTTACTACTGCGGCAAGATAGGCCATGTTGAGAAGGAATGTAGACGTAAGCACGGACTGTGCTTAAGTTGCGGATCCCGACAGCATGCAGTGAAGGACTGCCCTGATCGTAGGGAAGCACCAAGGGCAAACCAACAAGCTCTACCAGCACCAGGGGGACATCAACCAAGGCCACCCTTGGCACATCAAGCAGCACCCTACCAGCAAGCCCAGCAACATCAGAGAGCACCACCTCAAGGACGCGGCCAAGTTTTCGCGATGACTGTGGGAGACATGCAGAACCGTGGCGTAGCTAATGCGAGTAAGTCTTTATAGTTGTTTCGTTTCTAGCATTTCTGTAGTTCGTGCCTGCTGGTTCGTGACCCCAGACTTTAACCTGATAACCTTAACCTGATAATTTTTAACAACTGATAATCTAGTTTTGAACTTGATAATAACCTAGACTGTTTTATAAATATTAACCTGATAAGTTTTGAAAAGATAACCTGGTTTTATAAAAACAATAATTTTCTAGATTTCCCACATTTGGGAAATTGCATAAATTGTACTTAGGGAAATGATTTTTCCTATGTGTTCAAGCCCTAAACCTTGATTTTCTTTATTGTGATTCAAATAAAATTTTGCAACCGTGTCATCTCTGTTGACCGGTTAATCTTTGATTGCGAGGACGCAATCCTCTTAAGGGGGATATATTGTAATCCCCCTGATTTTCAAAGAATTTTAATTTAGATTTTCTGGAATTTTCTGGAAGTTTCTTGGATTTTTCTGTAATTAAATACCAGTGTTTTAATTATTAAAGGATTTTTAATTGATAAAAAATAATATTAAAATATTATAAAAATAATATTTTATGGTGTAAAATAGAAAACCAGATATAGGGTAATTTTCCGAGAATTTATTGGACCCCGGATGAATTTTTAAAGCCCTAAATACTAATTGAATTATTGAAACCTAAATAAACCAGGTTTTATTAAATAAACCAAACCAAATAAAACTGAACCAAACCGGGTTTAAATTTTTTTAACTAATTTCCTATTGGGTCGGATCCGGGTTCATTTCAGACCCGACCCGCCTACCCTACCCGACCCGTGCCCTATCCTAGCGGATCGGGTCGGATCCGTCTGACCCGACCCGACCCGGTGGACCCGCGAACCCGAACTCTTTCTCTTCCCCAACCCGACTTCTCAGCTTCCAACCGCCGACTCCGGCCGTTGTGCCACCGCCTGGCCTCCCGTCGCCTCCTCTTCCTCTCCCCGCAACCGGCGTCCCCTCCGCTCCAGCTCCCCCTCGCCGGCCACCGATCCATCTCCCCATCTCTCCTATAAAAGCCGCAGCCCTAACCCTCCACCACCTTCAGCCGACGCCGCCCCCTTCGCTCAGGCCACCGCCAGCGCAGTTCCGTCCGGCGAGCCATTCTCAGCAGCTCCCCACGACAGCCTCCCCCGCCGCTCACGACGAACAGAAGCCCAGCAGCAGCAGGCGGCCGTCCCCCTAGCGCCGCCCGGCCAACCGTGAGCTGCCCTAGCTCCGCCTCTGTGCACGTCGACTCTCCCCGGCGAGTCCCTCCAGTGAACTCCGGCGAGCCCTAAGTTGGACACAGGCAGACACGGACACAGGAAGACCTGGACACAGGAAAACCCTAAACCTAATTTCTGTGTCGTGTCGGACACAGTGTCTAGGACACAGGACACAACTTGATTTTTCGGAACACTTCAGGTACCCGTAACTTTTTTTTCGTAGCTCGGAATTTGATTTCGTAAATTGTATCGCGTAGCCTGTATGACCCTCTCGGTGTCCGGACAAACCGCTCGGGGCATCGCGTCCTGTGGTGATCGCACACCGCGATCCAAAACAGAAAAAAAACCAGACCCTGTTTCACCCCGGTATCGAGTACGCTCCGCCAAACGGGACGACTTGGTCGCGTGCGGTCTTCACAGATACGTGTGCGTTGTTGATACGGACGTGCGGACTTTCGCAGAAGCTGATTCGGATGTGCGTACACACCGAAATCAGTGCGTATCCGCGGACATCGCCCCGTATCCAACCCTTCTGATTCTTGCTGTAACTTAGTGTACACACGTCGGATCGAGACAAAACTTGTGCCATCGGACTCGTAGCAATACGCTGGTCCTGTGAGCCAAGTTTGGTTCGATTCTGAGAACGTTGACAAAATCGTGTGTCGTGGGCCCCACAGGCTCCACTCGACGGGCGATTTTGAGAACGGCTCATCGGAATCCAATTCTGGAAGTTCCGTTGGGTTCATATCATCGTTCCTGACCTGTTGACACTAAGTTGGACTAATTTTGAGACCTTTGACCCTGGCGCATTTTCGGTACAAAGCGGCCCACATTTGGACCCCGCCTTGACCCGAAAATGACGTTTTTGCCCTTGTCTCCAAATTGGACTCAAGGATAGGCGTTCCTAACTGATTGATATGTTCTGGACCTGATGGTGATGTTTGTTTCAGCAACCAGAGTAGTGCCTACAATCCCAGCTGAAGATCAAGCTACAACTGAAACAGGAAACTCAGGCAAGTGTACCTTGCCATAAATACAGTTATTGATTTATTTTGATTCTCTTGCTTTAAATTCTGTGACTGTTGTACTTGCCCTATCCAGTACTTTATACCCAGGACACCTGACACAAAGCATGATATAGAATCTTCCTGATTTTTAAGGAGTTTCATAATAGGATATAGATTTCATGATTTAAGCTTATTTTCTTAGAACTTAATAAATGACTGACTGCATTAGTTCTAATCTTGCGTAACATGAACATTGAGAACTGTGACGTGAGATTTCATTGGGTGGGGAGAGTATTACCATATCAAGGCTGATTATATTATATATATATGGTTATCTGGAAGTGTCCTAGTCTCTGACACAGAGCTTTGGCACCTGTACTGGCCCTTCGAGAAAATACTGCTATGGTTTCTTATCACTGATCCTGTAGTAGTCTCAGCCTGAGTATGAATAATAACTCTCAATTGCATGATCACTTAGCTGGTTTAATTATTTACCCGGATTTGTTTGATAGCAACATCGGCATGCCACTGTCTTAGACTTATTAATTTATTGTGCTTCTCTTGTGTTTAACATTTTGATTGACTTGCATGTTCATTCACTATATTTTGGCTCGTATTTTTCTGTACCTTGTTACGTCCCTCTGAGGACCTGGTTTTGTTCTCCAGTTATAGCAGACGAGATCTACCCTGAGGTGTACGGAACAGGGGCACTACTCGGAGCAGTACCTGAACCTGAGGACGAGGTGATCGCTGAGGACTTCTCCTGAACATTTGCTTCGCCCTGCTCAGTATTATGGCATATAGACTTTCATTCCTGTTAATTTAAAACTCTTTATTTCCTGTCTTTGAGAACTTGTGTAAACAGACTTAATATCGGATTGTTCTCCGATTTTATTTTGACTGTTGTTGTTTAATATTTCTTTTGGATGTTATTGCTATCTTGTATCTGTGGATGAGAATAGTAAACCCTGACTGATGTAATACAGCTTAAGTATGCCCGATGGATCCATTAAATTGGGTTTGTCCGTCGGTGCATGCTGCTGGCCATTATCACGCGTCCAGTCCCTCGGTATTTTGGGACTGGGGCGTGACACACCACAAGAAAGCACAAGACTTCATGCTGGGTAGTTTGGCACTACAAAGAGGCTGAGACCTTATGCTACAGTAGATGACACCACATGAGGGAGTGAACCTCAGCTTTAGGCCATGTCATAGCGGCGTAGCACCACAATGAAGCACAAGTCTTCATATCAAGGACTCTTTAAAAGAACTCACCTATATTGTATGAAAAGAGATACATGCCGTCTCTTGAGGAAAAACTTCTAGACAACCAAAATACATACACCGAAACCAGGCGTGCACATGGTCTTCAATGTGCAACCGGAAGCACAGCTGATGTCATTGTGTGACTGAAAATAAATTGCAGCTATGGTGCAGAATTCAAGGCTTAGTCCATTCTTGTATCATACTGCTATTCGACTCATGCGGGAAGATTCAAGTCGAAGCGACATCTATCCTAATGCATGATGGAAAGTCATTTTGGGGAACGCTCAACTCATATATATTCAGATATGTGGGGGATTGTTGGTGTTGTTTCCTTTGGACTAGTAAAGATAGTCCCATATTGGCTACGCCACCAAGTCGATATCTCAATATAATACTTTGTATGAGTTGAGGTGTACACATGGGGTGTGGTGGGGCATATTGGTACCATGTGGGGATATTTTCCTAGGAGAAAAAGGATTAACTCCTCATGAAAGCATTTATGCTTTTTGTCATGCTCTTGGAATTATTTTCATAGGAGTTAAGCCCCAAAAGGGCTTAGCGACTCGGGCTCAAGGGCACAAAGTGGCGCCTTGTTGGAGCATTTTGCACTTAGCACGTCAGCATCGTCGCATGGCGCTTGTACGCGGGGTCATATGCGTGGCCACATGAGATGTTTCATGCGCAGTTGCATGTGAGGCCGCATAGTGGCCGCATGAGCGGTTGTATGCGCAGTCGCATACGGGGTCGCTTGAGCTGCTGCATGGACTGCTGCTTGGGCTGCCGCAAGAACTGCTGCTTGGGTTGCTGCATGCGCTGCGGTTTGCGTTGCTGCGTGAGCAGCCGCATATGAGGTTGCTTGTGTGGCCGCTGCTTTCAGATATATTTGAACGGTTATGAAAAGATATGGACAGTTATTCAGATCTATTTTTTTTGGGATTTGAAATTAATTCGTGCATATCTTTTAGGAATTCGCAATTAATTTGTTCCTATCTTTTCGTAACTAATGGGTGGTTAGGGTTTCTACCCTCTCTTAATAAATACTCTCTTCGTGCCTCTTTGAGAACTTACTTCGAAAATCAGGAGACGAAGAGAGTTGTTGCTATCACCACTATTGGAGTCCAGGAAGTTCGTGCGAGTCCGGAAAAGAGGTGACAACGAGCATTCCAGAAGTTCTACGTGAACTTGTTGGTTCCTGAAAGCAGATCATCTGGGGGCAAATCTTGCTTTGAGCAACGGTGATCTTCATCACCCCAGCAAGCAGATTTCCTTCTTCTCCTTTCTCTTCTCTTCTGCTAGTTGTAATTATATTCTGTCTGTCTGCAACTGCGAGTGCAAGAAAGAACGTGAAGTTTATTTTTTCTGATTCCTTTGTAATCTTGAGAGCAAGTTGTAATCAAAATCTTAATATAGTTCTTCGTGGTGATCGAGAAAAATCAGAGTAAAAACTTTTGTGTGAACCTCTGATCTCGATCACGCATTATTCCATCTTTGGCTATGCCTCGGGAATAACACACACACACACACACACACACACACACACACACACACACATATATATATATATATATATATATATATATATATATATATATATATATATATATGACAACAAGGGATGGCGGCGGTGGTCTAAAGGAGGAGAAATTATTGTATTGTCCCGGCTCACAACGTGGCAATGGTGAGTGGTGAGCCCGACCAATAATTTTTTAACACTTCTCTTCATTCACCATATCACTACACTTATCCTAATTCATATATAAATTCTTTATAATAATTTTGAAGAAAAAAATCATAATATTTTTTGATTTTATGCATAGTGAATTTTTATTTTTTTATTATATTTTTTTGATCTTTTAAAAAAAATTATGACAGGTGTCAAAAAATTATTGGCCGAGCTCACCACTCACTATTGCCACGTGGTGTGCCGAGACCATACAATAATTTCTCCTAAATGAGGGAGGCGAACTCAACCTAAATGATGAGGATGAGTGGTTGGATCCTGCTGCGGGGGGTTGTCGAGGGTTACGAGGAGACGATGGCGTTCAATAAAGAGGGACTCGGGTGTCTCCAGTAATGATCAGAGGTGGAAACAAGGGAAGAAGAGAGGATTTGGGCAACGTGCCCCTCGAATCATGGGAGGCTTTGTACAGAGTTTGGAGAGAGGGTTCTTGGACATAGGGCTAAGCCCCACCTAGCGTCGGAGTGGTGGGTAGGTGGCTCAGCTGGGGTCAAAGCATCGACCCTAAGACTGGATAATGGGAAGGCAACACAGGGGAAAGGACTACTCGGTAGAGGGGACGAGGGGACAGTACATGTGACAGATGTGACCTGAGGGAGAGTGGATGGGACTGCTTGTGAACGAAATCTTAAGCATGGATTTTTGGCTAGAGAGGAGGTGAAAGGGGTTGTTTTAGGGTCCTATTTAAAACTAGTAGGGGGGAAGTCATCTTTCCCTACATCCACCCTATCTAAATTTTGGGTGTCGGTGTGTTCTTCATGGAGCCTTCAAAGAACGACAGCTAGGGCGTGGATATACTTATATACAAACAACGCTCGTCAATGGCATGCCTACGACGGAGATTTTGGTTGAGGATAAAGCCGAGGTCGAAGAGTTATGGCAGAGGACTATTGTCCTATGCCTGGTCGGAACTAGAGCGAGCTATGACTCGATATCTAGTACGACGCGGAGGGTGTGGCAACCTCAAGGTGCGAGGACGGTCTATTCATGGGAGAATGGATTTTTCCTGTTTAAATTTGAACTGAGCTGATGTGGATTGTGTGCTGGAAGGATCAGAATCATGGACGTTCAATGGCAAACTTGCCATTACAAGACGGTGAAAACCAGCTATAAGTTTTGAACATAATCGTCTTACCAGGATCCCAGTCTGGATTCGGCTCCCTTGGCTGTCATTGGCCATATAAATCGCTAATGCTATTATGAAGATTGCTAGTCCAATTGATACCCCTCTGAGGATGGACATTCCTATTGCACTTCGTCAAAGATTGCCTTAGAGTCTTTATAGAAGTGGATGCTGATTCGGCTTTCCCAAGAAGAGTACAATTTCGTCAAGCTTCGGGTCATATATGTCAACAGAAAGTCCAGTAAGAATGGGTACCTATAAGGTGTCATTCGTGCTACTGTTTTGGGCCGGTGGTGCAAGCAGAGAATGATAAGAAAGGACAAAGCCTCCTAGAGACTGAATTGAGATATACTCAATCTCACTCAGTTCACGAGGATATCCAGACTTTAAGCCCCATTACGGGGAACAAGGAGCCAAGTAATCTGGACTTGGCTTCTGGCTCGCAAGATAGACCACCCGATTGTGATTAAATGTCTGAGAAGATTCTCGAGGACATCCAGACTTATGCCTGTAAGTAAGAATAATTCCAACTCTGTATTTTAGAATCTAAAATAAAATATAAATAATGTAATATAGTCGAAACTGAGACTTGAACTTGGTTCAATGTCCTTAAGACAATATTCGTCCAGCACAGATGCTTACGGTTTAATGGTGTTAGTCTCCCAGGATACAACGGTACTTCTCCTTCGGTAGCAGGACTTCAAACCGCAAGAACTTGTCGAAGCAATAGAGGAAGTCTCTCTCTCTCTCTCTCTCTCTCTCTCTCTCTCTCTCTCTCTCTCTCGGAATGGATGCTTGATGTATGAAAATGAATGAATTCATGGTTTTGATCCATGTCTCTTTTATAAAGGATGAAGAAACACAAATGTTAAGTACACAATATTTTTAAGGGACACACCTATTCCAATATGCACACAACCATTGGAAATATTCATTCAATAATTTCCAACAATTCCCACATGAATGAATATTTAATTATGCATAATGCAAACAAAATGCAGACTCAATGTAGACAAATAAAGAGAGATTGCCCCTATATCAAAGAGGTGTGGTCCATACCCCTACAATCCATATTACATGATACAACATAACAAAATGAAAGACAGAAAAAAGCGAAGTCCCTCTTCGGGTCCAGAGGCCCTGAATATCCTCATGAATAACTTGTTGAGCTTGATTTGGTAGCCGATTAGGGTGGTAAATATGACATGCTCCTGGATGGAATGGACAAACGATGCTAGGGACAAGCCGATTACCTTGTATGAGAGTATGCATATCTGAAACCAAAGTTGGAACTCTGGACAATAAAATGATATCTGAAACCAAAGTTGGAACTCTGGACAATAAAATGATGATGAGGTAAGCTCTTCCAAGGAGGCTTGAGGTTGCTTGAGATGATATCTTTGAGGATGAGGGATATGTATATAAGTAATGCTATAGAACCATCATGGTGGTTTCATATTATGGAACTACCATATGTTACATGGGTTGGGTTAAGAATGAGTGGATGAGATTAAAAGGTGGTAGGATCTCTCTCTCTCTCTCTCTCTCTCTCTCTCTCTCTCTCTATATATATATATATATATATATATATATATATATATATATTCTATAGTTTTGTATATGATAATTAATATATATATTGAAAAGCAAGTTTACTGTAGTTTTGAAAAAAAATTGTCAAAATTTATGGTATTTACTGACGTCTTGCGACACATTAGCTACGTTCAGTGATGTAGGAAACATCACTATCTTGTATCGAAACATCACTAAACGTCGACATCGTGAATTTAAAGTCGTTTCAACGTCGCAAAATCCATAGGCATGAAAGGATAATTGTTAGGTAGTATGTCGTCGTATGTCGCTAAATGTACCTATATTTTATGTCACATCAGATTGTCACGTCAAATTATAATACCGTGTTGTGACGACCTCATTGAATTGCATGCTGCAACGTTAAATTTTTGATGCAAATTACATTGCCATTGTCAGCGATTACATGAATGACGACATGTAAGTCGACAGAAGCAGATGCAGATCCAGAAATATAAACTGGGGTGGGCTAGAGTGGATTCGGGTGGGCTAGATGTAGGCTAACTCCTACAAAAAAAATCAAAAAGAAAAATAACAATATGAAGAAGAAAAATGTGGTTGTCCAGAAATATAAACTAGAGTGGACTAGAGTGGATTCGGGTGTAGGCTAACTCATAAAAAAAAATCAAAAAGAAAAAAAAAACCATATGAAAATAAAATAAAATTTCGGGATCTGCTCCTGGGCACAAGGACGACAGACGTTGAAATCTACAACTTTATATTAGTTGACATTCGTTAACATCGCTAATGACATTGCCAATTTACCCGCTTCTTGTTTTAGTGAAAATCCATTACTCATGGGTAGAAGTCATATCTTAGAATTTTGCATGCCAATCTCCTCTTTAGCACTTTGCCCATATATGAAGGTTGGGACAATCCTACTGTATCTTTGATTTGTATATATATTTTTTCCTACAAAAAATATTTTATGTCTCTCCCAAATATTTCATTGAAATATTTTTAGATAACAACGCCTTAACTAACTTACAGCTTACTTACATCATTTTCAATAATTAGAATTTCATCCACTTGCAATGCGAGGCATGTGATCAATTTGCAGAGTCCATTTTTATTCACCCTACCAAAACTTAAATATAGTTCATTATTTTACTTATGAGTTGTCACGTATCAATCTAAAATTAATTTTTTTTTAGTTTAATTTATGTCATATCATAATAATAATAAAAAAATAATTTTTGGATGGTGAACATCATCCAGATTTTGGTGGAGTGGATGAAAAAAAACGGATGCTAGTTTGAGCCTGTGAGCTTCAATTCTAATAAAGTCAAACTTTTGACTGGAAGCTTGCTTTAGTCAATAATGGACTTCTCTAACTTGCATACCTAGTGTTGACCTTGCTTTCCTTGCTCTAATCCATAAATGGACTCTTCTTCTTCTTCTTCTATTCCTCCTCTTCCTTAATTAGAGCGAGCCATTAGTTTACATAAATCTCACTTTTCTATTGCTATCAACAACAGGCAAACACATATAGCCCATGCTAATCAATCCATTTGATAAGAGTCGCGCAAGAGCTAGCAATCATATTTTACAGTCCCATTAGTTTTAGGAGCCAAACTCTGCTCCTGGGGGGTCTTTCAAGTCTAAAAACCCACAATACTACTAACACACATTTTTAATAAAGAGTTTTGCAGTAGGTAGTGACTATATATTTCACAGATGATGGATACTTTAACACAGAATCGTCAGGCTGCTACGGCTTCGCGGACTTTGTTGCTGCTATCCGCAGGAGAGATGCTATCGTAGTAGTCGACCAGCACTTTCCAACCGCCAGGGCACATGAAGCCATCAGGTGGATTTTCCCGGTTCTTCGCCAGAGTTCGCATCTATGGAGCAGAGATGGAGTTTAGTAAACTAATGGCATGAAAAATAAAAGGAATAGCTCTGGTAAGAAGTAAAGTACCTTTGTGCCAGAGATGAAGAGGAAATCCTGAGCCCTTGATGGGTCGAAGAAGGCCATTTTCATCTGGGTCTTGTCATAGGCAGCAACCTAAAAAGTAATGGAACTTCAATACAGTAAGTTTGAGATAGTGAATGATACTATTTCCGAATCCAAGAAGAGGTTACCAAGTGACTAGCAGGAAGGATTATAAACTTTGATAATTGTCTTCAAAATAATCTTGACTGGAAACTTGTGTACGACTTTGGGAAATTGTCTTTAAACTCAAATTTAACTAATACAACCACCAATTTCTACTAGGCAATAGAAGTTCAATCAATTACTAGACATAAACCAGACAACAATTCCAATGTAATAAATAAGAAATTACTAGAAATAGAATTAAAACAAAACCAAGAAATCTTGGTTAGAAAGTAAAATAATATAGTGGGCTAAGATGAAGAAGATTGCACCAAAAAAGGTAAGTTGTGAGGGAGGCTTAAACTTGATGATGACACTCGGAAGGACAGTCATAGGTCTCACACTCCACTAGACCTCCAAGATAACAGACCCCCCACAAGATACTAACAAGAAAGGGAATTCGATGGAATTAAAGAAATAGTTTAGAAAGTAATCAGATTGATGGGGCCATATATTTAAGATTTATTTCAATTCTATGCAAGTTTATTTCAGGTTTTGTACTAAGGATTTTGAATTTGAGGTTGATTTGAATTTGAATTAGAACTAGAATTTAGATATGCTCATGTCTAATTTGGATAAGGTTTATCTCTCATTCGTCTATTTGTTTCTCTATTATTTGGATCGAGCTTATCTAAAAAGTTTGAATAGGATCAGAAGTCTAGTTATCTTAGGTAGAAATTGATAAATGACCTAAGAGCTTGTCTAAATGGCCTAAACATTGATCATTGCTACCTAGCGGTGTGAGGTCATCTATCTTATCATGTGATTCAGTGTATTATGTTTCAATAATACAAAAATTTCAACCTCAACCCTCATCACAACTATGGAATTGGAGTTGGAGTTCTTGTGTAGTGACAGGGTCTTAAACATTGTATCAGAGCAACCCATTTTCAAATCAGAATTTATAAAAATAGTTAAATGATAATAATACTAATAAATTATAACGTTGTGTGACTCTGCCAAAAAATAGGAATTCGAAGTGGGGTGTGTTGGAATAATACTAAATATTTAACCCTAGACCGTGATCACAACTATTAGAGTTTTGGTGTAGTGGCATGATCTTTAAGATATTCTTCTCGCTTTGATTCATTTTCATATAAATGTTATTTCCAACCATGAAAATCTGTCCTTTTTACTGTTCCGGCATAGTATGACCAATGACGCCCACATCATCCACTAAGTTGCATAGACATGGACACGGTTTGGGATATAGACGCGATACGGATTCATAATTCAGCATTTTAGAAAATTTTAGGATATGGGTAAGATGGGATACAATTACAATAAGGTTTGCATATGCATATAAGTCCCTTATATAATTTATATTTTTACACAAGTCTCCTAGAAGTCCGCCAAATCACTGAAAAATAGAGTTATGAGCCCTTTCCATCTCCTTCGGTCCAATAGTTAACCGTGTAAATAGACAATGTTGTCCTCATCTTCCTCCTTTCTATTTAATTTTATCATCCACCTGACACCGTCGGCGCCTCCATCCTTCACGACTCTACCAATGGTAGCCCCTCCTCCCACACCCCACTGCCATAGGTCATGAATAGAACCTCTTTGAGTGTTCCTTCACCTCTTTTGATCGTCAAGTTGGTGTAGGTTTTGAATTTTCTTTTGATACGTTTTGTTTCTCGATATTAAATTCTCTATAAAAAGAAAAAAAATGGGTTAGCTTTGTAAAATATAATTTTGGAGAATCAAATTTTGTAAATGTGGATTTTTTTTTTCCTGTTTACAAATTTATGCTCCATTTACGGACTGGGATTTTGGAGAATGGGTTCTTCCATATTTAAAAGATAGCTTTTCTCCTTGCAAATTTATGATCCACAATGGGGTCTTTTTCTTACAATTAGGGGATTTTGGAGCATAGGTTCGTCCAAATAAAAGAGGTGGGTTTTTTCCTACATACTATGATTATTATCCAAATCCTTGATGTGCCCCATTTTCGTTCCCTACCCATTCTTGTCAATATATTAAAGAGGAGAATGGGGTTCTAGAGGTGGCTTTCTTCTAATTTCAAGTAAATTCAGCTCAGTGGGGACAAAACAATGTTAAAAACGGTCAAATAAGGAAAGGATTAAGAAGATGGGGTGTAAAACTGTCAAAAAAATAAAGTTTTGTTAATATTGATCCGCTAACTCTATCTTGTCATAACTTGAAGGAGTTCTAAGCAATTAACAAGATTAAGGAGACTTAGACTTATATAAAAATAAAGTAGATTTAAGAGACTTATATGCAAAAATTCCTTATCGATCCACGTGAAAGCATGTCTCTACATTTATGCTTGGGTAGTATCTAGGTTCCAAAAGTTCTCAAAATAATATAAAGAAATGTTAATTTTACCTATCTTAAATATGTTTGGCATGGTCATGAACATGCAAGAAAACTTCAAATCATGTTTTTGGCTTTGGAGACTAAACATGGGGCGACATTTATCCGACATGAGTGTAAGAAAGCACCAAGTTGGAAATGTGTCATATACCAACATGGAACCAACACAGTCCTCTAAAGGAGTATCTTGCAAGTTGCAACATAGACCCTCCAAATTCCTCCAAAACAATCTCCAAGTGTCTATCCAAAACCCACATCAAATCTAATTTAATATAGCCAGTCTTTATCCAGATTAGAAGTGATCATATATAAATTCTGATTCAAATTTTTATCCATGGTTGACCCCATTTTTGATGGGAGAAGGCTCGCACACCATGATAATGATGATTTAAATTCAAATTCAGATCGAATACAAATATTCTATTACAAAATCAGAAATAAAACTAAATTTTGGTATTATAGTAGTATATAAAAATGATTTTTATTATAGTTAAGAAAACCAAAAGGAAGAACAGGAAAAGTTTTTAACTTTTAAAGAACAAGATTTTGTTTGTGTATTTGTTATTTTCCTTATAGATACTTTAAGAATAAAATATTTCATTTTTTTGTTGGAACCCAAATTTACTACCACTTTTGAGTTTAAACTTCAATAAAGTTATTAAAATATAAAATTATAAAAAGGGAAAACAATAATATGTTACTTAAAGGTGAAAAAAAGTAAGTATGTTACTTAAAGGTGACATGGACTTGGTATCTTTAAACTTAGGAGTTTAATTATTTTGATGTAGTTTGTGAATAGTAACAATGAAACACAATCATGATTAAAATAATTGTACCTCTACTTAAACAGAATGGTTATGTTCTTTCATTGATTGGTTATTCCTATCTGTTCGTATCTCGTTATCCAATTTTGGTCTTGATTACTTCACAAGATTTAATGGACAAGTCATTGAAAAGTCAAGATTCAATTGTTTTCCAAGAATGTTATTACAAGTTCTAGCCGACCCCCAAAAGTTGTGATGAAGGCTTTTTTGTTGTTATGAAATATATTGTGTTGAAATTGTTAATGATAACTTTTATATACAAAGCTTTCTTTTATTTATCTTTGCCAAACAGTATTATTCTAGAAAGTTTAGAAGGTTAAAATGTTACTTTTTCAGAGGTATCAAACTGTTCATTACCAAACAACTATGATCGGTTTAGGTTTAGTATTCAAAACCGCATGGTAATCAGTTCAGACCATTCAAAGGTTCATTCAGCATTTAGCACTTAATGCTTAATTTTACCAAATGCAACTACATTTAATAAGGCTGTGCCTAAATATATCCCCAAGATCCCTATTTGGTCTAGTTTGTGTTATTAACTAAAGTTACACAAGTCTGGATTACTGGCCTACACGTTCGGACAATCCCCGCAAATAGGCAAACAAAAAGTAATGATAATTATTTAATAGAATGTTTGAAATAATATAATATTGTTTCTAATGGAAAATATAATGTTTCTAGCTATCTATAATTAGCTATGGAGAGAACATTGACGTAATCAGTTCAGACCATTCAAAGGTTCATTCAGCATTTAGCACTTAATGCTTAATTTTACCAAATGCAACTACATTTAATAAGGCTGTGCCTAAATATATCCCCAAGATCCCTATTTGGTCTAGTTTGTGTTATTAACTAAAGTTACACAAGTCTGGATTACTGGCCTACACGTTCGGACAATCCCCACAAATAGGCAAACAAAAAGTAATGATAATTATTTAATAGAATGTTTGAAATAATATAATATTGTTTCTAATGGAAAATATAATGTTTCTAGCTATCTATAATTAGCTATGGAGAGAACATTGACGTAAGGTTCCTATGCTGATCAGAGTTATACAACCTGCCACCGACCCAAAGGCGAACTTCAGGACTATGGGTAAAAGAAGGATTTGTCTCTAAACCTAAAGACTGAAAAGCAGGAGATAGGGATATATATATACCTTATTGGCATGCTAGTTAACAGATAGCAATGGAGAAACCTCACAAAATTTCATCAAGATTACAAAAAAGTACACAGGAAAGACTTATGATTTCTGCAGGAACTTGCATTCCTCATGTCCTAGACTGAAGTACCAGATGAGGTGTTGGATGATATAATCAGACAATATCGACAATATTTTGCAACAATATATGAACGAATATATAAAGTTATAATAGTTTAGAGAAAGGTTGGCATACCCTGAAGGGTAAGATGTTCAGCCTCTCGAGCCCAGGTGCCATGCTCAGTACCTTCTTCCCATGGTCAGCATCATAAAGGTCTCTTTTCTCAATAGGATGACTCATACCAGCTGGGTCTCTCCCCACTATGTAGAAGTTAGCACCAGCATTTATACGAGCTTTAGCATGCCACTGTACCTCAGTTGGGCCAGCATAGTGCATAGGGGAGGGGAATATTGCAACAACTGTTGTTTCAGGGTTAAGAACACCCTCCTCAAGCACCTAAAAAAAATATGTAAGAAACTCAATCAAACAATTTCAATTTGCTAACAAATGCGAAAGCTTAGTGCTCAATTACCATGTATTAATAGATATTAGCAATAAAAATTAATGGTTGTCAACCTTCTCGTGTTGTTTCATTCTCCAACTAAGTGGCACATCGTCAGATTTGGTATAGCCCCCCAAGGGATGGAGCAATAGAATTGGGTTCTTGTAACCCATTTCTAGTAGACGTCTGCGAGTGTCAGTCATGAGCAAAGCATGGCCATTGTGTACAGGATTTCGAAGCTGGAAAGCAAAAACTGCATCAGCATTACGCCGCTCGAACTCTTCTCGGAGTTGTGAAGGTGAGAGGCGATACTGATCAAGACCATCATTATACTTGATCGGCTCAAGAACCTCTAAGTCGCCACCAATCAGCCAGTTTCCAGCATTGGTTATGGCTTCCTCGACGTATGGAAGTCCCGGGGCAGTTGTTCCCCATGTCCTTGCAATCCGCTCTTCTCGGTTATGCTTGTAGATCTCGATGCTGAAAAGAAAAACAATAATGGGAATTTTAGTAAGGCATTTACTAACTTCAATTAGATGATTCTTATATTGTGGCATGTTCAATTAAGAATGCATATGAATTACTTCATACAGAGAAACAATTTTACAAGAAGGAGAGCATTGATGGATGAGCTTTCATTTCAATTAATATTATTATTTGACCCCCTGTTAAGGTTAAAAAGGGTGGTAAAACTGGATGTTTGATCACCAATGATGCCACATCAGTCAAGTGTTTTTAATCTCAATTGGAGAGGAAACTACAAAAAATAAGAACACGAAACTCATACTCAACATTTAGTATGTAAAATACAGGAACAGTAAAATTTGTTCCAAGTATCTGCTTTGGAACTTCTATAAATTAAATGGTCAAGTATCTGCTTTGGAAATTCTATAAATTAAACGATAGTGGTCACGAAGATCCATATCAACAAAATTTACAAAAGTAAACAATGAAGAACACTAGATGGTGGTGATACTTCTGTAACTCTTTATCAAGGAGGAAAAAAAACTCAGTTTACTGGCGATATGACACAATAGTGCATCTAAATCTGTATTCAATCAGTCCAGTCATAATCAATCTATTAATTGAGTTGTACTCCCTCTAATTCTAAATGAAATACAAAAAATCATTTATAACATAGCATACATTTTCTTACTTGGTCGTAGAAGACAATATGAAGTCTCAGAAATAAAGGACTTGAAGGGACAGATTATGCATGTGTCACTTAATCTTACACCGAGACCCTAAAATGTATAAATATTCACCCTTACTGTTTACTGCAGGTTGAAGAACCTTTTAGCTTTCACGAGTGAACTTATAATTTGATTGTTTAACAATGCCTCAGTAAAACAGCTTATCATAGAAGTACTATTAGGAGCATATCAAGAGGATAGCTTCATCATCTGGAAGCTAAATTCGTCATCATCATGAAACCTTGAGGCTAATTTTCCTTATTTATAGATAATGAAAGATTCCAAAATCAGATTTCGTAGAAGATCTTGTGCATTTTGCCTGAATTTGAGTGAAACACGACAGACCAATTGTGTTGATGCGTCACCATGGGACCCACTACTTCTACAACTCAACTGAAACTATGCTTTAGCAAGTTTCACAGTGCCAAAGACGCAATGCACACTAGGTTCTAAAGGTTTTACTGTGGGTTTCCAAACACACGCTCAAGTTATCTACAAAACCTAGATATCAATTCAATACAAGAAGCCAGCATGCTGATCTTAAATTTAAATTTGGAATAAAGGGCCTTGTTGCTGTTGTTGTTGCTGCTATTGTTGTTTGTTCATAAAAGAACATGTCATCAATACATCAGATTTTCCCTTACTCAAATTGAATTAAGTAAAACAAAAATATAAAGTCGATCCCTAGAACTACTGGTCCTAGAACCAGAAATAAATAGGCATACTCCTCAATTTACTCTAAACTCTAATCGGAACTCATTAAATGAAAACATAAAAGATTCAAAAATGAATGATAAGATCATCCGCGGGTCGACCATTCAAATTCGATTTCCTAGGAGGTCTTCCTCCACCAGCAGGTTTTTTCGGAAAACTCTATTCTGGTGTGGATGGCAGGCAGGCCTATATTTCTTGGTTTCACATAACTCAAAAAATCCATCTTATATGTCTCCTCCTGCTAGCGGCTATAACTAAGAGGCTTTGTCACACACACACACACATATATATATATAAACAAAAAATCTTTTGTCCGGCTTGAAGCCGGGACTTTTTACAGCACCCTAACATATGCATGAAACTTTATTATAACACACTCTAGACTCTCTCACCACCGCACTCGGCTTCCCGTATGCAGAGTCCTCAACGGCGTTCATAGCTTCCTTCTCGGTATCCAATTCGGTACATTCCGCCCACTCCTTATTGTCCTATCGACCCGACCATCACCTCCAGACCTGGCAGGATCACTGCAACCGTGGTTGCAATCTGGAACATCTGCGGGTTAGGTGGCCAACGGCCAACCAACTCCCCACAAGAATCCATACAGACCTATCTTGGAATTTTCTCGTAAATTATGCTTCCCCCGGGATCGAAAACGCCTAACTTGGGGACTTATGTCTCCACCAGGAGACTTTGACACACACACATATATATATATATATATATATATATATATATATATATATATATATATATATATATATACACACACACGAGCATCCTAGGTTGTCAACTCCCAATACATATCGTGTATCGATTTGCTTGTGTATTGTATGATACAGTAACTCTAGACGTTGAAAATCCATATTTTTTTATTTAGTTTCACCTTTCCACATCAATCAAGTTCCTGAATCCAGATTTGAAGTACAAATTACACGACTCAAGTAGAAAAACCAATATTACTTATCAGCCTATATGTATCGTATCAGATTGACTCAAGTAGAAAAACCGATACTACTTATCAGCCTATATGTATCGTATCAGATTGACTCAAGTAGAAAAACCGATACTACTTATCAGCTTATATGTATCATACAGGATCAACTGATATGTAACGAAATGGTATTATATCGTAATCATATCATATTGTATGATACGTCATGTACCGTAAGATACTAAGAACAATTGGAGCATCTATCTTTTATAGTCAAGCACACTTGTGTGATGCTTTTCAAAAAAGTTCACACAAGCAAATTTTCCGAAACACACTTGTGTGTTGCTCCTCCGAACTAATTTCATTAGCAGTTTCCTATCTAAAAATTGGCAGTGGATGACAATGAAGAAAAAAAAAAGTGAAATTGAAATTGAAATTGAAATTGTCCTCACTCTTTCAATATGGCGATTGGCCGGTCCGTCGCGTCGACGAGCACGACGCTGGTGGCGCCCCCGATCTCGCTCTTCTTGTCGTCGCCGACCGCGAGCACGATCGGCACCGACATGTTGACGAGCGGTCCGCCGCCGTGTCCGGTGCGGATGCAGTTGAAATGAAGTGTTTGGAGGAACTCGGACTCTCTCATGAAGCCGGCGAGGGGGCTGGCCCACCCCTCGCTCAGCACGTGGACCCACTCCGTGTCGATCCGCGACAAGGGGACCCTCGGCATCGCCGCCGCCTCCCGGAGCCTCGACTGCCGCGCCCCGGGGGGGACCACCAGGTCCACCAGCTTCCCGCCATCCGGATCGATCAGACCCGAAGACGAGCAGGAGATCCGCACGGAGGAGGAGGAGGGGCATTTCGGGAAGGGGAGGGAGAGGGAGCGGGAGGGGCATTTCGGGAAGGAATAGGAGAGGGAGCGGGAGGGGCATTTTGGGAAGAGTTTCGAGGAGGAGGAGATGGATGTCGACATGGAAGCCATTGACGCTGCACCCTTTTTTTGTCGGGTCGGAGTGGAAATTGAGATCCGGTCCTTTTTAAAGGGACGGGGGTGGAGGGGGTATTTTGGGGATTTCCCTCCTTCGGATGGTGCGTTAGCGATTGCGGTAGAGGGGATGGGAAATGTTAATTTGAATTAGGACCGGATGTCCGGCCACATTCACTCTTCTTTGTCCGGGAGGTACAGGCTCCTATGAGGAAGTTTCTTTCTTGTAGTAGGCCAGTTCAATTGCTATTCTATACTTTTATTATATTATATTCATTAATTAATTGTCACTAATACTTTCAAAACTCTTTTCTGTTGAGTGGCATCAAGTATGGGATATAGGATTATAAATAAATAAAAAGTATTAGGACTATAAAAGTAGTGGCAAAGTCAGCATTTTGTATAGGGGGTCAAAAATTGTGTCAAAAAATAAATTTTAGGATGGTAGTAATCAAATCGGAGAGGGAGAGGGAGAGGATACTTGTTGGATTGATTTTTTTCCAGTGTGGAGAATGCTTCGGAGTACGACGAGTTTTATTCGTGTGTCTGACAAAGCCGAAAATAAGTCGATGATTGACATGGCTCGAAATAGAGTCAAAATTATGCAATCGGATTTGGACTGTCGATCCTGCAGGGTTATGCAAATATTGTTATTCTCGAGAGCGAGGTGAAATTGGACTAAAAATCCAGACTGGTAGACTAGTAGTAAACTTGGACGGACAACTAGTATTTCGGCTCTATACGAATTGCACATATATGGGTCAGTTTTTGTACTCATATTGTGTTTATTATTTTGGGAGTTTTGATTGGTGCTTTCATAGGATTTCTTAACTAAATTTGGGAGTAAAAAACTGTTAGGAGATTGCAAGTTTCAAGAAGAAGAAGGAGATTCGGGAGAGTTCGTGTTGACTCGGAGGAGATCATTCGAGGAGATTCACATAGGATCGTCTTCATGTTCTCATTCTTCAGTAACACTTGTATTGTCACGCTCAATTATAGGAATAAGAAAAACGAAGGTATGACACGATCATCTACACACTACGAAATACGCTAGTACTCCAAAATATGATTACAGTTGTAAGAGAAAAGGAGATGACTCTGCAATCCAACGGTCAAGCCCTATGGCCTACTAGCAGTTTATATCTCAACCCACAACATGTAAAAAAAGATATGACAAATATGAACAGTAACAAGGCGTTCTAAAATATTATGTTATATATGACAATGAAGCTAGTAGTCAAAATGAGAAACAAATAAGAGTAGCAATAAGTAGCACATCGATTACAGGATCTTCAGTGGGAGCTTGCTACCTGCATTGGAAGGATCGCCATAATTTTTAATGAATAGTACAAAATGGTATGTTAGCATTGACCGTCATATAGTTATGTTGCTTGTTAATGACAAATGTTTACAGGCATAACCAGTGGAAGCAGGGACAGACTCATGATATCTATTTGGTGAACTCTAGTAATATTTTTGCAGAGATGAAAAAATATAGAATTATAATTTGGTTTGCTAATCCTTGTTTATCAGGGTATGATGGTGGCTTTGGATAAGACTCACCGTGTCAATGACATAATTATGCTTCATGTTTATGTGTATGAAAATTGGAAACCGACTCTAGAGGAAGTAGAGAGATCACATAATTTAACATGTTCTCACATTATTACTGTGTTGATTTAGGTGAGTGGGTTGATACCGCTCACTAGTGCATTTTCCAATGTGCTGACCTCATCTTTACATATACGGAGAATCACTTTGACAATATGAGGCTTTTGGAGCTCTACGACGAGTTGAAGCTTTCCTATGATAATGTTATCTATTATTGTAGCCATTACAAAAATAAAGTTTGTTACTTTATATTGCAAATTATAAAACAAAAGTACAAAGAATATTTGACTAAAACTCTAAGTACAAAAGAAAGATTCTGGGGAGTGTGTCGATAAAGATAAAGTCGCAGATGACTTCTTTACTCCGTTGACGATCCTAAGGCAAAGATTGGAAGAAATTTGCTAACTCTCGGCTCACAGGCAAAAAAGGCAGCAAGTATGCTAAAAAACACTCAGCTTTTCTATCGTTTGGGATGTTGGCCCAATATTTATATTGAGTTTTTGAATATGGCTAATCGATTAAGTTTAGCATTATGATAATCGATCAATCACTATAGTATCTTTTACTTAAACTCAGCATTATCCAGATATGAAATATTTGCTTCTGTATATTTTTTGTTCGTCTAACATGTACTTGCATAAAGCAATAAGCAAGATCATCAATGGACATATGCTATATGATGATGAGCCAAAACGGAGTTATACCAAAAGATTTCTCTGGACTGCCGACAAGGAAAAATGCATCTTCAAGTCAGCAAATGTTTCAGAAGATTGGCGTCATCATAGTGCTCTTGGTTTTCATATGTAATCTTATATTTTATTTGAGTCTAGGACTTATGTAAGTCGAGTCGCACTGGCAACTAGAAAGCAACTCAGTCCACTCAAATAGTCTAAAACCCATCCAACCAGAAATTAGGCCAAACATATCTTGAACCTATCCACCAAACTAGTCCACATACAAACTTGGATCTACCTAAAATAGGTAAACCGAACTCAGGCCAAATTCGCCCCGAATTTGCACCAAACTCGGTCACCTATTTAGTATAAAATCATCCAGTTGTTATATTCCTGATTTTGTGGCCTCCAACGTTAGAAAATTTAAATATTTCCTACCGAATTCTGGCTGAACTCGGTAATAACCTATAAATAGAGTTAGATTTTCACATTCTTACTCACTCAACCATTCTCAATCTTTCTATCCTATAGTGAGTAAACCCTCAGAGCCTAAACTTTCTTATCTCCAAGATCAACTCACAGCCTTCTAGTGCCAAGTGCGATCTCGGTTAGAAGTTGTTCGAGTTGTAAAAGCTTGGTTCATCAAGCTCTTCTTCTGTGTGAAGTTGTGATCCTTCGGATCAAAACTCGTGGTGTGTGAAGTTGCGATACTTCGGATCAAATCTCGTGGTGTAAAGAAGTGGCAAGCCTTCGGATCAAAATTTGTGATTCAATATTGGTGATTATAGTGGATAAACCTCCGAGCTTGAGTTCTCGGGACTAGACTATTTCTCTCAGAGAAAAACCAGTACACATCACGGTGTTTGCGTTTTCTCTCTCTCTCTCTCTTTTACTTTATTATATTGCATATACATTGCTAGTTATTTACTGCCTTCACCCTGCTTAATTTTTAATTTGGTAGATTATTTCGCTACACTCTATTCACCCCCTCTATAGTTGCTTTACGGTCCTTCATGGAAAGCACATGTCCCAGCTATTTATAGTCATTCTCACTGTAACGGTTGTATACGGCTGAATATAAAAAGTCACTGTTTATGCTCCTGGCACATAATATTTTGCTTGTCGCATAACATTCTGCAATAACTGTAGCGCATAAAATGGATATGAACGTATGCGCATAAACCGGTCGACTTGACCCATGACATGTGTTACAATGATTCAAAATCTATATTTAATATGTTGGATGTCATTTGTAACGTATGCGCCATTAATACGTTAATGAAACATATGCGCATTAATACTTTGTAACCAGGTCGACTTGTGTGAGACTCGTCTCACTATTTTTGTATTTTCGTATCCGTTTCTGTAATCACCCTAAATTTTTTTCTAAATATGTTAAAAACAATTTTCGGGATTTTTGGTATTTTTTCAAGAATTAAAACAAGGTGTTTGGTCATTAAATGATTTTTAATTGCTAATAATTAATATTAAAATATGATGAAAATAAGATTTTATATTGTAAAATGAAAAACTGGACTTAGGCTAATTTTTCTAGAATTTATTGGGCCCCGGACCTATTTTATATCACCTAAAAACTATTTTACTTATTTATTTATTTAAGTATTAAATAAGCCCTAAACCCTAGCCCAATCCAACCGGGCCCGGCCCAGCCCAGCCCCCGGCTTAGCGGGTCGGGCGGGTCGGCCAGACCCGCACCCGCCCGCCAGACCCGAACCCGGAGACCCGTCTCCCCCACGCGCAGACCCCCGCGGTTCCCGCCGCGTTCTCCGGCCACGTCGCCGGAGAACCGCCCGTGCCTCACCCCCACTACCCCACGACCTCCCCTCGGCACCGCCTTCTCCGCCACGACCTCCCTCCGCGAGCCCTCGCCCTGCCGTCCTCCCCACCGTGGCCAGCCGACTCCGGCGATACCCAGACACTGATGCCCTAAGTTGGACACGGCCACGGCCGGACACAGGACACAGTGTCGTGTCGGACACGAGAATACCCTAGTTTCCGGAGCCCTATTCAGGTACTCTTTTCTTCCTGCTCGTAGCTCTGTTTTTGACTCCGTCAGTTGCAACGCGTAGCCTGCATGACCCTCTCGGTGCCCGTGCAACCCGCTCGAGGCATCGCGTTCTGTGGCGATCGCACACCGCGATCCAAAAACAGGAAAACCAACGCCCTGATTAACCCCGGAACTGGGTACGCCCCGCCAAACGGGATGACTTGGTCGCGTACGATCTTCACAGATACGTATGCGTCGTTGATACGGACGTGCGAGATTTTGCAGAAGTCGATTCGGGTTTGCGTGCACCCCGGAATCAATGCGTATCCGCGGACACCGTCCCGTATCCGCCCTTTCTGGAATGCGTCCTAACTTTGTGTACACATATCGGATCGAAACGAAACTTGCGCCATCGGACTCGTAGTAATACCTGGTCCTGTGACCCAAGTTTGGTTCGATTCCGAGAACGTTGACAAAATCGTGTGTCGTGGGCCCCGCAGGCCCCACTCGACGGGCGATTTTGTGATCGGCTCATCGGAATCCAAACCTGGAAGTTCCGTTGAGTTCGTATCAGCGTTCCTGACTTGTTGACACTAAGTTGGACTGATTTGGAGACCTTTGATCCTGACACATTTTTCGGTGCAAAGCGCATGCGGACCCCGTTTTGACCCGAAATGGTCATTTTTGTTCCTGTGTCCAAATTGGACTCAAGGACAGGAGTTTCTAGCTGATTGATATCTTCTGAGCATGATGGTAATATTTATTTCAGCTTCCGGAGACGTTTCTGGAAATTTTCCGAGTAACAGAATAGTAGTTGGAATTCAAACATCAGGCAAGTGTACCTTGCCAAACCCTGCAGCTTGCTAATTATTTTTTTAACTTATTTATACATCAGTGGACAATTATACCGTGCCAACTTGCAATGATTTCTGTTATAGTACTTGCTGGAGTACTTGTGTAAACATACATAAACTTGATTTAACTGTTCAACCCAGGACCGAGTGATTTTACTTAGCGTCCGATTACTAGTCGGGTGCCAACCCCGTACGCGGAGTTGTGTAACGTCACATAGACATGGATATCGAGACCCTATGTATTCTCGTACTTGTCTTATCAAGTACATCATAACCCAGGACACTTGACACTATTCATGAGACAGGATTTTCCCGAGATATTCGTGGTGATTCTGTATAGGATACAGGACTTGACAGAGATATTTTATTTATAGACAATATGACTTGTTGCATTAGCTATAATCCCGCTGACATGGACATGAGACGTTATGGTCATGATATGCGTGATTATATTGGGTGGGGAGAGACACACAGGCTACAGGCTGTTTCATATATATATATATATATATCCACTACTATTGTGAGGTTGTAGACTCTCCAGCAGAGCTAGACCCTTTACGTGTTATTACTGCTACCGGCTCCCCGACACAGAGCTTATAGCGGTCTCAGCCTGAGTTCTAGTGCTGCTCACATATTGCATATCACTTAGCTGGTTACATAGTTTACCCAATTATTTACTTATTGCTGCACTGCTTATTTATTTGGCTTGTATTTTCTGTACCTTTCTATGTCCCCTGAGGACCTGGAATGGATTATGTCCCCAGGTTTAGCTGAGGAGCAGTACCCCGAGATATACGGGACAGGAGCTGAAGCTATTACTGGACTTGATACTGGAGCAGAACCAATCCCTAAGCACGAGGTGACTGCTGAAGACTTTTCCTGAGTACCTGATTTCGTACTCAGTATTTACTTTATGTTTGACTCTTTTGTTCCTGGCCTACTGAGCCAGTGTATTCAGACTTATGTCGGATTGTTTCTTCGACCTACTTGTTGAGACTTGTTGCTACTTATTTTTATTTTATTATGCAGTTGATTATATTTATCTTTTATGGATGAGATTAGTTGTGGCATGTTATCGTAGACCTTATTTTACAGCTTAAGTGCGCCCTGATGGTTCCATTAAATTGGATTGTCCATCGGTGCGTGCTGCTGGCCATTGCCACGTGTCCAGTCCCTCGGTATTTTGGGACTGGGGCGTGACATAGTTTTTGTGGTGGCTCATGCAGGTCAGCGACTAAATTGTTCGGTTTCAACTTAGGGACCGAACAAGCCTGCAATAAGATAGGATAAGTTATAGGATCTCATCCATTGATTGAATCGTTTTTGGACTCTATGTCGAATTCAATCTAATTGCTTGAATTGTATCCTGTTTGACTCCTCTGTGCATTCTCATTATTTTTTTTTGATGCAGAGTAATGGATCCCAGAAGTGGTGACGAGAACCCCTTGGGTACACCGTCCGAAGCTGTGGTTACCTGTGAAACTGGGGTGACGTCAGATACCAGAGGACAATCCTCTCAGAGCAACCAATCTGGCCAGCCAAGTTCCAGGTTCAGGCGTGATGATATCCCGCCTCCACCACAGTTCCCTCCATCGATGCCTGTCTTTCCCCCAGGGCAGGCAATGGACGGACAGCAAATGTTCCAGATGTTCTACGCCATGATGCAGGCCCAACAACAGATCCAACAAGAGGCCCAGCGGCATGAGGCCGAGTACTTAAGGAACAGCCTAGTCGCAGCATTGGAGCAGGCAAATCCACCAACTAGGCGACCAGCGACGGGATCCATCACAGATTTTCGTCAACTCAAATCCCGTACCTTCTCGGGCAAGGAAGGACCAACTGAAGTTCATGAATGGCTTACGAACACGCAGCACCAGTTGGAGGCCGCTGAACTTCCAAGAGAAAAGTGGATGACGGCCGTCAGGATGCAACTGACGGACAACGCGCACCATTGGTGGCTGTCCGAAGAAAGGAGGCTCAGACATGATCAAGTCACCTGGGAGGAGTTCTCCAGACTCTTCCAGGAAATGTACATCCCTGCTGTTGCTCGGTCAGAACTCCGAGACAAGTTCAACCGCCTGATCTAGGGCAATATGTCGGTGGAGGAATAGGCTGAGCCGCTTCGCCCCTTCTCTAATTCCTACCGAAGAAGAGAAGGCAGAGAAGTTCTTTGATGGACTCAGGTTCGAGCTCCAGAGGTTAATCGGATCTGTCGTGCCCACATCATACACCGACGTCCTTGCTGCAGCACGTCGTATGGAGCGCATTACTCGGAGGGAGTCAAGTCTGAAACGTCCATTCTCCTCAGCACCGTCCAAGTCATCACAGGGGGATTCTGCCAAACGACCCCAGAAGAACCTGCCTCAGAAAGCAGCATCAAAGAACCTACCTACTTGTCATTACTGCTGCAAAGTAGGCCATATTCAACAGGAGTGTAGACGCAAGCTGGGACTCTGCCTGGTTTGTGGATCCAACCAGCACTTCTCAAAGGACTGCTCGGAGCATCGAGAGATAGCTCCAAATTGACCTGCACCAAGGCCAGCTCTTCCAGCTGTGGGAGCAACACAGACAGGAGCTGGAGGAGCCAGGCCACCACTACCACCTCAGGCAGCATTATTTCAGCAGGCTCGTCAGCAGAGAGGTCCAGCTCAGGGACGAGGACAGGCATATGCACTAGCAGTCACAGAGGAAGCTACTGCAGGCGAGGTTATAGCAGGTACCATATTAGTAGCTTCATTACCTGCTGTAGCTTTATTTGATTCTGGAGCCTCGCATTCATTCATAGCTGCTAGCTTCATAGCCACACATAGAGTAGCTACCGCACCTCTCTTGAAGATGAAAAGAATTCTTACGGGAGGTGGTATTATCCCAGTTAGTGATATCTGTAGATCATGTTCGGTAGTAGTTTGTGGCAGAGAGATGCGAGCCCAATTTCTGATCTTTTCTATGCCTGATTATGATGTTGTACTTGGTATGGACTGGTTAAGTCAGTACCATGCGACACTTGATTGCCGGCTTGGAAAAGTGATATTTAGACCCCCTAGCCTTCCTGAGTTTGAATTTCTTCGAGGAGCTGTAGAGCAAGGTATCCAGCCAACTCTTAGGGTATTATCTGTAGAGGAGGAGTCAGGTTACCCAAGAGTCATATTAGAGTTTGTGGATGTATTTCCTGATGATCTTCCAGGTTTACCACCTGATCGGGAGATAGAATTCACAATAGACCTAACTCCAGGAGCCGAACCTATCACTTCATCGGTCTATCGGCTAGCACCTAAGGAGTTAGTGGAGTTGAAAGAGCAAGTTGACGATCTTCTGGAGAAAGGATTTATTCGGCCCAGTATTTCACCTTGGGGGGCACCCATACTTTTTGTACCAAAGAAGGATGGAACTGTACGCTTGTGCATTGATTACAGAGCCCTAAATGCTGTAACCATTAAGAACCGGTATCCCTTACCACGCATTGATAACTTATTTGACCAATTGAGTGGTGCTAGGGTATTCTCAAAGATTGACCTTAGATCCGGTTATCACCAGATTAGGGTGAAGAAGGAAGATATACCGAAGACGGCCTTCAGAACTAAGTATGGACACTATGAATTCCTGGTAATGCCGTTTGGTTTAACCAATGCGCCAGCCGTATTTATGAGTTTGATGAACGGAGTCTTCCACCAGTACTTGGATAAATTTGTGGTTGTATTTATTGATGATATTCTAGTTTACTCCAAGGACCACGAAGAGCACGAGGAGCACCTCAGAATTATGCTAGAAACATTAAGACAGGAGAAGTTGTATGCTAAACTCAGCAAATATGAGTTTTGTATGGACAAGGTGCCCTTCTTGGGACACATCATCTCGGGAGAAGGACTGTCAGTTGATCCGGAGAAGGTCACTGCAATAGAAACTTGGCCGACACCTACCTCCATTGCAGAAGTGAGAAGTTTTCTCGGACTTACTGGGTATTACCGGCGGTTCGTAAAGAATTTTTTAAGGATTGCGGAGCCAATGACGAAGATGACTTGGAAGGATCAGGAGTTTATATGGACGGAAGGATGCCAGAAGGCCTTTGAAGAACTGAAGAGGCGTCTAACAACAGCACCAGTCTTGACTCTTCCCTCAGGGTCAGGAGGTTTTGTTGTTTATAGTGATGCATCCGGTAGTGGACTAGGTTGTGTCTTGATGCAACATGGCAAGGTTATCGCTTATGCATCGAGGCAGTTGAAGGTCCACGAGAAGAACTACCCAACGCACGACCTGGAGCTAGCTGCAGTAATATTTGCACTGAAGATCTGGAGGCACTATCTGTATGGAGAGAAGGTCGAAATCTTTACTGATCATAAGAGTCTAAAGTATGTATATACTCAGAAGGAGCTCAACATGAGGCAAAGGCGTTGGCTTGAGTTGATGGTGGACTTTGATATAGATCTGCAGTACCACCCGGGGAAGGCAAATGTTGTAGCCGACGCCCTCAGCAGGAAACCCACGGCTTATTTCTTGACAGAGCAGCCTCAGCTATTACAAGACCTATAAGATCTCCAGATAGAGGTTGTTTTACCTGGAAAAAATGGCTTGATGGCTAACCTCGAAGTTAAGTCATCGCTTGTGGAGAGGATCAAAGAAGCTTTGCCTACTGATGTCAGATTTCGAAGGCTGAAAGAGAGAACAGAAGCAGGCATGCAGACAGGACTTCGCAATCATGAGGACGGGACATTAAGGTGCAGAAATCGCCTATATGTTTCAAATGGAGAATTGAGGCAGGAGTTAATGACGAAAGCACATAGCTCCATATACTCTGTTCATCCAGGGGGAACCAAGATGTACCGAGACTTAAGGCAGTATTATTGGTGGCATAGAATAAAAAGGGAGATTGCCCGATTTGTGGCAAAATGTTTAGTCTGCCAGCAAGTAAAGGCCGAGCACCAAAGGACTGCAGGTATGTTGCAGCCGCTTCCCATACCTGAATGGAAGTGGGAGCATATTACCATGGATTTTGTCACCGGATTTCCAAGAAGTCCAGTGGAAAAGATGCAGTATGGGTTATCATGGATCGACTCACTAAGTCCGCACATTTCTTGCCATTTAGAGTCGGACAATCCACGGAAGTACTAGCCGACATGTATATGCGACAAATTGTAAGATTGCATGGAGTGCCGGTTAGTATTGTATCGGATCGAGACTCGAGATTTACGTCTCACTTTTGGCGAAGCATGCAAGAGAGTCTCGGCACCCGACTCAAATTCAGTCATCCACAGACAGATGGCCAATCGGAGCGCACGATTCAGATCTTGGAGGATATACTGCGATCATGTATACTGGACTTTGGAGGATCTTGGGAAGATCATCTGCACTTAGTGGAGTTCTCTTACAACAACAGCTATCAAGCAAGCATCCAAATGGCACCTTTCGAGGCGTTGTACGGAAGAAAGTACAGATCGCCGATATGCTGGAGTGACGTTGGCGAACGTCAATTACTGGGTCCAGAGTTGGTAACGGAGACAGTTGAGAAAGTAAAGCAGATTCAGAATCATCTTCGTGCAGCCCGGGATAGACAGAAGCATTGGGCCGATACGCACAGACGTCCTCTGGAGTTCAAGGAAGGAGAGCACGTATTCTTGAGGATCTCGCCCACTCGAGGTACTATCAGATTTGGGAGCAGAGGCAAGTTGAGCCCAAGATATATCGGGCCATTCAACATTTTGGAGCGCATTGGTGAGGTGGCTTATCGTCTTGCATTACCTCCATCCTTAGAGGGAGTGCATGATGTATTTCACGTCTCACAGCTGAGACGATACGTGACGGACCCAAGTCACATAGTCGATCATTCCGAGATCGCAGTGGGCCCTAGCTTGAGATATGAGGAGCAACCAATGGGTATACTCGACACCAGTGAGAAGACACTGCGATGACAGACAATCAGACTGGTTCGGGTAGCTTGGAAACAATACTCCCCTGGCGAATCAACCTGGGAATGGGAGGATATCATGCGCCAGCGTTATCCACACTTATTCGCAGATGCAGGTATAACCTAAGCATTCTCTTATTTTCGTAGTTCGTGCCCTTCTGTAGTTTACCCTTCGATTGCGAGGACGCAATCCTCTTAAGGGGGGTAGATTGTAATCACCCTAATTTTTTTTTCTAAATATGTTAAAAACAATTTTTGGGATTTTTGGTATTTTTTCTAGAATTAAAACAATGTGTTTGGTCATTAAATGATTTTTAATTGCTAATAATTAATATTAAAATATGATGAAAATAAGATTTTATGTTGTAAAATGAAAAACTGGACTTAGGGTAATTTTTCTAGAATTTATTGGGCCCCGGACATATTTTATATCACCTATAAACTATTTTACTTATTTATTTATTTATCTAAGTATTAAATAAGCCCTAAACCCTAGCCCAACCCAACCGGGCCCGGCCCAGCCCAACCCCCGGCTTAGCGGGTCGGGCGGGTCGGCCAGACCCGCACCCGCCCGCCAGACCCGAACCCGGAGACCCGTCTCCCCCACGCGCAGACCCCCGCGGTTCCCGCCGCGTTCTCCGGCTACGTCGCCGGAGAACCGCCCGCGCCTCACCCCCACTACCCCACGACCTCCCCTCGGCACCGCCTTCTCCGCCACGACCTTCCTCCGCGAGCCCTCGCCCTGCCGTCCTCCCCACCGTGGCCAGCCGACTCCGGCGATACCCAGACACTGATGCCCTAAGTTGGACACGGCCACGGCCGGACACAGGACACAGTGTCGTGTCGGACACGAGAATACCCTAGTTTTCGGAGCCCTATTCAGGTACTCTTTTCTTCCTGCTCGTAGCTCTATTTTTGACTCCGTCAGTTGCAACGCGTAGCCTGCATGACCCTCTCGGTGCCCGTGCAACCCGCTCGGCGTATCGCGTCCTGTGGCGATCGCACACCGCGATCCAAAAATAGGAAAACCAACGCCCTGATTCACCCCGGAACTGGGTACGCCCCGCCAAACGGGATGACTTGGTCGCGTGCGATCTTCACAGATACGTATGCGTCGTTGATACGGACGTGCGAGATTTCGCAGAAGTCGATTCGGGTGTGCGTGCACACCGGAATCAACGCGTATCCGCGGACACCGTCTCGTATCCGCCCTTTCTGGAACGTATCCTAACTTTGTGTACACATGTCGGATCGAAACAAAACTTGCTCCATCGGACTCATAGCAATACGCTGGTCCTGTGACCCAAGTTTGGTTCGATTCCGAGAACGTTGACAAAATCGCGTGTCGTGGGCCCCACAGGCCCCACTCGACGGGCGATTTTGTGATCGGCTCATCGGAATCCAAATCTGGAAGTTCCGTTGAGTTCGAATCAGTGTTCCTGATTTGTTGACACTAAGTTGGACTGATTTGGAGACCTTTGACCCTGACACATTTTTTGGTGCAAAGTGGGCCCACATGCGGACCCCGTTTTGACCCGAAATGGTCATTTTTGCCCCTGTGTCCAAATTGGACTCAAAGATAGGCGTTTCTAGCTGATTGATATCTTCTGAGCATGATGGTAATATTTGTTTCAGCTTCCGGAGACATTTCTGGAAATTTCTCGAGTAACAGAACAGTAGTTGGAATTCAAACATCAGGCAAGTGTACCTTGCCAAACCCTGCAGCTTGCTAATTATTTTCTTAACTTATTTATACATCAGTGGACAATTATACCGTGCCAACTTGAAATGATTTCTGTTATAGTACTTGCTGGAGTACTTGTGTAAACATACATAAACTTGATTTAACTGTTCAACCCAGGACCGAGTGATTTTACTTAGCGTCCGATTACTAGTCGGGTGCCAACCCCGTACGCGGAGTTGTGTAACGTCACATAGACATGGATATCGAGACCCTATGTATTCTCGTACTTGTCTTATCAAGTAAATCATAACCCAGGACACTTGACACTATTCATGAGACAGGATCTTCCCGAGATATTCGTGGTGATTCTGTATAGGATACATGACTTGACAGAGATATTTTATTTATAGACAATATGACTTGTTGCATTAGCTATAATCCCGCTGACATGGACATGAGACGTTATGGTCATGATATGCGTGATTATATTGGGTGGAGAGAGACACACAGGCTACAGGCTGTTTCATATATATATATATATCCACTACTATTGTGAGGTTGTAGACTCTCCAGCAGAGCTAGACCCTTTACGTGTTATTACTGCTACCGGCTCCCCGACACAGAGCTTATAGCGGTCTCAGCCTGAGTTCTAGTGCTGCTCACATATTGCATATCACTTAGCTGGTTACATAGTTTACCCAATTATTTACTTATTGCTGCACTGCTTATTTATTTGGCTTGTATTTTCTGTACCTTGCTATGTCCCCTGAGGACCTGGAATGAATTATGTCCCTAGGTTTAGCTGAGGAGCAGTACCCCGAGATATACGGGACAGGAGCTGAAGCTATTACTGGACTTGATACTGGAGCAGAACCAATCCCTGAGCACGAGGTGACTGCTGAAGACTTTTCCTGAGTACCTGATTTCGTACTCAGTATTTACTTTATGTTTGACTCTTTTGTTCCTGGCCTATTGAGCCAGTATATTCAGACTTATGTCGGATTATTTCTCCGACCTACTTGTTGAGACTTGTTGCTACTTATTTTTATTTCATTATGCAGTTGATTATATTTATCTTTTATGGATGAGATTAGTTGTGGCATATTATCGTAGACCTTATTTTACAGCTTAAGTGCGCCCTGATGGTTCCATTAAATTGGGTTGTCCATCGGTGCGTGCTGCTGGCCATTGCCACGTGTCCAGTCCCTCGGTATTTTGGGACTGGAGCGTGACAGTATCTGGTATACGTGTACTATTGCTGCATAGTTGCTTTCCGTATATTTTCTGAATTTTTTAGCTGCTTTTGGGTAATTTCTAAATTTTTGCTTAATGTTTAGTCACCCTTGTTATATAAACCCCTCTCTTTCTCTCTCTTCTTTATTCTTCCACTTTTTTCTCTTTTTATTTTTTACTTCCCTCTCCTCTTCCAATCCGTGAGCTTGAGCCTAGGTTGGCCGTGGATTTTTGGACCTTGGTAGTAGTGGTAATAGTGGGTTTAGGTAAGTACATCTTGCTAACCATGAAGAGCTTACATATTTTAAATTTATTATTTTCTTGCATTTTATTAGTCTATGTTAAGCTCTATGAGCTCCTCTACATGTTTAGTACTTAGCATTTTTTGGATTTGATGGCTTGAATGGAGTAGATCTACATTTCTATGTTAGGATTTCCATAGGTTCCTTGAGTTTTTTATGGTTATGATATACTAAAACTAGTTACTTTCGAAAACTAGCAGTTCTATGAGTTAGAGCATTAGATTTTGTATGATTTTGACTTTTGAATCACCTAATTTTGAGTTAAATTGAAGGTTTTATGGCCCAAACAAATTCGGAATCCCCATGGTCTTTGGACCAGTGGTATTGGGAACGACGAGCAGTTTATGCGCTTGGTTTTGTCTGTGCGCATGGATTTCCATGCCCCAAAATGAAGAATTCCATGCACATAAAATTCCTTGCGCCAAGTATTCCATGCACCAAGAATCCCATGCACATAGAATTCCATGCGCCAAGCATTCCATGCGGCAACTTCAAACCTGATTTTAACCCTAATTTAGTTTAAATTTCGAAAAACTCAAAACATGAAAATTGTAGATCTTTGTTTTATTTTTCTGAATCTTTTTGAATTGTCTTATTTGGAGTTCAGATGAGAGAGTTATTCCCAGTTTTTTAAATGTGTCAAAATCTAGTTTTGCGTAATTTTACATGTTTGATTATTTTGTCCATTGTTGTTTTATTCTTCAATTGTTTTGCTTTCTTAAACTTAACCTTGGGATAGTGTACATAATATTTTCTTGCATTTACCTTGTGTTAATGCTTATAATGAAGTTTGGGATTTTATGCCCATGTTTATGCAAATATTGTATGGATATTCCTGATAGTGGCTCGGCGCAACGCACTCATGACTCGAGATTCTTGCACTATCCTAATCAAGGCTATTAGTAGCACATGTATCATGACATGTTATTCTCGTGGTTGAATTTATGATTGTGTATGTCAAGCTATTGTCCAGTCTTGCATCTTGCCTAAGGCAGATTCTCGAGCACCACGATCGAGAATCTTGATTTAACTGATCAGGTTAATGAACTAGATTTGATACCTAGAATCAATTAAGAAAATTTTATGGCTACCTGCAATCCCGACATCCCAGCGACACCTGCGGATTTGGAGCTCTTCGTCATGAGGGCACACTTCTAACATACCGTCGAGTGTTGCATTACAAGTAAAAATATCTATATATGTTAATTATGTTATGTAATCATTACGTCTAGATGATCCAGATAGACTGCAGGACATGTGGCTGTATAAAATTTCCAAATTACATGTGATAGTAATTAGAATTATAATAACCCTAGTTAGTTAATGATTAGCAAGCCGTAAGACATGCTTGGCCGTGATTGATTGATTGCTAGTCTTGTCATGTCCATGCATTTTTCCGTTTATTTAAACCTGCAAGTTTACTTAAACTCACTCTATTTATGTTTAAACTGCCTTAATATCTTATGCTTGTTTTGCATGCTGGTTTTAGTTCCAAAGTTGGGCTTCCTTGTGGTACTTTGCTGTTTGGGGTTCTGATCCCATTGGTTTTGTATGGCCAAATTTTAGAGCAGAACCGCAAGATCTTTCATACTTTCTGCCTCAAGATGGTGAACACCAGGAGAACCAGAGGAATTGAGTGGGTTTCTTTTCCATTCACCCACTTATATTATAAATTATTCTTTTGAGGCATTTAGCCACCGAGCACGTGTTTAGCTCGTGTTCTTCTGAACCTGTTATCTAGCCTAAAGGGCATGACATGATTAACATATTCTAGACTATAGCTGAAGTTGATCATTTATAACTTATACTCTTGTTAGTGCTCCATTTTGTACAATTAGCTCCATGGTAATCTATGGATGTATAGTTTAGGAAGTCTTACTATTATATATCTGGTGATTATACATCTTATAACTTGTTGTTTGCTTATGATTGAGACACCTAGGATTGCTTGACTTATTACTGACTGATGGATTGTAGAGTAAACCCCACATATCTTAGACAACCGTGGAACAACAGGTCCATCTAGAACTGCCAGTTGTACTAGCAACGATGGTCCCGCTGGTGCCACATGATGCAGAAGGTAATACCCAGGCCTTGATGGGGATCATCTGGCAGTTATTAGCATCTCAAGAGCACTGAGATGATGCTCTCACCCAGTCAGTACATGAGACATTGGACAGAGACGGACATCGTGCCAATAATTTGTCGAGAAACTTCAAGCGCCTTCAACCACCATATTTCTATGGTATTGAGGATGTGGTTGCATCCGATGCATGACTTCAGGACACTGAAGCTATACTTGAGTCAGCAAGGGTTCCGAATAGAGAACGGGTAGCAGTAGTACGACTTCAGTTGCTAGACTTAGCCCGACACTGGTGGGCAGTGCAATCAGTTTCCTTGGCAACACTTGTCCTATGGGAAATGTTCAGCGAGAGATTCCATACAAGGTATTTTGATGCGGTATCGCGTTATGATCTGCAGCAGAGATTCAACAACTTGAAACAGATGGACATGACTGTCGACGGCTATGGGAAATGTTCAGCGAGAGATTCCATACAAGGTATTTTGATGCGGTATCGCGTTATGATCTGCAGCAGAGATTCAACAACTTGAAGCAGATGGACATGACTGTCGACGGTTATGTGACAGAGTTTTGTAGGATGAGTCAGTTTGCTCTTACCTTGGTGGAGACCGAATTGGAGAGAGCAATGAGGTTTCAGCAGGGACTTCACCTAGAGATCACCTTTGCAGTGGAACAACATGAGTTTCAGACGTTTGACACCATGATGCGAACAGCAAGTAGGCACAAGTACACCTCCCAGAGGATTGTTGATAGGGTTGGGGGCCGGAAGAGGTTTCACACCTCAGGAGGTTCTTATACCTAATCTTCAGCACCAGCTCCAACAGTGAAAGCTTTGACTATTGGGACCCCGACAAGGACAACTTTGACATCATCGTTTCAGCGACCATCACCGACACGTCCTCAGCTGCAGAGATTATCTCCTTCAGTGGGGTGTTCTCATTGTGGAATATCAGGGCATATTTTATTAGAGTGTCGTAGAGCACAAGGGTTGTGCCTGGTCTGTAGAGCTTCAGACCATAGGGTGGGATCTTGCCCATGAAGAGCTAGTTCATCATTTTCTTCCCTGATAGGTCCGCAATATAGGGCACCAGCGTCGGTTCAGCAGTACCAGGGTCCGAGGCCTTTGCCGACCCAGTCTCAAGTGTTCCAGCAGCAGAGGCCACAACAGTATGTGCAAGCCCATGTTTAGACCAAGCTAAGTGGTCTACAACAGAGGGGACCAGCAAGGCCAGGCTATGGTACTCACCCGGGATGAGGAGTTATCTCGGGTGAGGTGGTGGCAGGTACCATTCTCGTCAACTCTCATTCAACTACTGTATTATTTAATTCTGGTGCATCGCATTCATTTATATCTGCACAATTTACGATACAATTGGATTTGGAGCCCGATTCATTCGTAATAAGGCTCAACATACACATTGGTAACGGTCTCGTGGGAGTAGATAGAGTTTATACCTTGTGTCGAGTCATAGTATGCGGGAGATATTTTCCCCCTAGGCTGATAGAGTTTCTGATTGGCGATTATGATGTCATTCTAGAAATGGATTGGTTGAGTGCTCGACATGCATCGATAGATTGACATCCGGCAAGGTTGTCTTTCGTGTCCCTGGTGAGGATGAGTTCTCATTTTCTTGAGGCGACGAGGAATCTTTGTCTGTTGTCCTGAGGATGTCTGTGGCCGAAGAAGTGTTGTTTCCCGAGTTGTTAGCGAATTTCTAGATGTGTTTCTAGAAGAGCTTCCAGGCATGCCACCAGAAAGAGAGATCAAGTTTACTATTGATTTGATTCCTAAGAAATTATCAGTGTCGGAGAGAGTTTACAAGATAGCACCATCAGAGTTGGAGATCTTATACCGGATGATTGAAGAGTTGAGAACCAAGGGATTCATTGGTGCTAGTAGATCACCTTGGAGAGCCCCGATGCTTCTTGTGAAGAAGAAGGATAGAACATCACGTTTATGTATTGACTATCGTACCCTAAATGCGGTGACCATTAAGAACAAGTATCAATTGCCTCATTTTCAAAGAGAGATTTATGGTCAGGATACCATCAGATCAGAGTCAGAGAACAAGATATACCTAAGACGACGTTCAGATTGAGGTATGGCCATTGGGAGTTTCTCATGATGTCTTTTGGAGCAACCAATGCGCCAACAGTATTCATGGATCTCATGAATCGTATATTCATGCCCTACTTGGACAAGTTCGTGATAGTATTTATCGACGACATCTTGGTATACAGTCGGAGTAAAACAGAACATAAGCAGGATCTTTGTGCAGTTCTTCAAGTACTCAGGGAGCATCAGCTATATGCTAAGTTCAGCAAACGTGAATTCTGGCACGATCGCATTTCTTACTTAGGTCATATCATTGATATAGGAGGAGTCGAGGTAGATCCCAAGAAGATAGAAGCCATTAAGACTTGGCCAACTCCTATTACCGTAGCAGAAGTTCGTAGTTTCCTAGAATTAGCAAGATATTATCGACGGTTTGTGGCAAATTTTGCTTGAATCTTCGCACCCTTGACGCAGTTGACACGAAAGGATGTGCGCTTTGAATGGATCAACGCTTGTCAAACTTCTTTCGAGAATCTCAAACATAAGTTAGTTACAGCCCCTATTTTGATACTTCCAGGTGGATCAGGTGCATTCACGATTTATTGTGATACGTCAGGCAAATGATTAAGATGTGTCCGTATGCAATGGTAAAGTTATAGCTTATGCGTCTCGGCAACTTCAAGATCATGAGAAGAACTACCCAATGCATGAATGGAGTTAGCAGTAGTCATATTTTTACTCAAGCTTTGGAGGCATTATCTGTACAGAGAGAGAGTAGAGATTTTTACGGATCATAAGATCATGAAGTATGTGTTTACTCAGAAAGATTTCAATATGCGATAGAGGAGGTAGTTAGAACTGTTGGTGGATTACGACATTAACCTTCAGTATCATCCAGAAAAAGCTAACGTCATTGCAAACGCCTTAAGTAGGAGAGCAGGCGCTTACTTTTTGATGGCGCAGTGAGAAATTTTAGAAGATCTTTAGGAGATGGACATCGAATTAGTATTACATGGCAACACATCATTAATGGCTGGTTTACAAGTTCAATCTAGTATTTTGGAGAGGATCAGAGCAGTGCCGTCTATGGATGCCAAGCTTCAGTGACTCAGAGCCAAGTATGAGGCATGATGCATAACAGAGTTGAGTATTCACAGTGATGGGACTCTGATTTGGTAGTTGTCTTTGTGTACCAATTGGAGACCTTCGAAAAAAGATTATATCAGAGGCTCAAAGTTTGCAGTATTCTATTCATCTAGAAGAAACCAAGATGTACATAGATATTCGTCAGCATTTCTGGTGGAATGGTATAAAAAGGGAGATAGTCTGATTTCTCTCTCGATGTTTGGTTTGCCAGCAAGTCAAGACTAAGCATCAGAGACCGGCTGTACTTCTTCAACATTTACCAATTCCGGAATGGAAGTGGGACCATATTACCATGGATTTCATGATCGGTCTTTCTAATACCCCAGCTGGCAGAGATGTTATATGGGTGATAGTGGATCGACTCACAAAGGTTGCACACTTCCTTCCTTTCAGAGTAGGCCAGTCTACAGAGCAGTTGGCACAGATGTACATGAATTAGATTGTCATACTTTATGGAGTACTAGTCAACATCGTATCAGATAGAGATTTTAGTTTCACATCTCACTTTTGGCAGAGTCTACAACAAAGTTTGGGTACCCATCTGAAGTTCAGTTCAGTTTATCATCCGTAGACAGATGGTCAGTCAGAACGTACGATACAGACCCTTGAAGATATGCTTCGATCATGTACCCTCGACTTTGGTGGTTCATGAAAAGATCACTTACACTTGGTGGTGGTTCATGGAAAGATCACTTACACTTGGTAAAATTCTCCTACAACAACAATTTTCAAGCAAGTATCCAGATGGCACCCTTTGAGACATTGTATGGCAGAAGATGCAGATCACCGTTAGCTTGGGATGACATGGGAGAGAGGCAAATTCTTGGCCCAGAGATGATAGTCCAGACAGTTGAGGTAGTCAGGCAGATCAGAGAGCATCTTAGAGTGTCTCAGGATCGTCAACGTCATTGGACAGATTCGCATCGACGACATCTTGAGTTCTCTGTCGGCAACCATATCCTCGAGCGAGTGGAAGATATTTCATATCGTCTTGCTCTTCCGTTGTCGCTTCACGAGATACATAATGTATTCCATGTATCCCAGTTACGACGGTATATACCGGATCCAAGTCATATCCTAGATCATTCAAAATTGGTCGTTGGTACCGACCTTTCGTATGAGGAGAGGCTTGTATAAATTTTGGATCGGAGAGAGAAGATTCTCAAGAACCGGACCATTCATTTAGTCCGAGTTGCTTGAGGGCGTCTCTCACCGGACGAGTCGACCTGGGAACGCGAGGATAATATTTGAGCTCGATACTCCTATTTATTTGACTCATGAGGTATACTTATTCGTGTGTCTTGTACCCTAATCCTGTCTTGTTGTAAATCCCTAGATTTTTCAGATTTTAAAAATAAATTTTTAGAATTTTTCTAAAATTTTTAACTAATTAAAATAAATGTTTTCTGGTATTAAATAAATTATGTAATTTTAATTAAATATTAAAATATTATTAGAATAATATTTTTGGATGTAAAATAAAATATTAGACTTACTGTAATTTTTTTGGAATTTATTGGACCCCAGAAATATTTTTAAAGACCCAAAACATAGTTTTTAAATAAACCAAAACAAACCGGGTTGAACCAACCGGTTTAACCCTGAACCGGACCAAATCCTGAACCAACCCAAACCCTGTTGAACAAAACCAAGCTATACCCAATCATATTGGATTGGATCTGGACCCGAACCTAGAACCCGACCCGCAACCCGACCCACTACCCGCTACTGCTACAGTAGCCATTCACCGTTCCCCGACCCTCTGTATGCCGACTGCTCGCCTCCCCCTCCGCCGGCCGTTTCACCCACCGCGGCCGACCGTTCCACCTCCCCGCACCTCTCCACCTCCCTAACCGCCGACCCTGGCCACCGTCAACTGACTTCCCAAACCCTTCACCACCGCCTCTACTTCCTCGACGGCTCTGTTGCCTCCGCCCCGTATACCATAACGAACTCCTGCGATGGCGACAAGCTCCAGGCGACCCTCGCCGTGACCCGAGCTCCCCGACGATGACTCCGGCAGCCCTGAAGACCAGCAGCCACCACCATAATGCCACCACAGCATCCCTAGTCGTCGTGCCCCGCCGCCGTGCCTCGCCGTAACCCTCTCAGTGCACGAACCTCAGTGAGGTACCCGCCTTTCCGCGTGTCTAATTTCCTGTACGTTAATCCGTTTTTTATTCTGTCGAATCGTGCACGTTCCCTGCGTGACCCTCTCGATACCCGTACAACTCGTTCGGGGTATCGTGTCCTGTGTCGATCACAAAATATGACGCAAAATCAGGAAAATAAATCTCCATTTTTGAAAATCAAAAATTATCCCGAACTCCCCAGTTCACGACCATTTTGCGACCAACCTGTTAAATGTTTTCAAAATTGGCTTGAACAATTATTTAGACCATATGAGCAAGTTTTAAACCCTATTTTTAGTTTATTTTATTAGGCTATAGTTTGTAATTTATTCGAGGGTAAAAATGACCAAAATATTGGTTATTTAAAATCCTAATTTTCCCGGAACTGGGTGCGCCCCGCTAAACGAGGGGACTTGGTCGTGTGCAAACTTTACCGAAAGGTACGCACCGTTAATACGAACGTGTGAAATTTCGTGAAAGTTGATTTGGATGTGCGTGCACACCAGAATCAACGCGTATCCGTCGACAACACCCCGTATCGGCCCTGTTCTGAAACTCGTTGTAACTTCGTGTACGCTCGTCATTTTGAAACAAAACTTGCTCCATCGGACTCGTAGAAATACGCCGGTCCTGTGACCCAAGTTTGGTTCGATTCTGAGAACGTTGACTAAATCTCGTATCGTGGGCCCCACGGCTCCACTTGACGGGCAATTTTGTGATCGGCTCATCGGAATCCAGTTCTGGATATTCCGTTGGGTTCGTATTGTTGTTCTGGACTTGTAGACACTAAGTTTGATAAATTTGGAGAACATTATCTTTGGCACATTTTTCGGTACGAAGCGGGCCACATGTGGACATCGCTTTGACCAAAAACGGTCAATTTTGCCCCTGTGTCCAAATTGGACTTATGGACAAGCAATTCTAGCTATTTGATATCTTCTGAACATGATGGTAGTATTTATTTCAGCAACCGAAGGAGTACCTGCAGATCCCGCTGATACCAGAGCAGCAGTTGTGCAATCACCTGAAAAATTTAGTATTTTTTAAAATTTAATTTTCTGGAATTAATTAGCATTTTTCTGTAATTATAAACTAAGGTAGTCTATTTTAAAATGAATTTTTAAAAGATATTATATAATATTAAAATGTGATGAAAATTATATTTTCTAGTGTAAAATTAAAAACCGTACATGGGGTAATTTTCTGGGAATTTATTGGATCCCGGATGAATTTTTAAAGCATTAAAAACTATTATTTAATTTAACTAATTAATTAAACCAATAAATAAAAAACCAAACCAAACCCAGAGTCTGAACCGGACCGGACCGGCCGGTTTGACCGAACCGGACCGCTCAGCTAGCGGGTCGGATCCGGGTCAGACCCGACCCGCCAGAACCCGACCCGACCCGACCGGTGAAATCCCTAACCCCCGAATCCCAAAAGCCCCGACTGATCGTTTCCTCTGCCGGCGGCCGTTTCCGCCGCCGTGGCCGCCGGCAGACCCTTCCGTTCACCTCCCCTGGCACCCGGCGACTGCTCCCCTTCGAATTCCGGCAACCTCCGGCCGTCTCCCTTCCATTCAACCCCTATAAATACCCAGCCGTCCGCCAAGGGTTTTCCTTTCCCGTTCTTCTCTGGTGAGAAACCCCAACCCCGGCTAACCTCCTCCGTCCCAGCCGACCTCCAGCACCAGTACCCGGCCGCCCAACCCTTCCGTTCACCTCGACCCTCTCCTTCCACCTCTTCCCCGACCTCCAGAAGCCGCTGCCAGACCTGATCGACTCCGGCCGAGTCCGATTCTCTTCCGGTCGACTCAGCCGAGCGCCGCCCGGCCTCCCCGAGGTGTCCCAGAGGCTCGCCGACCTCCGCCGGCCTGAACCTCCACTTCCAGTGACCCAGAAGCAGAGTACAAACAAGGACACGGACACAACCCTAACCCTAGACGCGACGCGGACACGTGTTGGACACGAGAAACGTAATTTCCCGGAGCCCTGTTCAGGTACTCGTAACTTTCTCCTCGCTGCCCCATTTTTAATTCCGTTTGTTGCATCGCGTAGCCTGTATGACCCCCTCGGTGCCCGTGCAAACTGCTCGGTGCATCGCGTCCTGTGGTGATTGCGAACCGCGATCCAAAAATAGGAAAAACCAACGCCCTGTTTCACCCCGGAACAGAGTACGCTCCGCCAAACGGGACGACTTGCTCACGTACAGTCTTTACCGATACGTACGCGTCGTTGATACGGACGTGCGGGATTTCGCAGAAGCTGATTCGGATGTGCGTGCACACCGAAATCAGTGCGTATCCGCAGACAACGCCCCGTATCCGACTTTTCTGTATTTTGTTGTAATTTAGTGAATACACGTCGGATCGAGACAAAAGTTGCGCCATCAGACTAGTAGCAATACACTGGTCCTGTGAGTCAAGTTTGGTTCGATTCTGAGAACGTTGGAAAAATCGCGTGTCGTGGGCCCCATAGGCTCCACTTGACAGGCGATTTTGAGAACAGCTCATCGGAATCCAATTCTGAAAGTTCCGTTGGGTTCGTATCATCGTTCCTGACCTGTTGACACTAAGTTGGACTGATTTGGAGACCTTTGACCCTGATACGTTTTTCAGTGCAAAGCGGCCTACATTTGGACCCCGCTTTGAATTGAAAATGTTGTTTTTGCCCTTGTGTCCAAACTGGACTTAAGGACAGGCATTTCTAGCTATTTCATATGTTCTGAGACTGTTGGTAATGTTTATTTCAGCTTTTGGAGGAGTATTTGCTGAACCCACGGATACAGGGATCGCTACTGGTATTCCAACCCCAGACAAGTGTACCTTGCCAAATTATGTAGTTTTGATAATTATTTTCATGCTTATTTATATTATTCATTATGCTTAAACCTAGGGCCGTATGACCTACTAAGCGTCCGATTATAGTCGGGTGCCAACCCCGTACGCGGAGTTGTGTACGTCATTTAGAGATGGACATTCGTGACCCTTTACATTCTAGTACTTGTTGTATCAAGTACAATAACCTAGGACACTTGACACCAAACATATGACAGAATCTTCCTGAGATATTCATGGTGATTCTGTGTAGGATACAGGATGGACATAGATGTTATATTCCTAGAGATTATGACTTGTTGCATTAGCTATGATCTCACGTGACATGGACATGAGACGTTATGGACATGAGACGTGTGGTTACATTGGGTGGGGAGAGACACACAGGCTACAGGCTGTTCTATATATATCTACTACTATTGTGAGGTTGTAGACTCTCGAGCAGAGCTAGACCCATTACTTGTTATTACTGCTACCGGCTCCCCGATACAGAGCTTGTAGCAGTCTCAGCCTGAGTACTAGTGATGCTCTCAGTTGCATTATTCACATAGATGGTTATGTAGATACCCTGCTTATGCTATTTACTATTTCACTGCATTTATTTGGCTTATATTATCTGTACCTTGCTATGTCCCCTGAGGACCTGGATCCGGATGATGTCCCCAGGTTTAGCAGAAGAGCATTATCCCGAGGTTTACGGGACAGGAGCTGAAGCTGTTGCTGAAATTGAACCAAACTTAGAAGCAGAGGTGATGGCTGAAGACTTTTCTTGAGTTTATGTTATTTGTACTCATCAGATATTTTATTTTGGACTCCTTTGTTCTGGTTTGTTAAACCACTGTTGTAGACTTTTATCGGGCTGTTCCCCGACATACTTTGCTGAGACTGGACATTGATGTACTTTCTTTATTTGCTGTTGTTATTATTATTTGTGTGTGGATGAGATTAGTTTAGACTTATTGTTGTAGACCTATATTTACAGCTTAAGTATGCCCCAATGGATCCATTAAATTGGATTTGTCCATCGGTGTGTGCTGCTGGCCATTGCCACGTGACTAGTCCCTTGGTATTTTGGGACTGGGGCGTGACATGGTTTTTGTGGTGGCCCATGCAGGTCAACGACAAAATTGTTCGGTTTCAATTTAGGGACCGAACAAGCCTGTAAAAGGATAGGATAGGTTATAGGATCTCATCCATTTGTAGAATTCGTTTTTGAAACTCTATATCGCATTCGAATTAAGTACTTGATTTGCATCCTGCTTTGATTCTACTGAACGTTCTCATAAAGTTTATTTTGGATGCAGAAATATGGATCCAAGAATTGGAGATGAAATTCCTTTGAGTACACCACAAGACGCTATGGTTACCTATGGAGATGGAGTTACACTGGAGAACAGAGGACAATCCTCTCAAAGTGGACAAGCTGAGCAGCATAACTCAAGGTTCAGGCGTGACGACATCCCACCTCCGCCGCAGTTCACTCCACAGATGCCTGTCTTTCCACCAGGGCAAGCAATGGACGGACAACAGATGTTTCAGATATTTTACGCCATGATGCAAGCTCAACAGCAAGTTCAACAAGAGACGCATCATCAGGAGGCAGAGTACCTGAGAACCAGCCTAGTAAATGCATTGGAGCAGGCAAACCCGCAAGCTAGGAGACCAGCGACGGGATCTATCACTAATTTTCGTCAACTCAAGTCCCGTACCTTTTCGGGCAAGGAAGGACCAACTGAAGTGCATGAGTGGCTCACAAACACACAACATCAGTTGGAAGCAGCTGAACTTCCGTGGGAGAGATGGATGACTGCTGCCCGGATGCAACTAACGGACAATGCGCACCATTGGTGGCTAGCCTAAGAGAGGAGGCTCGGGCATGACCGAGTCACTTGGGAGAAGTTCTCCAGACTCTTCCAAGAGATGTATATCCCAGCTGTTGCTCGGTCAGAACTTCGAGATAAATTCAACCGACTCATCCAAGGCAATATGACGGTGGAGGAGTACAATGCCGAATTCATTCGCCTGAGTCGTTTCGCCCCTTCTCTAATTCCTACCGAAGAAGAGAAGGCGGAGAAGTTCTTTGACGGACTCAGGTTCGAGCTTCAGAGGTTGATCGGATCTATTGCACCTACGTCGTACACCGACGTCCTTGCTGCAGCACGACGCATGGAGCGCGTCACCAGGAGGGAGTCAAGTCTGAAGCGGCCATTTACCTCAGTACCATCCAAGGCATCACAGGGGGATTCCGTAAAATGACTCCAGAAGAATCTACCTCAGAGAGCAGCAACAAGAACTCTACCTACTTGTTATTTCTGTGGCAAGTTGGGCCACATTGAAAAGGAGTGCAGACGCAAATTGGGACTATGCCTGGTTTATGGATCCAACCAGCATCTATCCAGGGACTGCTCTGAACGCAGAGAGGGAGCACCACGACTAGCTTTACCTGCACCAAGGCCAGCTTATCCAGCAGTGGGAGCCCAGCAGACAGGAGTTGGAGGGGTCAGACCACCAGCTCCAGGAGGATATCAGCAGAGACCACCATTGCCACCTCAGGCAACACTATTCCAGAGGGGTCCAACTCAGGGACGAGGTCAGGCATTTGCATTGGCTGTTCAGGAAGAAGCTATTGCTGGAGAAGTTATAGCAGGTACTATTTTAGTAGCTTCATTACCTGCTGTAGCTTTATTTGATTCTGGAGCATCGCATTCATTCATAGCTGCTAGCTTCGTAGCTGTAACACCCCGTTCCGCTCAAGCGGACTGCCGTCTCAATCGGCAATCGTGCAGCTGTCCCGACCTGCTTTGCCTCGATCAAGAAGCAAAGATATCCAGACTTGTCCCTACGGAATCCGACTTGGACTTTCAGAGGCTCGCTCAGACGTATCGCTCTACCGAGGCGAATCATCGCTAAGGTGGGTGGCTACGGTGAACTTGTCTTTGCTTAGCCAGCACACATAAAACCTAGAATATTTATGCTAGTCGCTAGGTGATTCACCCCTGCATGCTAATAAATCCAACGCACCTAGCTAAGGGAATAATCCCAACCTGTATTGCTATGCTAGAACATGGAAAAGGAAATACTGCTTATATTCATACCCTCGCATGCTAAGTCCCTTAACGGTTTCATCTCTCGGACTACCTTCGGGCCCGAGCAACGTGCCTGCTTATGTTCCTTTAGAAATGCATGCTTGTCTGCTTGATTGTTACCGTATTTTCATCTAAACCCCGGGAGACTACTACGTAGTCGTTCCGTGCCTGAACGAACCTGCAAGTATCCGGGACCATTAGGTCGCCAAGGCAATCCCCGAACCAGGGGCACGCATCAGGGTAACGAATACTGAACGTGAATCCTTAACATGACAACTGAATGATAATCACATCAAGTTTATGTCTGAACGAGAATCACGTTACGTAACTAACGAATCTCAGCTCTTGGAGCAAATGCTCGTTCAGATCACGAATCATGGATTATCATTCAAGTTGTGGATTGAACTGACCCTGATCCTGACCTGCATGTCGCGGACAACTTGGAAACAAGGTTTAACAGTTCCACGGGTGGTCACCGGGGCACTGGGACCGTTCTGATCCGGATGGAACATCACGATAGTCTCACGTGCGGACAGGATGGCGTGTAGCGCCTCACGTGCTTCGTTGCACACCATCCTTGTTCAAAGACTAAACGGTCCTTTATGGCTTTGCCAGCGACTAACGTTCATATAGATAAGTCATCCTCGCTTAGCGGTTATCCGCGTGCGAGTCACTGCATCGCATCAAGAACAACTAAACACCTGAACGATCATGTTAAAACGACCCTCCTGTTTGCATATGCTTGCCTCCTGAATGTCTATACATGGCTCTGCTTGAATTAACATGTTTGCCTCAATGTTTGCCTTGGACAGGGAAGGAGAAATGGTAAGTTGGTAAGTCTCGTCGTGTTTCCTCAAACATCGCACGGCGCACTGCCCGACACATTAAGCTATTCAATGTTTGCATGAAACTGATCCTAAGACAACTAGAAAGACAACTTAAATAGTTGTGCACGGAACCTGTATTACGTGTTTGGATTTGTTGAGCGGGCGAGTAGCTTCCCCACCAGTGCATTCAATGTACTGATAATCCACCAGTTTGATATGCAGGGTGCGGGAGAACCTTGTGCGGTGCGGACGCCTCCAACGTGCGTACTAAGGCGTGGACAACACTCCGAAGCAACGGTGCGTCCGGGACTGAAGCACATATAGAAGACATAAGTTGTGAACATCGCCTGACCATCGCCTGTACAATTATTCCAAATTGTAGCCACTTGGCACGCTTTTACTGTTTCAGAGAGAGAGGCTTGAGCGACTTGTAATCTCGGCTATACGCCGCCTGTAATACATGTTTCATATCAATAAAGAGATTACTTTACTTGTTTCGATGCTTCCGCTATATTGTCGACTCAGTGAACCTGTTACCGATTGCTATGCGTTCCTAAACTCCGTTGCACTCGGACAATCTGTGCGACTCTGTGGCTTAGAACTCTTGCCGCCAGCCAATGAACCATGGCCTTGCATGGGCGTGGCTCACGCTCGTGCGGCATCACGCCCGGATGGGTTAAGAGATCGTTCCGCGGGAGCGCTGGCGCGGGTGATTCCCGCCTAGCGGGAACGGCCGATTGCCTGCGGGAGATCGGGGCATGACATATTGGTATCAGAGCCTGGCTTCTATGCCTTTGGAATTCGATTCGATATCTCTGTTTTGAAAGCTCATTCGTAGGTTATGTGCACGCTCTCTCTCAATGCCTCGATGGGATGTTCCAACAATAAGTCTAAATACTTTCAAAATGCGTTTTGAATGATATGCTTGCTTGTCTGCTGTTGTGCTGCAAGTGGCCTTTGAGCCAACCTGTGCGAACCCTTGAGAGTATCGCTAGTAGCTTATCCGATTTTCACTAACTCTAAGTTTGGTTGAATGCATCTATTCGAGGGACGCCTTGAACTAGTGCACCATCCAAGACTTAAGAAAAGGTGAAACTCGAGTGCTAAGACTTCGCTATCACTGAGCTGGTTGACGTGTTCACGCTAGAGGGTACCTTCGAAAGTGCGCACGATCCAGTCTAAGCGGTATGCTGATTTCGACGCTTGTGCAAGTGAATATCCAAATGAACAAGTACAACGACTTGTCTAGGATTGCCTCAACCCTAGATTACTGCTTGTCCTTAGTAAGTCTCGAGGACGAGACTTTTTCTAAGTTGGGTAGGATGTAACACCCCGTTCCGCTCAAGCGGACTGCCGTCTCAATCGGCAATCGTGCAGCTGTCCCGACCTGCTTTGCCTCGATCAAGAAGCAAAGATATCCAGACTTGTCCCTACAGAATCCGGCTTGGACTTTCAGAGGCTCGCTCAGACGTATCGCTCTACCGAGGCGAATCATCGCTAAGGTGGGTGGCTATGGTGAACTTGTCTTTGCTTAGCCAGCACACATAAAACCTGGAATATTTATGCTAGTCGCTAGGTGATTCATCCCTGCATGCTAATAAATCCAACGCACCTAGCTAAGGGAATAATCCCAACCTGTATTGCTATGCTAGAACATGGAAAAGGAAATACTGCTTATATTCAGACCCTCGCATGCTAAGTCCCTTAACGGTTTCATCTCTCGGACTACCTTCGGGCCCGAGCAACGTGCCTGCTTATGTTCCTTTAGAAACGCATACTTGTCTGCTTGATTGTTACCGTATTTTCATCCAAACCCCGGGAGACTACTACGTAGTCGTTCCGTGCCTGAACGAACCTGCAAGTATCCGGGACCATTAGGTCGCCAAGGCAATCCCCGAACCAGGGGCACGCATCAGGGTAACGAATACTGAACGTGAATCCTTAACGTGACAACTGAATGATAATCACATCAAGTTTATGTCTGAACGAGAATCACGTCACATAACGAACGAATCTCAGCTCTTGGAGCAAACGCTCGTTCAGATCACGAATCATAGATTATCATTCAAGTTGTGGATTGAACTGACCCTGATCCTGACCTGCATGTCGCGGACAACTTGGAAACAAGGTTTAACGGTTCCACGGGCGGTCACCGGGGCACTGGGACCGTTCCGATCCGGATGGAACATCACGATAGTCTCACGTGCGGACAGGATGGCGTGTAGCGCCTCACGTGCTTCGTTGCACACCATCCTTGTTCAAAGACTAAACGGTCCTTTATGGCTTTGCCAGCGACTAACGTTAATATAGATAAGTCATCCTCGCTTAGCGGTTATCCGCGTGCGAGTCACTGCATCGCATCAAGAACAACTAAACACCTGAACGATCATGTTAAAACGACCCTCCTGTTTGTATATGCTTGCCTCCTGAATGTCTATACATGCCTCTGCTTGAATTAACATGTTTGCCTCAATGTTTGCCTTAGACAGGAAAGGAGAAATGGTAAGTTGGTAAGTCTTGCCGTGTTTCCTCAAACATCGTACGGCGCACTGCCCGACATGTTAAGCTATTCAATGTTTGCATGAAACTGATCCTAAGGCAACTAGAAAGACAACTTAAATAGTTGTGCACGGAACCTGTATTACGTGTTTGGATTTGTCGAGCGGGCGAGTAGATTCCCCACCAGTGCATTCAATGTACTGATAATCCACCAGTTTGATATGCAGGGTACGGGAGAACCTCGTGCGGTGCGGACGCCTCCAACGTGCGTGCTAAGGCGTGGACAACACTCCGAAGTAACGGTGCGTCCGGGACTGAAGCACATATAGAAGACATAAGTTGTGAACATCGCCTGACCATCGCCTGTACAATCATTCCAAATTGTAGCCACTTGGCACGCTTTTACTGTTTCAGAGAGAGAGGCTTGAGCGACTTGTAATCTCGGCTATACGCCGCCTGTAATACATGTTTCATATCAATAAAGAGATTACTTTACTTGTTTCGATGCTTCCGCTATATTGTCGACTCAGTGAACCTGTTACCGATCGCTATGCGTTCCTAAACTCCGCTGCACTCGGACAATCTGTGCGACTCTGTGGCTTAGAACTCTTGCCGCCAGCCAATGAACCATGGCCTTGCACGGGCGTGGCTCACGCTCGTGCGGCATCACGCCCGGATGGGTTAAGAGATCGTTCCGCGGGAGGGCTGGCGCGGGTGATTCCCGCCTAGCGGGAACGGCCGATTGCCTGCGGGAGATCGGGGCGTGACAGTAGCCACCCATAGAGTAGCTACTGCACCCCTTCCAAAGACTAAGAGAATTCTTACGGGAGGTAGAATTATACTGGTTAGTGATATCTGTATATCATGTTCGGTAGTAGTCTGTGGAAGAGAGATGCGAGCCCAATTTCTGATCTTCTCTATGCCTGACTATGATGTTGTACTTGGTATGGACTGGTTAAGTCAGTATCATGCGACTCTTGATTGTCGGCTTAGAAAGGTTATATTTAGACCACCTGGACATTCAGAGTTTGAGTTTCTTCGGGGAGCTGTAGAGCAAGGTGTTCAGCCAACTCTTAGGGTATTATCTGTAGAAGGAGAGTCAGGTTACCCAAGAGTCATAATAGAGTTTGTGGATGTATTTCTCGATGATCTTCCAGGTTTACCACCTGATAGGGAAATAGAATTCACAATAGACTTAACTCCAGGAGCAGAGCCTATCACTTCATCGGTATATCGGCTAGCACCTAAGGAGTTAGTGGAGTTGAAGAATCAAGTTGATGATCTTCTGGAGAAGGGTTTCATCTGGCCCAGTGTTTCGCCTTGGGGAGCACCCATACTTTTTGTACCAAAGAAGGATGGAACAGTTCGCCTATGTATTGATTACAGGGCGTTAAATGCTGTGACCATTAAGAACCGGTATCCCTTGCCACGCATTGATGACTTATTTGATCAATTGAGTGGAGCTAGGGTATTCTCGAAGATTGACCTTAGATCCGGTTATCACCAGATTAGAGTGAGGAAGGAAGATATCCTGAAGACAGCATTCAGGACTAAGTATGGACACTATGAGTTCTTAGTAATGCCGTTTGGTTTAACCAACGCGCCTGCTGTTTTCATGAGTTTGATGAACCGAGTTTTCCATCAATACTTGGATAAATTTGTGGTTGTGTTAATTGATGACATTCTGATATATTCCAAAAGCCACGAAGAGCACGAGGAGCATCTCAGAATCGTGCTAGAGACGTTGAGGCAGGAGAAGCTATATGCTAAGCTCAGTAAATGTGAGTTTTGTATGGATAAGGTGCCATTCTTAGGGCATGTTATCTCAAGAGAAGGACTGTCAGTTGATCCCGAGAAGGTTGCTGCCATTGAGACTTGGCCTACACCAACATCAGTTGCTGAGGTGAGGAGTTTTCTAGGACTTGCTGGCTATTACAGAAGGTTCGTAGAAAATTTCTCAAGGATTGCGGAGCCAATGATAAAGTTGACACGGAAAGATCAGGAGTTTGCATGGACAGACGAATGTCAGAAGGCCTTTGAAGAATTAAAGAGGCGTCTAACAACAACACCAGTCTTGACTCTTCCTTCAGGGTCAGGCGGTTTTGTTGTTTATAGCGATGCGTCAGGTAGTGGCCTAGGATGTGTTTTGATGCAACATGGCAAAGTTATTGCTTATGCATCGAGACAGTTGAAGATCCATGAGAAGAACTACCCAACGCATGATCTGTAGTTAGCTGCAGTAATATTTGCACTGAAGATTTGGAGGCACTATCTTTATGGAGAGAAGGTGGAAATCTTCACTGATCACAAAAGTCTGAAGTATGTATATACTCAGAAGGAGCTTAACATGAGGCAAAGATGCTGGCTTGAGTTGATGGTGGACTTTGATATAGATCTGCAGTACCACCCAGGGAAGGCGAATGTAGTAGCAGACGCACTCAGCAGGAAGCCTACAGCTTATTTCTTGACGATGCAGCCTGAGATATTGAAAGATTTACAGGAGCTCCAGATAGAGGTTATTCTACCAGGACAGAGTAGCTTGCTGGCTAATTTGGAAGTGAAGTCATCGCTTGTGGAAAGGATTAAAGAAGCTTTGCCTACTGATGCTAGATTTCGAAGACTCAAGGAGAAGACAGAAGCAGGCATGCAGACGGGACTTCGCATACATGAGGATGGGACATTAAGGTGCGGAGATCGCCTATATGTTCCAAATAGAGAATTGAGACAGGAGTTAATGACTGAAGCATATAGCTCCATGTACTCTGTTTATCCAGGAGGAACAAAGATGTACCGAGATCTAAGGCAGTATTATTGGTGACATGGAATGAAGAGTAAGATTGCAAGATTTGTAGCTAAATGTTTAGTCTGCCAACAAGTGAAAGCAGAGCATCAGAGGACTGCAGGAATGTTGCAGCCGCTTCCCATACCAGAATGGAAGTGGGAACATATCACCATGGACTTCGTTACAGGATTCCCAAGGAGCCCCAGCGGAAAAGATGCGGTATGGGTTATCGTGGATCGACTCACTAAATCGGCACATTTCTTGCCGTTTAGAGTTGGACAGTCCACAGAGGTACTAGCCGATATGTATATGCGACAAATTATAAGATTGTATGGAGTGCCGGTTAGTATTGTATCAGATCGAGATTCGAGATTTATCTCATTTTTGGCGAAGCATGCAAGAGAGTCTTGGCACCAGACTCAAATTCAGCACTGCCTATCATCCACAGACAGATGGTCAATCAGAACGTACAATTCAGATCCTGGAGGATATGCTGAGATCATGTATGTTAGATTTTGGAGGATCTTGGGAAGATCATTTGTATTTGGTGGAGTTCTCCTACAACAACAGTTATCAGGCAAGCATCAAGATGGCACCTTTCGAGGCGTTATACGGTAGGAAGTACATGTCGCCGATATGCTGGAGTGACGTAGGAGAGCGTCAAATCTTGGGACCAGAGTTGGTGATGCAAACAGTGGAGAAGGTAAAACAAATCCAGAATCATCTTCGTACAGCTCAGGACAGACAGAAGCATTGGGCTGATACACACCGACGTCCCCTGGAGTTCAAGGAAGGAGAACATGTATTCCTGAGAATTTTACCTACTCGAGGAACCATTCGCTTTGGGAGCAGAGGCAAGTTGAGTCCAATGTACATTGGGCCCTTTGATATTCTGGAGCGCATTGGTGAGGTGGCCTATCGTCTTGCATTACCTCCATCTTTAGAGGGAGTGCATGATGTATTCCATGTCTCACAGCTGAGAAGGTACGTGACTGCCCCAAGTCACGTAGTTGATCATTCTGAGATCGCAGTAAGCCCAAGCCTGAGATATGAAGAACAACCAGTGGGTATACTCGGCACCAGTGAGAAGACACTGCGAGGGCAAACAATTAAACTGGTTCGTGTGGCTTGGAAGCAACACTCACCTGGTGAATCTACCTGGGAGCGGGAGGATATCATGCGCCAGCGATATCCCCATTTATTCGAGGATGCAGGTATAACCTAAGTAATTTTTGTAAATCCCTTAATTCTGTTCTTTAGTAGCTTAATCTTTAATTGCAAGGACGCAATTTTCTTAAGGGGGTAGATTGTAATCACCTGAAAAATTTAGTATTTTTAAAAATTTAATTTTGTGGAATTAATTAGCATTTTTCTGTAATTATAAACTAAGGTAGTCTGTTTAAAAATGAATTTTTAAAAGATATTATATAATATTAAAATGTGATAAAAATTATATTTTCTAGTGTAAAATTAAAAACCGGACATGGGGTAATTTTTTGGGAATTTATTGGATCCCGGAAGAATTTTTAAAGCATTAAAAACTATTGTTTAATTTAACTAATTAATTAAACCAATAAATAAAAAACCAAACCAAACCCAGAGTCTGAACCGGACCGGACCGGACCGGCCGGTCTGACCGAACCAGACCGCTCAGCTAGCGGGTCAGATCCGGGTCAGACCCGACCCGCCAGAACCCGACCCGACTCGACCGGTAAAATCCCTAACCCCCGAATCCCAAACGCCCCGACTGATCGTTTCCTCTGCCGGCGGCCGTTTTCGCCGCCGTGGCCGCCGGCAGACCCTTCCGTTCACCTCCCCTGGCACCCGGCGACTGCTCCCCTTCGGATTCCGGCAACCTCCGGCCGTCTCCCTTCCATTCAACCCCTATAAATACCCAGCCGTCCGCCTAGGGTTTTCCTTTCCCGTTCTTCTCCGGTGAGAAACCCCGACCCCGGCTAACCTCCTCCGTCCCAGCCGCCCTCCAGCACCAGTACCCGGCCGCCCAACCCTTCCGTTCACCTCGACCCTCTCCTTCCACCTCTTCCCCGACCTCCAGAAGCCGCTGCCAGACCTGATCGACTCCGGCCGAGTCCGATTCTCTTCCGGTCGACTCAGACCTGATATATCATATATATATATGGACACACATATGGAATTTATATATATATATATATATATATATATATATATATATATATATATATATATATATATATATATATATATATTCCATATGTGTGTCCATATATATACATGATATATATAGCTACCTGTGTAATGTGTAACTGTGTGTGTCTAACATGCGACCGATGAGTATCAGTTAGTTAGGTGTGTGTGTGTGCCTATGTATGAAGAGGGTGATGTGTCATATTGCAGGTTATGTTTGTGTGAATGATGAGAGGGGTGAGGTAAGGTCTGTGTTAGACTGTGTCACAGTGTAGGTGATTGGGACTGTGCTTGTGACAGTGTGGGGGTGTAGGTGAAGAGAGGTCGGGTTAGGAACTATATTGTGTAGTGATGTTTCTGTGTAGGTGGGTTCAGGAAGTAGGAAGTGATGGGTTCATGTGTGTTGGTAGTGTAAATGCAGATGGGGAGGGGTATATGTATCAATTTGTGAACAATGTAGTGATTACAGTCGAAGTAACCACTCTTGGGAAGAGCTCGAGTATTGGTTGAGAAGAAGTAGCAGCTGTAGCATTGCATCATTGGCATTACAAGCCAACTGATGCAACTACAGTAACAACAAGGTAGAGAAGGAGGAGCTTACCTGCAGGTAAAGTCAGTTAGGAAGTTAAGGGGGGGGGGGGGAAGGAATTAGTTTCAGGTTTCATTGCAAGTTGTGTGTCAAGTATTAGATGTTATACATGTATGTATCGGTCCTTATAATCAGACCTTGATTAGGCATCGATGTGTTAAATCTCATGTATATCCTATAGTGTTAAGTGATTGTGTTTGAGTGAAGGTGTGTTAATAAAGGTTGTATTGCAGTTATGTGAGGAGGACCGATACTTGAATGTATCGGTGTTGAGAACTCGAGTTAGGACTGATGGAGAGTGTGTGTGATAGTTCAGAATTTATGGTGATGTTATGAGGTATTCTCAACTGAGATCAGAAGGGGAGTATCAGGTGTCTTAGCATCTGTAGGTAAGTAGCAGGGTGTATCAGTGTGAAACACTGATGGGGGATATCAGTGTAAATATACTGATTAGTGTATATCAAGTGGATTAGAGGTGATAGAGTATCAGTATATGTTAGTATCAATTAATATAGGTTCAGTTATCAGTTAAGTGTATAACAGTTAGTAAGTTTGTATATAAATGTTTGTTAGTATCAATCATAAGTTAGTTAGTTAGTTAGTTAGTTAGTTAGTTATACTAGATAGTATAAGTATTAGTTAAGGTATTAGTTATACATATAGGTAATGATCTAGTATAGCTAATATAAGCTAGTGTTAACTAGTTAGTGACCCATATGGATTAATTAGCTTAGCGGGGACCTAGAAACTTGTGTATGACCTAGAAATGACCTAGAAAATTATATTAGTGCATTTTTACTCATTCCTCAATCATTACACCCAAGTGAAATGATATTTCCTATATAAGGTTGTGTGACACCAGCTCGGACACCGAGTTACACCCTTACTCAGGACCAGAGGCAAGTGTAGCCTCCCAGCCACCAAGTGCCTCAGGACAAGCAAGCTTGGACCAATGTGGATTCTGACGCAACCTCCCCGCCAAAATGTGGAAATCACCCTATGCTCGGTTCGTCTGTCCCTTCCGTGAGGGACGAAGCCAAAGACGCAATGAGAGAAATTCGGGAACTCCGGGCTCGCCTAGATTATATGGACAGCCGGGATTCATTGTGCAAGCTCGGGATATGACAATCGTACCCCCACGAGTGGAGGGATGTTCCGTACCCGCCAAAGTACAAGCCTTTCAACCTGAACCCATTCAACATGAAGACTTCTTCCCGTCAATACATGAGCTATTTTGAGACTGCAAGGGGGCACCTACCTCGTAGTGACACACTCCTCACCAAGCTCTTTGTGGGGACGTTGTCCGGGGACGCATTCAACTAGTTTTGCAGCCTACAAGACAAGTGCATCTTATCGTTTGACGACTTCAAAAGTCTTTTCCTCAAAAGATTCTATGACGGAGGAAGCGACATGACGATGTCTTCCCTGATAGATGCCATCCAAGGGGAAAGGGGATTCACCCAAAATTATATCAAGCATTTCTGCCAAGCAGCACTGAGGTTGCCTCCAGGAAATCTTGAGTCCACACTCATGGACATGTGCCGCAGGAACATACTACTGGCAGTCAGCCTCTGGATGAACGGCAGTCAATTCAAAGGCTGGAAATCATTCATCATCAACGCTGTCGACATTGAAAAGAAAGTCAAAGACGTCCGGCTCTTGGGAATATAGATCCATGTCGCCAATCACAGGGGAAAATGTTCCAACAATAACAACAACGACAACAACAGCCGCGAGAGAAAAGGGAAGCAGGCCCTGGTGGCCAACTTAACCAAGAAGTTCGAAAAAAAGCAGGTTGAGGTTCTAAAGCCCCAGGAGGCTTACTCCTTCGAAGATGATAACGTCATGCCCATCTTCAATGTATTGATGAAGGGTGGCAAGCTTCGACTCCCCGACGTCAAGCGCTCTGTAGAGGCAGCCGAGATAAACAATCCAAAATACTGCCATTACCATCGCTACATCCACCATGCGACGAAGGAATGCTACACCATCAAGCGGTACATCCAGCGCCTGCTTGACACCAAGGCCCTTATCTTGGATTTCAACGACAAGACAATTTTCGCCAACATGGTGTCCCTCAAGTTTGGTAACTTCCCCGCGATGAAAGCCTAGGACGGAGTCATCCTGATCCGGAGGAAAACAACGGAGGTAGTCAATCTTCCACCAGCTCGTGACCAAACTGCCAAAATAATACCTCTTACTACACCTCTGGGCGAGATCATGTGGGTCCACTCAGATCTTGTCCCAGACTTGATGCAGCAAGCAACGCCTTCCACCGTCAAGTCTAAAGCACAAAAAACCAAGTCATGCCACATGGTTTCTCCCATCGTTGAGGAGGCCTGGGCAGGGGCAACCATGTCGGGACTTACCTACCAGCGAGATTACGAAGCTCCAGACGTCAATGCACCTTCAACTACTACACATATCGTGTCTAATCCGGGTCTATCTCAATCCCCACTAGCGGACAAGTCCAAATAAAAAGAGAGACGCTTCGAAAATTTGTTGCGTAAAGAAAAGGCTCAGGGATTGGAAAAGCCCTACAACTTTGACGTCTTGGCTCAACTCGCCAAGGCCCCGGCAAAGTTGTCACTATTTGAGCTTCTCTGACTCTCCAGAGACACCCGTAATGCTCTGAGTAAGCCATTGCAAAATGCCGATACCTACCTGGCGTAAGTCAAGCCGTCAGTAGAGGATCCTGTCGCATGCCCCCACTGCAATAATGTGATGGAGGCGGTGCACAATATCACATTTTTGCCACAGGACATATTGCTAAAAAATAACCGGCATGATCATCCCATGTACTACACATGGTACATTAGTGCCATCAAGGTGGACCAGACGCACATCGATCCCGGTTCGTCAATCAGCATCATCCCGTGGAGTCTGCTTCCGACCTTGGGTATTCTGATGCATTGTATGGCAGCCACTAATACCGACATCACTGTCTCCAATGCAGGAAGGAGCTGCCCTCTGGGCAAGATCTGCCTAAAATGTCAAATTTGTGACTTGAAAACCGAGGTCACTTGCTACGTCATAAATGTGGATATATCCTACAATGTCCTGTTGGGGTGGCTATGGATATATGAATGCATGATCGTGCTATCAACCCTACACCAATGTCTAAAGTACGTGGACGATCATAGCACGGTCAAGACGGATTTTGCAGATGTCGATCTTTTCAAGGGGATCGAGGCCTACTACTCTGACGCACTCTTATATAAGCAAGTCCACCAAGATGAAGGTGGCAATGATACTGACGATAAGGCAGAGGCCGAGACAATATCAGATGAACCTTTGGGACTATATTTAAAGGCGCGCGCTCCTGACATAACCTCTTTCATCGTCTTAAAACTGTGCAAGAAGGTACTCGACCCCCTGGTCGTTCATCTTTATAGGCCAAGCCGATCACCAAAGGAAGATTCGGGGTCATCTACCACCTCTGAACCTCTGGCCGTTCGCCTTCATAGGCCAAGCCGATCCCCAAAGGAAAATTTGGCACCATCCACTACACCCAAACCGCTGGTCGTTCGCCTTCATAGGCCGAGTTGACCGCCGAAGGATGCTCCGTTACCTCTTACTGCATCTAAGCCTCTGGTAGTAAAGTTGTGGAGAAAACCTCCAAAGTCGTTGTTCGCACTGGGGGTAGATCACGGGAATGACGAGCTAGAGGAGTACGTAGCTGCTCACGCATATGTCCCTTCCCTCGACGATGTAATTCCTGGAGAAAAGATACCTTACTTTATGAATAAGGGTTATCTTTGAACTACTCTGAAGTTGCACACTTAAGCACACTGTACTCAATGGAGCACAGTCTGGGTCTGCACCTGCAGACACAGGTGACTACCACCCATGCTGTAAAGTGGGTTCTCCCTAGCTAAAATTCTCACTTTATAGTCCAACCAGGAAGAGGACAGACAAACTCATCATCTTCGACAAAGTAGAAGGCCCTCGATCCTTCGTCCCCGAAGAACTAGATCTAGAGCTCGATTCTGGCAAAATATTACTCCACCGGTATAGCTCTCAAGCCAAGCACCTTATCCAGAAGATGGGGTATGATCTGAAGGCCACTAAGGGCTTAAACTACTGCAAAGGCCGAAGGCTGCCTCTGCTTCTACCTGTTCCTGTAGGCAAATCCGATGACTACTACCATAAGACCAAGCATGGCTTAGAGTATGTAACGCCTCCCATAACCCCCGAGGGTTCAGATGAAGGAGACAAGGTGCACTCTCACTCTTTACAATCTTTCGCTTGGGACTCCAACATCAGTATCGAAAAGATGCTCAAGCAAACATTATCTGCCAACATGGTGTCAGCTGACCCTGAGGAAGACGACAAAAATTATCTAAAACTCTTTGAAGTAGAACCGTAGGCCCAACACTTAGACGCACAATGGGAGATGCATTTTGAACAACGAGAACCTCCTACCGAGGACGAAGTCGTACAAATCAATCTGGGCGACGATTCCTCCCCCAAACCTATCTTTATCAGCAAAAGTCTGACTGATGAGGATCGAGAATTCCTGCTACATCTCGTCAGGGAATACATTAATATATTTGCTTGGAGCTACGAAGACATGCCAGGACTGGACCCCCAAATTATGGTCCACAAGATCAATATTTTGTCGAACGCTAAGCCTGTCAATCAGCAGCAACGACGATTTCTGCCAGACATAATGAACGCCATCGAAGCCGAAGTCAATAAACTGATAGCTAGTGGCTTCGTCCGCGAAGAACAATATCCAGACTGGGTAGTCAGTCGTTAAAAAGAACGAAAAGATCCGGATCTATATTGACTTCTGTAATCTAAACATGGCATGCCTCAAAGACGAATTCTCTCTTTCGATCACAGATATAATGATCGATAATACTTGCAGCTTCGAGCGCATGTCCTTCATGGACGGATTCTTTGGCTACAATCAGATCAAGATATCCTTTGACGATCATAAGAATACATTCTTTCGAATGCTGATAGGAGTGTACTGCTACACACTCATGTCCTGTCACGACTCGCACCCAAAAAATTGGGCATGAGTTGTGGGTATGTCCAGCCTACGCCACAGAATCGACGGTAGAACGCCATAAAGGTCCCTTCTAGGTCACAATATCTATATCTCATAAAACCTGTCAATATAACCTCTACAAAAGGAGGGCAACCACGCAATATATAACTCAATCACAATAACTAGGGGAAGAGTAAAAGCACGATAAGATATCACAAAGAAACAAGAACCAAAGAGAGCAATACAATATCCAATATACAGTCCAAGTCTAAAGTCTACAACATCTCACAATAACAAAAATAATAAATACAGTCATCCAAAATATCAATTGGGAATAACCCAGGAAAACCCACCTAGCTAACTAAGGTGCTAACGACGTCTCCTCGACGGGCTCCTCATCAATCTCCGGGTCAAAACACTCCTCGACGCCAGCCCATAGAATATCGGGAAAAAATCCTTAGGATGCTCTGGAAAATATATGCCCAGTCAGGACTGGAGCGAAGTACATAACTCTGAAAGCAACTCCAAATGCATGGTAAGGTGTATATGACTAGCCATAGAAAAGTATACAAGATGCACAGGAAAGTAAATACATGGTGAAACAGATAAAATAACTGCAAGGTAAAACTGGGGAACAATAGAAGTAGTAGAGAAGTAACTGCATATGAGAAAATAGGAATACTAGCTAAGTGCCTTGAGCACAAGTTCATTATGTGATCGGCTTAGGTTGCACATGAATAATCTATGATAACTCCGTTACGCGTGAGTTGTATAACCGACATACACATGAATACTGTTTGGCTTTGATCATATAACCAACTCCTACTCTCCTCCCCCACTAATACTCTTGGATCCAACCACGACATGCTACGTACATGATAAATAACTCGCGCACATGAAGACGAGAGCACACGAAGCACATGATAGCACATGAGAATCAATACCCGAAGCACATGATGAAATATACGTGATAGAGTACCCGCTGAACACGGTAAAAGGGATAACATCTCATGACGGGATCCAACTAGTACCAGCTCGTGAAACAATGTGTCAGAATCAAGTATTATAATTCTAGAATAGGTGATATATACGCTATCATGAAATAGAAATAATCATAGGTAAGTACTCGCCTGACGTCCTGAGCAACTGATGAGGATCGAGATCCAGACTGGCGTCGCAAGAACCTATTGTGAAAAGCAAGGTTAAACGGGGTTCTAAAGAGTTAAACTGATATAAAATAACTAAAAATAAGGTTCTAGGATTATTCTAGGTCGAACGGGCCAAACCGGTAAAATTTAGGTCAAAAAGTCAACCTGAGGTCCAAAAAGTCAACTCTAGGTCAAAACCAGGTCAAACATTGACTTTTGCGGTCAACGGGGGCAATTATGGTCAACGCTAGGTCAAACTAGGGTGCCCCTAAAATTCTAGGTCAAAACTAGCTCATTAAGCTAGTAAACCCTCAAACTCGCCTCTTTGAGATACCGGGATACCCTCGGTATCCAATATCTCAACCTAAGCTACGCACCCCGCCTATACCCACTAACACATATGCTCACACGCGTAAATATATATACCAATACATAAAAACCCAACTCTAACCTTATTCCTAGGCAATTGCTCAAAACTTTACCCCGATACTCAATACCTTGGGTATCTCAAGGTATTGAGATATCCACTAACCCTCACTAACACTACTAATTAGCTATCTATCTATGCATAAATATATATACCAAACACATATAAAATATATATATATATATATATATATATATATATATATATATATATATATATATATATATATATATATATATATATATATATATATATATATAAAACCATACACACATATACACATACCCATACTCAAATATATATCTATATCTAACTATATCTATCTATCTATCTATCTATCTATCTATCTATCTATCTATACTCATGAATCTAACTCTCTACCTCTCTCACACTGCCTACTGCTAACCTACTGCTACCTGCTACCCATGCGACTGCTGCAACGCGCTGCTGGTGCCTCGCTGCTGCTGCGCTGGCTCGCCAAGCTGCTGCTGCCGCGGCGCTGCAGCCATTGCCGCTGCGCTGCTGCTGCTATCGCGGCGCTGCCGCGGTGCTGCACGGCGCTGCATTTTGCTGCAGCCTGGCTGCTCCGAGCTGCTGCTGCGCCTGCAGCTGCTGCTGCGCCTGCAGCTGCTGCTGATGCTCGTATATTGCTGCCTCGCTGCTAATGCAATGCTGTGCTGCTGTTGCTACTATGGATGCTGCCTGCACAACAGCTACTCCATGCTGCCCATTCTACTGCTCTGCACATCTCCCCCTCGACACACCACACACACACACAAACACGCATATATATATATATATATATACACACACAAACATATATATATATACATATATACACAAACCCAACACACACAACACCAACGCACGCACAACGACCCCAACACCAAAAAATAACTATAAATATATAAAAAACAACCCGAGAACTCTAGCACACACTCCCCGAAGCTAATTCAACGTGCGCACAAGCCCGAAACCAAGAAACTAAGTCGAAATGGCCGTTCGGTCATTTCGACGAACACGTGGAGTACGGTTCACAAAATCTCGTGAAACGTACACCAAACCTACTCGGAATCGGCCCAAAATTTACCCACGGGTTCTAATTGATGTCTAGATGCTAGAAAAAATACTAACTCGTCGATTCTAGGTCCGTGACAAAAATACGCACGCACATAGAACCTACGACGATGAAAACCCCCAAATCGCCCGAAACGCCCAAATCTCCGCGACACGACCTCACGTGTCCGAATGGAGACACGTACTTACCCTCAAGACACCCAAGCACGTCTACCTAGGTCCGTATAACCTAAGGCATCACCCAAAATTGAGCCAATCTCGGATTTCATCCAAAATTGACACAAAATCTAATGTCAAAGTCTCCAAACACAACCAAATAAGTTCTAACTTCCTTCCACGGGTAGCCTTAAGGTCTAGAAAGGTTCTAAACCACTAATTACACTATATAATAGCAACTACTAAGAGGAAAGTTAGGGTTTACCTCTTGGGAGTTGGAATCCCAAGGCCAAAGTCTCCAAAACCCTTGAAATCACCACCCTCAAGCCTCCAAGCCTCCAAATCAAGCCTCCACACTAAGTTTAGGCTCTACACACCTAGGTTGGGGAAAAGTATAGGGTTAGGGTTAACACAAATAAAAGAAATAGAAGAAGAAAGAGAAGTAGGATGATGTACTTACTTGAAGTTGTAGGAATTGGAAGAAGAAAGAAGAAGAAAAGAGTGGAGAGGAGTGGAGAAGAAGAAGTGAAATGAGAATGGGGAAATGAAGAGGGGGGGGGGGGCTGCTGTCCAGATCTGGAAATAGGGGCCGACCAAGTGAAGAAGTAGGTTTAGGGCTAAGTCAAATGACTAAAATGCCTCCTAATTAGTCATGATAATTGGGATTTGGGTTTGGGGTTTCTAAACACTCTCCAACTAAACCAAAACTCCCCAACTAACTAAAATAAAATATAATAAATATTCTAAACCCATAAATAAGCCTCACAAAGGTGTTGGTTGGGTCAGACATGGGTCCACTAGGGTCTGACATGGGTCTAAATTAGCCAAAACCCTAAAACAACCAAACAAAAAAAATAATACAACCAACAATTAAATATAAATATAATTATTTATGAACAATACACAATTTACCAAAAAAAATCCCTATTTTCTAGAATTGGGTAGTGACATGCCCTTCGGTCTGAAGAACGCAGGTGCTATATTTCAGCGAGCTATGAGCACCATCTTCCGTGAGGATCTACGCAAGACGGCCGAGTGTTATGTCAATGACATCGTCGTCAAAAGTTACTCCAAAGGTAATCACCTCAGGGACTTGAAGACTGTGTTCGACCTCATGCGTACGCACCAACTCAAGATAAACCATACCAAATCCTTCCTGGGACTCCAGCGGCAAATTCTGGGCTTTATCATCACTTCTCAGGGTATTCACATAGACCCCGACAAAACTAAAGCAATCCTCGAGATGAACCCACCGATGAACCTCCAGGAGCTTTGCAGCCTTCAAGGGAGGCTGGCATACATCAGGAGGTTCATATCAAACCTATCTGGGCATTTTTGGCTATTCACCCAGCTCATGAAGAAATGAGTCTCCTTTATATGGAATAAAAAATAAAAATACGCTTATGACGACATCAAGAGATACCTATCAAACCCTTCAGTGCTGGTATCTCCGGTCTCGGGGAAGCCTTTTTTGCTTTATGTACGAGCGATGGATCACTCTCTCGATGCTCTATTAGCCCTGAATAGGGATGCAAGCCACGAGCATGCCATCTATTATCTTGGCAGGATGATGGTTGACGCGGAGCATAGGTACACTCCCGTCGAGAAGGAATGCCTTGTTCTAGTATTTGTTGTCCAGAAGAATCGATATTACCTGACTGGACAGACCATCCATGTGATCTCGCGAGTCAATCCTCTCAGAGTTCTCATGACCAAACCAGGGGAGCTCAGTTCCCACCTAGCTACCTGGGCAATACTACTGTCTCCATACGACATAATATTTGTCCCACAAAAAATTGTCAAGGGTCAAGCACCGTCTGACTTTCTGGCAGCACATCCGATGCCAGAAATCTCGAAACTCCATGACGAGATTCAAACGAAGTGACAGAATCAAATATAACTTTATGCGAGGTTGTTTGGCGAATGTTCTTCGACGGTGCTTCAAGAACAGGGCCCAAGGGCAATAACATTACGGGGTCGGGATAGTGCTAATCTCCCCATACGGTTTGGTCATCAACATGGCCTACTCTATCACAAACCTGTGCTCCAACAATGTGGCATAGTACAACACCTTGGTCATTGGGCTACAACTCGCCAAATAAGTAGGAGTGGAGTATCTAGAGGCCTACAGTGACTCCAAATTAATAGTCAATCAGGTCCGAGGTGAGTACAAAATCCGGCACGAAGACCTGATTTCTTATCACCAAGATGCGCTTGGCATCATCTTAACCTTCAAGGGATTCTTCATTGAGCACATATCTCGACTGCAAAACATCGAAGCTGACGACCTGGATGGCCTCGCTGCCTCCTTGGCAGTTTCAAACAACACCCATCATCTAATCACAGTGATCGGTCGAGAGGTGGTCTGCCCAAAGAATAACATCTGCCTATGTCAGAGTTATGCGACGGAAGTACACACTGACGTCCCGAACTGGAGGCTTACATTCATTGACTATGCGGTCTATGGAATTCTCTCTGAGAACCTAAAGGAAGCCACATCAATCAGAAGACGTTTCCTCCGGTTCTATTATGATACATCGACCAAAATATTGTATCGTCGGCCCTACGACGGCCTTCTGTTATGATGCATATCAAATACAGAAGCAAAGCAGGCCCTCTGGGAAGCTCACGACAGCATCTGCGGTGCACACCAACCAGGCCCAAAGCTACAGGATAGTCTTCGGAGAATGGGTTATTACTGGCCGACGATGGTAGCAGTAGCCATTGATTATGCAAAAAAATACCAGACGTGCCAAATCTATGCAGACTTCATCCACCAGCCCTTATAATTTCTGCACCCAACTGTCGTATCTTGGTCGTTTGAAGCGTAGGAGATGGATATTATCGGACCAATCAGGCCACCTTCTTCTAAAGGACATCGATTCATCTTGGCTATAACCAATTACTTCTCCAAATAGGCGAAAGTTGTTCCACTCGCTGAAGTAAAAATATTGAACATAATTAGTTTCGTCAAGTATCATGTCTTATACCGCTTCGGTTTGCCATGAAGGATCGTCCACGACAATGGTCCATAGTTCATAATTTACACATTCTACCAATTTTACGACAAAAATCGGATTCAGAATATAGCGTTAACCGCCTATAACCCGACATCAAATGGTTTGGCAGAAGCCTTCAACAAGACCATCATAAAGCTACTCGATAAGTTCGTGCCTTCCAATAAGCGCGACTGGAACGAGAAGCTGGGTGAATGTCTCTGGGCCTACCGCACAACCGTCCGAACAGCTACTGGCATCACGTCTTTCTCTCTGGTGTACGGAAGCGAAGTGGTCCTCCCGCTCGAGATCCAAATCCCTTCACTCCGAGTAGCCCTCTCCAACCAATTAACCGTCGACGACAACCACTGCCGACAACTACAAGAGTTAGAAGCACTCGACGAGAAATGCCTCTTAGCTCGGCAGCGCATTGAGCTATACCAAGCGCGTCACTTGGGAGCCTTCAACAGACGGGTCAATGAGAGAACTTTCCAAGTGGGAGACCTCGTCCTGACCGTGAGAAGACCGATGGTCATGACCCACAAGACGGCCAAAATATTCTAGCCTAAAAGGGCCCGTTCATCGTGGAGTCCGTATTCTCCAACGACGCCTACTGGCTAATGAAATCCTATGGCAACTTGCTTATGATGCCTATCAATGGCAAGTTCCTAAAAAAGTACTATGTCTAAGCTAGACTTTTACTTCCCTTATCTCCAGCGGGACAACCTAGATGTACATATCTACACTCTTGGCTCTTCATCCCCAGAAAGTACCTATGTGCAACTTTTTCTCCTTCTTTATAAAATTCCTGTAAAAGCTATCATATGTATCCAGGAGTCCTAGATGCGCAACGGATGATGGATCATTAAAGTCTCCTTAGTGGTACAGTCCTCAAGTCCACTTGCACACTCCCGCAGAGACCACTCAAAAACCAATTTCGTTAGACGCTAGTCATGTTCATATTACCTCTGAGCTATCGTCCCACCAATCTCCCCAGCGGAGCAATCCTCAGGTCTATCCTAATTTTCGGATATACCACACTCATCAAATCACTCCTCAGTGAGTTTCTCGAACATTAGTTCACGTCCATATAACCTCTGAACTACTGTCCTAATACTTCTTCCCGGTTGAGTTTGTCATGTACATACTACCTCTGAGCAAACCTCCCAGGTCTTGGCTATCGATCATCACATCTATATTACCTCTGATATCAGTTGTCATCCCCACTTATCACCCATACTCACCAAGGTACACCAGCGGTGTTAAGTTCACAAAAACTGTCATGTCTATATCACCTCTGGCAGGGCTTGTCTCAAACATATTACTTGCACTAACATGCGCAAAAAGTAATTGGTCCACAAAAACTGTCACATCTATATCACCTTTGGCGGGGCTTGTTCCAAACTTATTACTTGCACTAACATACGTAAAAAAGGTAATGGGTCCACAAAATCTATCACGTCCATATTACCTCTTATAGGAATTATTTTTGAATCTATTATTTATACTCAACGTACGCAACAAATAATAAGTCCACCAAAGATCCCCCAACGGGATATCCTTAAAAAAGCTACGGTATTGTACTACGTTCATATTACCTCTAGTACGATACCTAAAGCTAACCCAAATAAATTACAAAACAAATAGGGTAACTTAAAGAAAAACTAGATTCTGGGGGATTACCAAGATCCCAAGTCCGAAGGAAAAATGAAGACACAAAAAGCAAAAGAGAACTACGGGTGCTATGAGTTGGAGCATAACTCTGCTATCCGCTTATGGAGACGAGCAATATGGCCATCTAGGCACCTCTGAGCCCGACGCTAAACTTCTTGGGCCATAACCTCAGGTTCCTCATAGCAAGCACAGGACTTGTGTCTGTCCTTTAGATGTTGGACCAGAACCTTAATGTCAGCCATGTTCTGCGCTACTTGGCTTGCCTCAGTGCGGATGCCTCCCCTTTCGGCTGGGCCTCTCGCAGCCTATTCTCCATTGCATCAAGCTCGACTTGGAGCCGTCTAATTTGCTCGGTCATGTCTTTTTGTCGGGAAAGGCACTCTTCTCTGAGATCGCCCAGCCTGTCACGCCTTTCCTGCAAGATTCAGAGATCAAGTTGTAACCACTCCATAGACGAAGCAAAGAAGGCCTTCTCCGTCTCTACCTTCTATGAGAACTCGTTGTATTCATGAAAAATCAGCATTCCCATGTCCGCCTGATGATACTGCCGCAGCTCTGTTAGGCATTTCTCCACCTCCTTTATTTTATGTCCCAGAAAGTCGACCATCTGCTCAAAACCAGGGATACCCCATAGAGAGTGGACCTGGCCCTCAGCAAAGTGCCTTGCCCAGGCAAAATATTTGTTGTGCTCCAACACGCCCTCGATCCCTTGCTTCAAGAACATGAAGAAGATCCGGATGGAAAGCCTGAAGGTCTCGTTAATTTCTTCCATTGTAGCCGGAGTCAAAGGTGACGGGATTGAAGAAGAGGCTACAGGTACAGCAGGCGGCACAACGATGTTCAAAACCTCAAAAGTAAAATAGTAGTAGAGGAGCAACTAGCGTCTCGGTCTGTGAGCCAATCTTTCATAGATGCACGAAGATCCTGGATACCCGGTAGCTGAGCCACAGATGTCGGAGTAGTACCAAGATTGGAAACAGAAGTAACGGGGTGCGTTGCCACATCGGATCCCTTCAGTACGCCATCCCTAGACCGCGTCGTGGCAGCTTGAGGAGGTGACCAACAACCTCAAGAAGGGGAATGACCTCATCGCGAAATCTTACGACCCCAGTGTCCGAAGAGGCTTCAACAGCAGAACCCCTAGCGGCGACGGTTGGAAGATCAGCCGCCACACCAGAAGGACCTGTAACAACAAGAACCTCCTCCACCACGGGCTCAGTAGAGGACACGACCGAATGTTCCTCGCCTCCAGGAGAGCGATGGAGAGGTTCAGACCTTTTTCTAACAAGCTCGCTACCCCCTTCCTCTTCTACGCCTTCCTCAGAGGCCACGTCCACTATCTGTAAGGGAGAGGTAGCACCTGCAGATCCAGAACAACCGTTGATTAGCTTTACCTTCAGAACGGAGAGTTGTATCCAGAGAATCTGATCTCCTGTGAAGTGACAAAATGATATACCAGAGGCAGGCGACATTGGTTGAGGCTTGCCCAACATCGTTATAGCCTTCCCCACAGCATCTAGTTCATCCATAGAGATGTCCTCCAAAGGGGTGTAAGGCTCCCCCAAAGCTGCGTCTAGTCCTTAGGCTCCCGAAGTCTCGGGTACATGTTCCAAGATGCCCACGTTGGACTCCGGAGTGGTCTCCTCTTCGGGTTAGGCATAAGAAACTGCCAAAGCAGCCACCCGCCGAGGATGGTCATTTCTTCCTTGTGTTTGTAAATGATCGAACAGACCAGAGGAAAGATATTTATCGAGAGGATCAGGAAGAATCAAACTAAGGGGTTCTACGAGTACCGTTATAGCATTCAAAGAGGGATCTATTTCAGAGACCCCCGATGCAAAGGGCCCTACCTCCTCACTCCGGATCTCCTTCGCATGGAGCTTCGACCTCGCCACAGGTCCCGTCTTTGGGGCCAACTCAGCCTTCCCCTTCTTTGAATAGCGGACATGGTGCATCTTGAACTTTGCCTTACGCTTAGCAGGAGGAGGGTCATTAGAAGGAGAAGTAGCCTCCTCTGTCGAAGCATCCAGTTCCACAAGCAGAGGCCTGGCAACACTCCTACCTTTTTTGGACGTCCGTTGCACTTTCGCTTTCGAAGGCATCAGCATGGTACCTTCGAGGTGGCTCCTCTCCGGGATGAAGTCAGCTGACAGGGCATTGGTCGTGCAATAGTACTTTATCGTTGTATACAACATCCTTGGAACAACTGTAACGCCCTAGTCCTAAAATACGTAACATGTCAGCTATGTATTCTACGAGACTTTGGTCTGACTCGAATACGTATAAGTTGTATAATAAGAGTAACTATCTAAGAATACTGAAAATATCTATCTCTCAATTCACATAAAGAAGAAAATATCAAGAATAAACTACATGTGCTAAAGTCATCTGCCCAATAACACATAAGCTTGAATAGACTCGAGAAAGAAATATGAGTCTAAAAAACTAGGATACAATAGCAGATAGATCAACAATACGAATAAATAACCATAACTCCGGTAGAAATGATATAAGTACCTGGCACCAATGTCGCATGACAAAGTAACACACATCAACAACTCCAGGCAGGCTCCATAACAATCTATGCTGCAAAACTAGCAAGGAACTAGGTCCTCAGAGGGACGTAACAAGGTACAAAAAACAACATACCAAAGTAAAATAATATAATGCCACATACTCAAGGGTAAACTACTGTAACCATCTAAGTGATATGCACGTGAGGACATCACTCATACTCTGGCTGAAACCACTACAGGCTCTGTGTCAGGGAGCCCATAGCAGCAAGTAATATCACGTATTCCAGTATATGTGCCAAAGTACCTCCAGTAGTATAGTATATATATGTAAATAATCAGCCTGTAGAATGGTGTGTCTCTCTCCACCTAATGTAACCTCACGTCTCATGTCCTTGATGTCTCATGTCCATAACATGCAAGATCATGAACTCTAGCTAGTACAACAAGTCATAATGATATCTATATAATATGCAAGTCTCATATCACGAATCATGTAAGCCTATACAGAATCACCATGAATAACTCAAGAAAGATTATGTCATATAAAATAATGTCAAGTGTCCTACGGTATGACGTACTTGGTAAAGCAAACATGTAAAAATAGGATTGTGGAATCAACTATCTAAATGACGATAAATGACTCCACGTACGACGTCGATACCTGAATCTTGTTCGGACGCTAAGCAACATCTCACGGTCTTAGGTTGAATAGGTAAATTACAGAAGTATATATATATAAAGAATACAAGCAATTAATATAACAAGATCTCTACATGTTTTGCAAGGTACACTTGCCTGGGCTCTAAACTCCGTCAACTACTCCTGTAAAAGTAGAATATTCAAGTACGCCACCGGATGCTGAAATAAACATCCCCATTGTTTTCAGAATACTTGAAATAGCTAGGATTGACTACCCATAAGTACAATTTGGACACAGGGACATAATTGACAGTTTTGGGTTAAAGCGGGGTCCACATATGGCCCACTTCGCACCGAAAAATATATCAGAGATAAAGTTCTCCAAATTTGTCAAACTTAGTATTTACGAGTCTAGAATGATGGTACGAACCCACCGAACGTCCAGAATTGGATTCCGATGAGCTGATCACGAAATCGCCCGTCAAGTGGAACCGTAGGGCCTACGAAACGGTATTTCGTCAAAGTTCTCAGATTCAAACCAAACTTGGGTCACAGGACCAGCGTAACACTGCGAATCCGATGGCGCAAGTTTTATTGTGAAATGACAAGCACAGACGAAGTTATGACAAGTGTCGTAACAGGCCGATATAGTATTTCTTGACGGATATGCGTTGATTCCGGTGTGCACGTACATCCAAATCAAGTTCCGCAAAATCCTATACGTCCGCGTTGACGATACGCGTCTTTCGTTGAAATTCTCACTTGACGAAGTCGCCTCCTTTAGCGGAACGTACCCCGTATCGAGAAAATTTAGTTTTACAAAATCAAGTTTTCAACAGATTTTAGCATTAAATAAATCACAACATAAATCAATTTTAGAAAAAGTGTTAAAAGGGATTAAAACTAGGTTATACTGTCAAAAAGTCCGTTAAAGTAGAATTTTAACATCGCGTGCCATTTTGGAGATAACAACTAAGCCATTTTTTTCCCTTTTTGTCGTAATTTGCGATCGATACGGGACACGATAAGCTAAACTATTTAAATAGGGTTCGTGGGGGTCATGAGGTCTTCACATAGGTTTCGACGGTTCGTTGTTTGGTTTACACTATAGGGAGAAACAGATATGGGAAAAATGGTACCTCACGTGTTATGCTGAATGCAATTTTGAGGCGGGTCTGCTCTGTGGCGGCGTGCGACGGCTGTCGACGGCGGTCGACGGTGTCGGCGGTGGTCATCTTGACGGTAGGGGAAGGCTGGTGGTGGTGGTCTGTTCTGATGTATATATAGGGAGTGAAGGGGGGGTTACTGAAAGGGAATCGATGGGTCGGGGGCGGTTTCGGGGAGAGGAACGGAACGGAGGAGTCGGGGTTGGGGGGTTACTATAGCGGGGGAAATTTGGGTTTCGGGTGGGTTTCAGACTTCGGGTTTGGGTGGGGGTATGGGTTTGGGTTTAGCGTTTAGTTTTATTTTTGTTTTAATTATTATTATTATTATTATTTAATACCATATATATATATATATATATATATATATATATATATATATATATATATATATATATATATATATATATATATATATATATATATATATATATATATATATATATATATATAGCCATTATAATTAGGTTTGAATCCCAAATAATTTTCAGAAAAATTCTATAATATTTTAATAATAGTTGTACGCCCAAAAATATATTTTATGTGTAATATTTATAATTAATTAAATATACATAAATAACTATCCAAGTTAATAAATTTATTTATATTTTCTAATTAGGTAAAAAATAATGAAAATTCTCTTTTAATCTCAATAATTACATAATACCAATAAATAAATAAATAAATTTTAAATTTTAAATTTAAAAAAATCAGGTGGGATTACAATCTACCCAACTTATAAAAATTTTGTCCTCGAAATTAAAAATTAAACATGGTAGAAAAGATTTTAGTTAAGCAAGGTTGCACTAAAGATGGGGGACGCAGTTACCAATGGAATCCTAGTTTGACGTCGCATTCTAAGAATAAGGGTACGCTTAATCAAGGCTCTACCCAACTTATAATAATGAAGTTGACCGTGAAATTTTTTGGTCACCCTCCTATTAACAAGAGTTATATAAGTCTATCTTCAAAGAATGTACGAGATATTTAGGCTTTTGTGACCATAGTCACATACTATCAGAAGAAATCTAGGAACTATCATGGCGTTAATGAGTCAATAACTCTATAAATAAAGTTTATCAGTTCTCCTTGCTTCTAATTAGGTCATGAGTCTACAAGATAATAGGAAATATCATAGCCAAATACAACTAGGGTAAAATAGTACCAAGGAATACTTCAACACATATCATGGATGTCGATGAATGGTTCAGCAAAAAGCGTCAAAAGGTGTTATAATTTTGTCAAGGTGATTAACATTGTGTAGAGAGTACATGAGCTTATTTGAATGCAATACAAGTTTTATGGACGTTGTTTGGCTTAAGTAGGCTACGGGTATATCGATGGTTAGGGTAATTGGGTTGCCGATGTATAATTTAATTTAATTGCAACGAAATTGAATATTTAAGTATAGGGTTTTCTAGAAGGAGGTATGCCACGAATGTTGTGGGGTCTATATGGAGCATGAGAGTGTATATTTGGGTACAACATCTGGGTCATGAGTGAAGTAGATCCAGTTAGGCTCATAAATCTTAAAGTTGTCGGAAGAATTGAGTCGATATTGCGTATTAAAATTGTCCGCAATGGAAAATAATATCTAGGTGTCATTTGGGTGCATAAATGCGTCGCAAATGTTGTAAGACTAAGACAAAGCATGAGAAGATGAGTTTGTGAGTGATAGTCATGTCATAGGTGTAGAGTGGCTAGTCTAGGTCATAAGGATGAAAGTTGTTGGAAAGGAAAGGATAGTGTTGTGCTCCAAATATCTGAGCCACAACCAAGGTAGTAAGGATACAAAATTAAAGAGATAATTCAATCTGTTTGGAATTAATCCTAATCAATACCAAATAAATTCAAGTTTATCCTGAAATTCCAAAATAACCCTACACTAAAACCAGGAGATTACTATCTACCCAACTTATAAAAATTAAGTTGCTATCCAAAACTAAAGTCAGGGTCCTGCTAACAAGATTTTTGGAAGGGCCTACTTTCTAATAAGGATTCAAGAGTTCTAGGGTCTACTCGCCATAATCAAATATTCTCTAAGGGAACTTAGATATTATCAGGGTGCTATTGGTCGACAACTCTATAAAAAAAATTGCTACCCAATCAATATTGCTCCTATATAGTTCATGTCTTCAACAAAACATAAGAAAGGGTTTGGTCGGATATAACTAGGACAAGGTGGTAGAGAGACTTCGATCATCGCATAGCATTGATGATGAAGGGACAAATCGAGAGAATCACAAAGGGAGGAACCTACCGACCAAGACAATATAAGTTTATGATAAGTCTAGGGAGTATGGTCTCTGTATTGAATAAGGTACGATTAGACAAGTTTATGGAGAGTCAAGTCACAGTGACTAAATCAGGGAATTAGAAATAGAACAGATCTGATACCTACAGTGAGATAGATATTAACACCATAAAGAGGGTACTAACTAAAAGATTAATTAGCTACTAGAGCAAGACTAGGAAAAAAGAAGGATATACTCAGTTGTAATAATTAAAAGGAACTTTGTTGCAAAAGCACGAGGCCATATATGCAAAACAAGATAAAAATTTGATAGAAATGATAGGAATGCAGTCGAAAAAGTAATACAACTAATCCTTAAACTCAATACTACATTAGTATAAGTTATATTCTATATAACCTCCCTCATACTATTGGCAACCTACTTCTGGCTATAGGTAAACAATATACGATCTTTTACAACTTTATCTTCCTTGCATTAACTTAGTAGATAAGGGTCTAAACTAGCATGTACTTATGTCTATCACTCATGGCATACTATTCGCTAAGGATACTTTTCAATACTCGTCTAATCTTCAATTGGAATGCCTACCCATTTTTTGTATAACTTACTCTATTCTATTGTCTATCTTTCTGAACTGTTGGTCGTCTAGTCTCTGCCATCTAAAACCTATCTTCCTTACGAGAATTTTTTGACTAGGCTACTATCCTATTACACAAGAATGATTGTCATGGTTATCTTGAGTGGTAATTCTTTGAACTCAATATGATGATAAGATTTCTAAAATCCGAAAATCTATCGACTATGGTAAATTAGGAATAGGTTCTCATCACCTACTACTAAGGATAGATCCAACAAGCTCATACCCTTATTAGTCAAAAATCTAAATTCTTGGCCCTAATCAGTTTATGTGTAAATCCAAAATATTCAGCTATCATTCCTATAAGACTTTCATCTTCCATATACACTTCCTTACCATGTGTAAATCCATAATCTAAGGATCTTGTGATAATCCTCTACAGAATAACTAACAAGTCAGTATGTGATTCTGAACTTGTGTTTAATTTTTTAAAGTTCGTATCACTTCGAGACTGATCACCAATTTCTACTCGCACTAAATTCTCAAACTTCTAAAAGCATTACAATTCATAAATACTAAAATTATTGTCCTCCAGTCCATACCACAATCCCTTCTTCTTGGATTATGCGACCATAATATCTCTCCTTTATCGTTTATTTCCTACGCATCTTCATATTATTTTAGTATATTAATCTTGTTTTCAACTTTAAGCTTCGCCGATCATGATCCAGTACTTTCCGCTTCGTAGTATAGATCTTCTAGGTAACTAATGAGTGATAAAATCTTCAGTCATTCCTAGATCCTTCTCTTAATTTAAAAATGCTCAAGATTATGTACTCCTCGTGACTCTTCTTGTTACCATTCTACCTTCTTCACCTTGAACCTGAGATTTCTTCTTGTTTATTCCATGTATACCCTTCATCCAAACTACATGGTTACCATCTTGTTAAAGCTTATCATCTATTATAAGTAATTCACTATATCTAACTCAAGACTATAACATCTATCAAAACTCTCTTTCTTCAACCTATTTGCTCTATCACAGATACTAGCTTATTTATCCAAGTAATCAAGGATGGAACTCACTTGTTCAATTAACACTGACAACCTAAATAATCAAGTACATCTAATTTGATTTTGAAAGCTATACTTTAGTACTCGAGTTATCTAATTACTCAAACATTTGGTCTAGCAATCTACCAATCTATTTAGTCCAGACCTATAGTCATCAATAATTTAAGGGGGTCATAAGATCTAGTTTTGATACTAAAAGTCATAAGACAACTAGAGATTTATCCAGTATGGCCTGCTACGTAAGGTTCCTAATTTCTTAAGGTCATAATACAATTTCTTGTATCACCATCATGAGCCACATCTAATCCCTAGCATCTAGCTATGTATTCCATAAATTATTCCAGTGCATTAGAATCAAACCGTCTTTCTAACTTCTAATACTTCTAAATTACTACTACCTTAAGCAAGGGTAAGGTTTTATTAGTTCTAGGCCTCTGATACTATATTTAATTCTCATGCTAACAATCTACACTAGCTCTAACATATAGGAATAACCTATCTACCTTCCCTACTAAGGGTAACCATCTCAAAAAATTATATCCAGCATGTCTTCTTCTGCCTTGACAAGGATCTGCTTCTGGAGAAAACACCATGCACAAACGTCCATCTCTCTGAAATAGGGAGAGATAATAAACAATAATAAGGATGTCGAGGGGGATAAACGAGTACAATTATGAAATCCAAGGGCGATAATCAAATGCTAAGGAATTTTTTAATCAGTTGTGGATTGAGATACTAATACTTCTATTCCTGATTACAGGCTCGCTCGGTACCAAAAAATAATCGAAATAATTTAATCAGACCTGTATGGGCCACCACAAAAATATGTAACACCCATGTCCCAAAATACGTAGGACTAGAAATACATAATATACCAGCTACGCATTCGACCAGACTCTGGTCTGACTCGAATACGTATAAGCTATATAATAAGGGTAACTATCTAAGAATATTGAAAATATCTATCTCTTAATCCACATAAAGAATAAAATATCAAGAATGAACTACATGTGCTAAAGTCGTCCGCCCAGTAACACATAAGCTAGAATAAACTCGAGAAAGAAATATGAGTCTAAAAAAAAACTAGGCTACAACAGCAGATAGATCAACAATATGAATAAATAATCATAACTCTGTTAGAAATGATATAAGTACTTGGCACCAATGCCGCATGACAAAGTAACACATATCAGCAACTCCAGGCAGGCTCCATAATAATCTATACTGCAAAAATGGCAAGGGACCAGGTCCTCAGAGGGACGTAACAAGGTACAAGAAACAACATAACAAAGTAAAATTGTATAATGTCACATACTCAAAGGTAAACTACTATAACCATCTAAGTGATATGCACGTGAGGACATCACTCGTACTCAGGCTGAAACCACTACAGGATCTGTGTCGAGGAGCCCATAGTAGCAAGTAATATCACGTATTCCAGTATATGTGCCAAAGCACGTCCAGTAGTATAGTATATATATAAATAATCAGTCTGTAGTATGGTGTGTCTCTTTCCACTTAATGTAATCTCATGTCTCATGCCCATGACGTCTCATATCCATAACATGCAAGATCATGACCTCTAGCTAGTACAACGAGTCCTAATAATATTTATATAATATACAAGTCTCATATCATGAATCATGTAAGCCTATACAAAATCATCATGAATAACTCAATAAAGATTCTATCACATAAAATAGTGTCAAGTGTCCTATGGTATGACATACTTGGTAAAGCAAGAACGTAAAAATATGATTGTGGAATCAACTCTCTAAATGACGTTACACGACTCCGCATACAACATCGACACCCAAATCTTGTTCGGACGCAAAGCAACGTCTCACGGTCCTAGGTTGAACAGGTATATCACATAAGTATATATATAAAGAATACAAGCAATTAATATAATAGGATCGCTGCAGGTTTGGCAAGGTACACTTGTCTGGGCTCTAAACTACGTCAACTGCTCCTGTAAAAGTAAAATCTTCAAGTACGTCCGGATGCTGAAACAAACATCACAGTTGTTTTCATAATACTTAAAATAGCTAGGATTGACTACCCATAAGTCCAATTTGGACACAGGGGGAGAATTGATAGTTTCGGATCAAAGCGGGGTCCACATGTCACTGCCCAATTCTAGAAAATAGAGTTTTTTTGATAAATTGTGTATTATATTTAATTAATTATATTTATATTTAAATAGTGATTGTATTATTTTTAATTGATTGTTTTAGGGTTTTGGCTAGTCTGGACCCATGTCAGACCCTAGTGGACCCATGTCCGACCCAACCCACACCCTTGTGAGACCTATTTTTGGGGTTTAGAATATTTATTATATTTTTTAGTGGGTTAGTTGGAGAGATTTGGAGTTAGTTTGAGTGCTTTTGGAACCCCGAAACCCAAAACCCAAGTTATGAGGGCATTTTGGTCATTTGGAGACTTTATGTGACCTATATTTTGCTTGGCCGGCCCCCAACAGCAGCCCACACTCGTACACCAGCAGCCCCAGCCCCCTACTTCTTCTTCTTCACTTCTTCTTCTTCTTCTCCACTTCTTCTTTCTTCTTCCTTCCTTCTTCCAAAGTAAGTTCTCTTCATTTTTCTTCCTTCTTTCTTCCATTCCTTCTTCTTTATGTGAACCCTAACCTTGCATTTTCTCTAACCTAGGTGTGTGGAGCCTAGACATAGTGTGGAGGCTAGATTTGGAGGCTTGGAGCTTAAGGGAGGTGATTTCAAGTAGATCTGAGACTTTGGTCTTGGGATTCCAACTCCCAAGAGGTAAACCCTAACTTTTTTCTTGCTAATTACTTTTATGTAGTATAATTAGTGGTTTAGAACCTTCCTAGACCCTAAGCCTACCGGTGGGAGGAAGTTGGAACTAGTTTGGTTGAGTTTGGAGACTTTGACACTAAGTTTTGTGTCAATTTCGGGTGGAATCCAAAATTGGTCCAATTTTGGGTGATGCCCTAGGTTAGATGGACCTAGGTAGACGTTGTCGGGTGTCTTGAGGGTGAGTGTGTGTCTCCGTTCGGACACGGGAAGTCGTGTCGCAGAGAAACGGGCGTTTCGGATGAATTTGGGGTTTTCGTCATCGTCGATTCTAAGTGTGTGCGCATTTTCGCCACGGGCCTAGAATCGACCGGATAGCATTTTTTCTAGGATCTAGACATCGTTTAGAACCCGTAGGTAAATTTTGGGCTGATTCCGAGTTGGTTTGGTGTGCGTTTCAGGAGGTTTTCCTAACCGCACACCGCATGTTCGTCGAAATGACCGAACGACCATTTCGACTTGGTTTTCTAGTTTTGGGCTTGTGTGCGCGTTGGGTTAGCATCGGGGAGTGTGTACTAGAGTTCTCGAATTATATTTTATATATTTATAGGTGTTTGTGCGTGTCGGGGCCGTTGGCGTGAGTTGGAGAGTGTTGTGTGCGTGGTTGTGTGTAGTATTGTGTTGTATTTATGTGTGTGTCTATATATATATATATATATATATATATATATATATATATATATATATATATATATATATATATATATATATATATATATATATATATATATATATATACACACACACAAGCACATATATATAAATACACACATAATTATATATATTCAAACACATAAACATATATAATATATATATATATATATATATATATATATATATATATATATATATATATATATATATATATATCTTTGAGTGTGTGTGTATATTTATACATATATATCTGTGTGTGTGTGCATATATATAAATAGGTGTGTTTATATATGTATATAGATTAGTGTGTGTCTATGTATATATAGATGTGTGTATTTATATACCTATATGTAAGTGTGTGTGTGTATATATATATATAGAGAAAGAGTTATATATATATATATATATATATATATATATATATATATATATATATATATATATATATATATATATATATATATATATGTATATACGTGTATGTGTGTCGTTGTGTTTGTGTCGAGGCGAGCCAGCGGGCAGCGGGGCCTGTGCAGCGTGCAGCGCGCCCTGCAGCAGCATGCACAGCAAGCAGCAGCAGCAGCAGCAGAGTATGCAGCAGCAGCAGCTAGCATTCACGGCTTCGTGGCTCGGCGCTTGCGCGCCGCGTTGCTCTAGCAGCTGGGTAGCGTTGGTTAGGGAGATATATATAGATATCTAGAGAGATAGATAGCTAGATTTATAGATAGATAATAGATATATTTAGATAGATAGATTGTTAGAAAGTTATATAGATAGATAGTTATAGAGATAGTTAGATAGATATCTAATTACTTAGATGGATAGATAGATAGATAGGTATTCGATATATATATATATATATATATATATATATATATATATATATATATATATATATATATATATATAGATCTAGTTATATCTAAACTACCGATCTAACTATATGTATTTATATCTATACATATACATATATATATATATATATATATATATATATATATATATATATATATATATATATATATATATATATATCTAAACTACCTATCTAACTATATGTATTTATATCTATACATATATATATATATATATATATATATATATATATATATATATATATATATATATATATATATTTGAGATGTGTGTGGGTATGTGTATATGTGTGATATATATACATATAGGTATTTAGGTATATATGTATATATATGATAGATATATATATTTTCTAGCCTAGATTAATAACTAGGTATATATTTATAACTTAGATAGCTACTAGATAACTAGTTAGAGGGATTTTAGAGCGATACCTCAATACCTTGGGATACCGAGGTATCTCGATACCTTGAGATATCCAAGGTATTGAGTTTCGAGCGGGGTTTTTGAGCAATAGCCTAGGAATAGTATTGGAGTGATTTTTATATGCTTATGTATATATATTTACGCGTGCTAGCATAGGTTTTAACGGGTTTAGGCGAGGTGCGTGGCCTAGGACGAGGTATCGGATACCGAGGGTATCCCGGTATCTCGAGGAGACGAGTTTGAGAGTTTTCTAGCTTAATGAGCTCGGTTTGACCTAGAATTTCAGGGACACTCTAGTTTGACCTAGCTTTGACCATAATTGTCCTCGTTGACCATAAAAGTCAACGTTTGACCTAGTTTTGACCTAGAGTTGACTTTTTGGACCCCGGGTTGACTTTTTGACCCGAATTTTATCGGTTTGACCCGTTCGACCTAGAATAGCCCTAGAAGCATATTTTTAATTATTTTATATCAGTTTAAATCCTTAGAACCCTGTTTAATTCTGCTTTTCGCAATAGGTTCTTGCGATACCGGTCCGGATCTCGATCCTCATCAGTTGCTCAGGACATCAGGCGAGTACCTACCTCTGATAGTTTCCATTTCATGATAGCGTTTATATCACCTTTTCTAGGATTGTGATACTTATTTCTGACATATTTTTACACGAGCTGGTACTAGTGGATCCCGTCATGAGATGCTATCCCCCTTACCGTGTTCAGCGGGTACTCTATCACGTGTATTTCATCATGTGCTCGGATATTGATTCTCATGTGCTATCATATGCTTCTTGTGCTCTCACCTTCGTGTGCGCGAGCTATTATCATGTGCGTAGCGTGTTGTGGTTGGATCCAAGAGTATTAGTGGGAGAGGGGAGTAGGAGTTGGTTATGTGATCAAATCCAAACAGTATTCATGTGTATGTCGGTTATGCAACTCACGTATAATGGAGTTATCGTAGTATTTTTCATGTACAACCTAAGCCGATCACATAACAAACTTGTGCTCAAGGCACTTAGCTAGTATTCATATTTTCTCACCTGCAGTTACTTTTTTACTACTTGTATTATTCTCCAGTTTACTCTGCAGCTACTTATTGTGCTCCAGCATATATTTATTTCCTGTGCATCTTGTATACTTTTCTATTGCTCGTCATATACACCTTACCATGTATTTGGAGTTGCTTTCAGAGTTATGTACTTCGCTCCAGTCCTAACTGGGCATAATTTTTCCAGAGGATCCTGAGGATTACTGCCCGACGTTCTATGGGCCGGGTGTTGACGAGGGTTGTGACCCCGAGACTGAGGAGGAGTGCGCCGAGGAGATGCCTTTAGCGCCCTAGTTAGCTAGGTGGGTTTCCTGGGTTGTTCCCAGTGGTTTATTTTGGATAATTGTACTTATTCTTTTGTTGCTGTGAGATGTTGTAGACTATTTTGGCCTTGGACTGTATATTTTTAGATATTGTCTTGCTCTCTTGGTTCTGGTTTCCTTTTGCTATCATATCGTGCTTTTATTCTTCTCCTAGATTTTTGTGATTGAGAGATTATATATATTGCGTGGTTGCCCTCCTTTTGGAGAGGATTATTTATATATATATTGCGTGGTTGCCCTCCTTTTTGAGAGGTTATTGTCAATTTTTTTTGTGAGATATAGATAGATGGTTGACCTAGAACGGACCTTTACAGCGTTCTACCACCGATTCTGCAACGTTGGCTAGACGTACCCACGACTCATGCCCGATTTTTCGGGAGCGGGTCGTGACATATTTTTGGTGGCGGCCCATGCAGGTCTAGTTTTTAGGTTTACCTGTAATAGGATATAGGATATAGGCTGAGAGAGAGTGTGCTCAATCACAACTAGGACCCTTCCTGATTTCTTTTGCTATCTTTAATTTTCATGAAATTATTTCTTTTGCAATATTATTGTCCTTCTTTGATGATATCGTTTCTTGCACTGTATTGACTTCTTTTGATCTGTGTTCAGGATGTCTCCGAAGACCAGATCTCAGTGCACCTTCCCAGCAGCTGCCACCGAGAGGTCTGCCACCTCTCGTCCTGCTCGACTTTTGGCAGCCGCTACCGCTCCACTCGCCACTCCTGCGGTTGAGGGAGCGTCTGTTTCTCTCGGAGATCCTCTTACTCCCATTGATCCGAGAGTCACCCCAGTTGTTCCGGTGGTACCTCCTCCACCACCGCCTGCACCAGTGGATGCCACGCAGTTGTTCGCGTTCTTCCGAGAGATGATGGACGCGCAGCACCGCCAGGTGGATGTTATGAGGATGGACATTGAGAATGCTCATCAGGTGGCTATGACAGCGGTGGATAGAGTGGCTCAGATCCAGCCACAGCCAGAGCAGGCTCAGTATCCGAGACCGGGTACTATTATCGACTTCCAGAGGATGCGGCCCAAGGAGTTCCGGGGTACAGAGGGGATCCTGTACGCCGACGACTGGATCGAGCATATAGAGGGCATCTTTAGGCTGGCGATGATCCCAACCAGCATGTAGATCGAGGCAGCGGGCAGCCAGATCTTTGACCTTGCCCTTACTTGGTACCGCACGGATACACGGATAGCAGTACCGGGATTGACTTGGGAGGCTTTCAAGAAACTTTTCAAGGATAAGTTCTTCCCGGATGTGGCTCTCAGTGCTTTAGAGAGTCAGTTTGAGGCGCTCGTCCAGGGGACCATGCTAGTGGACGAGTATGCTGCAGAGTTCTATCATCTGGGCAGATTTATTGAGGGGTTGTCTGAGGCAGCGAAGGCGCGAAAGTTTCGCAAGGGTTTGGTCATGGCGGTCAAGTCCTTGACTAGGAGTGACCGCGAGGCGACCTTCGAGCAGATTGTGAGCGACACTCAGAGAGCTAAGGATGACTTGGAGCTGAAGACCAAGAGGAGCAGAGATGCTTCAGGAGAAGGCAGCAGTGCAGGCCCAGCCAAGAGGCCGTTCCAACAGACCCAGCAGCACCAGGGTCAGGGTTGTGCGCCCTTCCGGCAGGCGCCCCAGCAGCAGAGGCAGGGACAGCAGCAGGGCCAGAGGCAGCCCATCATTTGCCCTTTCTGTAGGAAGCCAGGGCACGGATGGGACATATGCAGAAAGAGGCTGGGCAGATGTTTATTGTGTGGCGCAGCAAATCACCCGTACAGCTCAGGGCGGAGGAGCCGCTCAGAGGGCACCAGCCAGAGCACCTGCAGCACAGCAGAGAGGACAGCCTTTGCAGACTCAGCAGCAGAGGTTTGCTCAGCACCAGCAGCAGCACCGAGGAGGACAGCATTGGCGAGCTTTTGCCCTGACCGTAGACGAGGCCGAGCCCGTTGGTGATGTTATCTCAGGTTCTGTTCTTCTTGATTCTATTCCAGCACTTGCTTTATTTGATTTCGGTGCTTCCCATAGCTTTGTGTCTGTATCTTTTGTTGTTAGACACCATCTTGTTGCTGAACCTTTAGCTAGACTCTGCAAGATCACGACCGGGGGTGGTATCATCCTAGTCAGTGATGTCTGCAGAGACCGAAGAGTTACTTTGGGAGACCGGGAGTTGAGTGTGTGCCTACTCGTAATGCCACTTCCGAGCTACAATATTGTACTCGGGATAGATTAGTTGAGTATGAATTATGCTAGTATAGATTATCGTGGAGGCAGAGTGTTGTTTAGTCCGCCGGGTGAGCCAGAGTTTCAGTTTGCCAGAGGAGCAGCGGAGCAGACCGAGGGAGTCTTCTGCGGAGCCCTGGTTGTCATGCCCCAGTCCCAAATACGTAGGACTAGGAACACGTAAGCATGCCAGCCGCATGGATATGGCAACTCCAATATATGGAAACCAAATCCATACGTACGCTGTAATATGAATACAAAATCCACAAGTGGTATAAACATATGTCACAAGTCACAGGGTAAAATCTAAATCTCATCCACCAAAATCATATAGAAATAAATAACCAGTATCTATGAAACTAGATCTCAATAAGAAGTATCTAAGGATGATAGTTGGATGGAAACAAATCCACTACCAACTCGAATATAAAAGCAAATACAATATGAGTACAACACCACAACACAATATAAGAATACCAGCTATCCATCACAGCTTGAAGAGAAGATATCCTCGGATCACATGTAACCATCCAAATCTGTGCTCCTGTAAATACTCAAGAAAAGATACACCTGGCAGGGGACCAGGTCCTCAGAGGGACATAACAAGATACTTAAACACATGCCAATAAAGTACTGAAATAAATATCCAATGGGTCACCTAACCGTCTAAAGTGAATGCAGTTTAAGAACAACTTTCCCAACGCGTGGGCTATCTGGCTAAAATGGGATTGGCATAGTTCTCTTGGAGATCCAGGGGCCTACAAAGGCACGGCGTCTTTCGAACACCGGAGGCCCGCCAAGTAGTATATATAGGGGTCATCATGACCGCTTATCTCCGGCGGAGCGTACGGGTTACACAAGAAAAGTACAACGGAGCCCACACGCCTTACTTGTTGTTCTCCCCACCCCATGCTCTAAGCATGTCACATCCATGACACGATAATACCTCTAATAACTGCCAAGTCTACTAGCATACAAAGTTTCTAACAGCAGTTATTCCTAACGCACGGCCCACACGTACAGAAGGCCAACCTGCACGTAAGTCCGTGATCTACATGAGACTCACAACTCGTGTAACAACTGTGTCACGACCAATGGACCTAAAGATGTTACATGATGATGGGGTAGTCTCATAAACAAGGTCAATGTAAATACATAAATAAAAACATAGCGCGACGTCACCGTCGCGCGTATTTTATATAACAGTTAAAATATATGAACTAAAGACAGAAAATAAAGATGCATGCAACATATGGAATATAAATAATAGTACAATGGCAAGGTATACTTGCCTGACAAGGAAGCTGCAATGTACCAATAACCTGCTCCAAAAATTGCGCAGAACAATCCAATATCCTATGTACACATAAATATAATATAATAGAATCATTAGTCATTACACTAGCACATACTCAACCACATTTATACTGGAATCAGGGGGTATACTAGGGGTAACACTAGTCATCTAACACGGTCAATTACGCATTGAATTACGCGGGTGTCGTGTCTTCAAGTACTGTACGAAATCAGTCAGTCAACTGACAGGTGTCTATGCCAGTACGTTAGTGTACGCAAGGCAGACAAATTCACAAGTTCTTAGGGTCAACATGGTCAAGGTAAGTATGGGATAGTTCACGATGTCCTAGGGTCATACAGTCTGAATATTTAGTCATAATTATCAATTAGCATTTACTTACATATATATATTCATATAACTATATAATAATATAACCATTAATTTATTTTAATTTATTTAATTCTGGAATAATTACTCTAAAATTCTATTTTAATCTTATTATTCTGATTTTTATGTTAATTCCTAAATTTTGTCCAAAGAAACTGAATTTTATCAACTCGAGACTCATAACACGCAAATCGAGGCGATCTGTTGACCAAAAAGCAACCGATACAAACTCGACTTTCATGTATGATTTCCTGTAGATTTCAGCATCAAAAATATACTGGAATTTACGGCTCATCTGAATTCAAATTCGTTTGGGAATTATGGCACATACAAATTTTGTATTGTGCACCGATGGTTAAATTCTAACCTAGAAGTTCTACAGAATTAATAGTATGTAAATACTTCAAAATAAATTCTAGGAAAAATATATGTTGATGATCTCGACATTAGCTTTTCAAAACTTTAAACGGTTCATGATTCTGATTCCTGGTTCTCCCGAAATCGCGAAAACATCGAAACACGTCTATTTTTGGACATGTTGTACTCTACGAATTTTTTAGAATTTAATACTAATAATTTAGAAAAAGAATTTATAATAACCTCATTATCATTCTAACGAAAAAAATTGGAGCGTGTTTGGAGTCCGGAGCTAGGAGATATCGTCTTTTTAATTCGTCATAACTAGTAGAAAATGAGGCTGAATTTATGACAAATTTTGACTATTTTTTGGACGAAAAAGAGAGGAATTTGGGAAAGAAAAATATGAAAGATGAGGTATTTATAATGGTGGATACTACTTAATTAAATACGAATAGGATTGTTTAATTTGGATAGGATTATGATGAATTTAAATAAGGATAGGATATGCATGAAGTTGATTTCCTAGTAGGTTCAGGATTTGAATTAATTTAAAATAGAGTTTGAATTTATCTCAATAATTTATAATCTTAAATATAATTAAAGATAATACAAATAATTTATAAAATCTTATTAATATCTATTAACACTAAATTAGTATCTATCTAATATTAAGACTATATATATCCAAATAAATCCTAAATAATTTTAAAATCTAAATAAATTTCTTAAAATTCTAAATAAATTACAAAAAATATAATTAAATATTTTAAACTAAAATAAATATTTGGTAGGAACGACATGCAAGTATGGTCGTATAGTAAATCATAGAAGTCCTAAAAATTTATATTTTCTAAGTTTTAATTACCAAAAATTCTAGAAAAATCTCCAAAAATCTAAAATAACCTAAAATAATTCTAAATGAATATTTATATAAGTAAATATATCAAGAAATTTATTTTCTAATTAACTAAGAGCATATTCTAAATAAATTCAATATATATAATAAATATAATAATATAAAATATACACAAAATATCTATTTTGGGTGAGGGAGTTTACAATCTACCCAACTTAAAATAATTTTGTTCTCAAAATTAAAATAAGACATAATTTGTTAAATCCTTCACATTCGTACATAAGGTATGTCAATCGCAATATCTTCCAAAATTTTAAATAATAAAATCTATTCGAATCTATCGCGATCACTTCAAAATTAATATAACAGCTGTTTAAATCAAAATTCAACCTGTCGTAATCTCTTCTCGATTTCTAAATAATCAACATCCAAATCTGACTCAAGTCTATATGACATCCCACATCAAAATTTATATCATAATTTTCAACTATCATAATCTTCTCTAGACTTTGAACAATAAACAATTCTAATCAAATCTTATTCCTATTCTTAACTTAAGAATTTTGTACTATTCAAATATCTAAACTCAATTTACATCCTCAATATTTCAAATAGGTGACCCAACAATTAAAATTGAACTTTTAATTCAAATCATCAAATTGTAAAATTTAAATCTAATTAACCAATTGTTCAAGTCTAAAATTCTATATTTATCCTCAAAATTTAAATCGATGATTCATCCTTCAATATTCAAAATTTAAATCATGTGATCAAAGTATAAATATTGGGTCCTCAATATCAAGATTTTTAAAATTCATTAAATCCTCATTATCTTAATCCCTCTTTTAAAATTCTCCACATTTAAAAGGACTTAATCTCTCAATCTAATCCTACTTGATCACAATCTAAAAGAATTCTCCTCAAGTTTAATACTGTAATTTCTACCCAACTTAGAATTTATCCATCTATCACATAAGGCTCTTACACTTAAGAAAAATATTCCTTAATTTATTTTCTCATGTCATTCAATCCTCAAAAGTTTAACACCAACTATATCATATGTGATATGCCCTTAATCAATTATGAAAGATAGTCACCAAATAATGTGATTGGCCTATGGGGTATATCTTGTACTATCCGTGTATCACTTATATCCAAGCACGAGATTTCGTCTTTCCGAAACAAGGGAAGACGAAAAGCAACGGAAAAGAGTTCAAGGAGGGGTAATAGAATGGAAGTATGGGAATCAAAGCGTTTAAAGAATTCAAATGGGAATTGTCAAGACAGTTGTGGATTGAAATCTTAATTTGGTAATTTTCTATTCGCATGCTCACATCGGTGCAGTTATGTACTTGATATGATATGTGTAAACCCCCTGATTTTTTCAAAATTTTAAAAACTGGATTTTTCACAATTTTCTGGATTTTTCTGGGATTTTTCTGTAATTTAAAAACAGGGTTTTAATTATTCAATGATTTTTAATTGATAATAAATGATATTAAAATATTATAAAAATAATATTTTTGGATGTAAAATGAAAAACTGGACTTAGGGCAATTTTTCTGGAATTTATCGGACCCCGGACCTATTTTTAAATGCCTAAAAAGTATTTATTTAATTAAATTATTTATTTATTTAATTACTGATTTTATTATTATTATAATAATAATTATTATTATTTTTCTTTTTATTTTTTCTTCTAAAACCAGCTCGCGGCCCATTGGGCCGGCCCGGCCCAGCCTAACCCGGCCCAGCTCCTGGCCTAGCGGGTCGGGCGGGTCGGCCAGACCCGCTAGCCCGACCCGAACCCGCACCCCACGACCCGCCTTCCCCACGAACCCTGGCCCGCGTCTCGCGGCGGAGATGCCGCCGCTCCGCCCGCCTTGCGCCGCGCTGCCCGGCCACGACCGCCACGACGACCCCCACGCGCCGCCCATCTCGGCCCCCCAACCGCCTCCGGCCACCTATAAAACCCCCTCCGTTCCCCCTCTCGGCCTCACTCCACCACCGCCAACGACCACTCGCCGCCACCGTCGACCACCACGCCGTGCACCGCCGCGCCCAGCCAGCCCTGCTCCTCCCCTCCGGCGCCCCGCTCCGCCGTCCCCCGGCCACCGCAGCAACAGCAGCAGCAGCTCGGGCAGCCATCGAGCCGCCTCCGGCCGCCCCGCGTTCTCTCCGCCTCAGCCCGGACCACCCAGGCGGGCCGCCACCTCGCTGCGCTGTTCCTCCGCCTCAGCCAGCCGCCCCAGGCCGCCGTCCCCGCCGGAGCTCAGCCGAAGCCCTAACCCTAACCCTAATTTCTGCCCTGTGTCCGACACATGTCGGACACGACTCGACCCTGATTTTCGGGTCCCCTTCAGGTGCGTGTAACTTTTTGCTCGTAGCTCGGATTTTGATTCTGTAAATTGCGTTGTGAAGCCTGTATGACCCTCTCGGTGCCCGGATAAACTGTTCGGGACATCGCGTCCTGTGGTGATCGCACACCGCGATCCAAAAACAGGAAAAACCAGACCCTGTTTTACCCCGGAACTGAGTACGCTCCGCCAAACGGGACGACTTGGTCGCGCGCGGTCTTCACAGATACGTGCGCATCGTCGATACGGACGTGTGGGATTTTGCAGAAGTCAATTCGGGTGTGCGTGCACACCGGGATCAACGCGTATCCGCGGACATCGCCCCGTATCCGTACTTTCTGGAACGCGCCCTAACTTTGTGTACACACGTCGGATCGAGACGAAACTTGCGCCATCGGACTCGTAGCAATACGCTGGTCCTGTGGGTCAAGTTTGGTTCGATTCTGAGAACGTTGACGAAATCGCGTGTCGTGGGCCCCACAGGCCCCGCTCGACGGGCAATTTTGTAATCGGCTCATCGGAATCCAATTCTGAAAGTTCCGTTGGGTTCGTATCATCATTCCTGACCTGTTGACACTAAGTTTGGTGAATTTGGAGACCGTTGATCCGGACGCATTTTTGGTGCAAAGCGGGCCCACCGGTGGACCCCGTTTTGACCCGAAACTGTCGTTTCTGCCCTTGTCTCCAAATTGGACTCAAGGATAGGCGTTTCTAGCTGATTGATATTTTCTGGATCTGATGATGATGTTTGTTTCAGCAACCGGAGTACCGCCTGCAATTTCCGCCGAAGTCAGAACTACAAACCGAACCGGAACCACAGGCAAGTGTACCTTGCCAAAACTTGCAGCTGTGCTACCTATTTCCTGAACTTAGTTATACATCAGTGGGCAAGTAGAGCTTGCCAATTCTCAGATATTTCTGGTTATAGTATTTTACTCAATTTCTTGTAGATTCATATGTAACTTGTTTAACTACTCAACCCAGGACACCTGACACTCTTCATGTGACGGAATTGCCTGAGATATACCTGGTGATTCCGTATAGGCTACATTTTCATGTCATTTCTAGTTTACATGCTTAGATTCTAGCCTGACTCATTGTATTAGTTCAAACTTGCGTGACTTGTACCTGATATTTTCTGGAACTGTGACGTGAGATTATATGGGGTGGGGAGAGTATTATCATATCAAGGCTGAATATAATATAATATAAATACTTTTATCTGGCGGTGCCTTAGACTCTGATACAGAGCTTTGGTTCCTTACTGGCTCTTCGAAAAAATACTGCTATGGTTTCTTTAACACTGATCCTGTAGTAGTCAGCCTGAGTATGACTAAAACTCTCACTTGCATATCACTAGCTGGTTTACATATTTACCCTGCTGTTTATTTTATTGCTGCACTGCATATGTTTTGGCTTGTATTTTCTATACCTTGTTATGTCCCCTGAGGACCTGGAATGGACTATGTCCCCAGGTATAGCCGCAGAGATCTACCCCGAGGTGTACGGTACAGGAGCACTCCTTGGAGCAGAACCAGGAGCAGAGGACGAGATAGTGGCAGAAGACTTCTCCTGAGCACCGACTTCATCTACACAGTATTTCCATTTTCAGTTATTTCCTGTCTATTTTTCCTCTGAATGTAACAGACTCATTCTCGGATTGTTTCCCGAGATAATCTTATTTATTGCTTATTTATTTCCATTGCATTATTCTGGCAATTAATCTGTGTTTATTCTGTGGATGAGATTAGAAATACCTGAGACTTGTAACATATTACTGCTAGACTACAGCTTAAGCATGCCCTGATGGATCCATTAAATTGGGTTGTCCATCGGTGCGTGCTGCTGGCCATTGCTCACGTGCTCAGTCCCTCGTCATTTTGGGACTGGGGCGTGACAATATGCTTTGTCGTATCTAGAGGGTAAGTATATTCGTCTACTAATCACTACATATCTCAATCCACGTAAAGTAGTTATGCGAAGGGCGAACCAAGCGCACTAAGGTTAGCTAGACCCTAATACACTGATTCTGAAATATATTATTGTGGGCCCCCAATAATACGTATGTCATGAACAAGCTCGATAAAGAATAAGCTTGCAAAAACTAGGCTATAATAGCAGCATAAGTCAAGATAGTACAGCAAATATGAATACGCCAGATTATGATGAAAGAAGGTTCATAACAATTCAAATTCATAAAAACAAAAGCAAAATAAGCAATAATAATAAAATAAGCAATAATAATGAAAGACTACACAATCTCTACAGTTGTCATACTAATTCCTTGTCTAAGTCGCTAGTCGACCAATAGGGACATGGACCTCTAAATCCTATCGTCTGAATAAATACTGTCGTCTTTGCTAGCATACAATTAATGTCATTCAGTTACACTTCATCAATGGATCACAGGGACTACGTAATACTAGGTGGTGAGGTATACTATCCAACTTAAAATAATTTAACTACTATTGTATTGCCTTAAGGATACCTATAAAAATAACCTTGCACATGTACATAGAACATAAACTCTTATTAGGGTCTCATATTGTATTATATAGGTAAGGGTCAAGTGCTCATAGAACAGGTGTCAATCGTAGGGATAGAAGAGTTACTAGCCGTTAAGGGGAAAGGGATTTAACTCGTATCGAGCTATGGGTACAAATTTCGTGATTTAAAGCTAAGGGATAATCATTAGGTCACAACCTAAGGGAACTACGCAAACTATCAAATCCCAACTATCACGCACAAAATTCAAAGTTCAAATTACCAAGCTATACCCTAGCAAACTACATGTCCTAACATAGAATAAGATTACTTGGCCTTCAATCATACGAGTTATGTGACATGAGTTAAATAATGAAAAAAGAAGAATCATAATTTAGTCGTCACACAATTAGCGAACGCTAAGGTTGCAGGGGGACAAGTTATGAAATCAAAAATAGAGGGCTCTAGATAGCATCATGGTTCTCTAAGGAGGTGGCATGCTAGTTGCCATGTTCGGGGTATGATCAAGGGAAAGGGTTGATTACATTCCTCTAGGCTTCCTAGGGTGCTGTCTACTAGTAACAAGACAATGACATAAGTTTTATAGTTCTCTAATACTATCCAATTATGAGGGTTAGGTTCAGTCCTAATGTTCAATATTGGTTCTCCATTGGTTCCTCAATACTAGGGTCAAACATTATGGTAAAACTTCTAACTAACTCTAGTAGTGTCTATACTACTCTCAAGTCTTCATAATACATCAGGGGGTAATGGTAAATCAATTCTAAAGATAAGGAATTCTAGGGTTTACTAGATATTCTAAACTTAGTGGTGTGTCTATATTCTCGTTGTATTCTTAATAGGTGTGCTACTCTAATTATTATCCTAATAACAGGGGTTCCTATATTCTAGCAGAAGGCCATATATACTCAAGGAACTTATTAGGGAAGTACAGGAATCAAGCAGGATACAATTGTTCGAATAGATCATAGAGGAGGAAGGTGAATCATAGTCAATTGTGGATGAGATCCTATACTCTAGTCCTATGTGCAGGCTTGTTGGGTACAGTAACGTAACCGAGACAATATGCTCTCGACCTGCATGGGCCACCATAAAAATATGTCATGCCCCAATCCCAAATACGTAGGACTAGGAACACGTAAGCATGCCAGCCGCATGGATATGGCAACTCCAATATATGGAAACCAAATCCATACGTACGCTGTAATATGAATACAAAATCCACAAGTGGTATAAACATATGTCACAAGTCACAGGGTAAAATCTAAATCTCATCCACCAAAATCATATAGAAATAAATAACCAGTATCTATGAAACTAGATCTCAATAAGAAGTATCTAAGGATGATAGTTGGATGGAAACAAATCCACTACCAACTCGAATATAAGAGCAAATACAATATGAGTACAACACCACAATACAATATAAGAATACCAGCTATCCATCACAGCTCGAAGAGAAGATATCCTCGGATCACATGTAATCATCCAAATCTGCGCTCCTGCAAATACTCAAGAAAAGATACACCTGGCAGCAGACCAGGTCCTCAGAGAGACATAACAAGATACTTAAACATATGCCAATAAAGTACTGAAATAAATATCCAATGGGTCACCTAACCGTCTAAAGTGAATGCAGTTTAAGAACAACTTTCCCAACGCGTGGGCTATCTGGCTAAAATGGGATTGGCATAGTTCTCTTGGAGATCCAGGGGCCTACAAAGGTACGGCGTCTTTCGAACACCGGAGGCCCGCCAAGTAGTATATATAGGGGTCATCATGACCGCGCATCTCCGACGGAGCGTACGGGTTACACAAAGAAAGTGCAACGGAGCCCACACGCCTTACTTGTTGTTCTCCCCACCCCATGCTCTAAGCATGTCACATCCATGACACGATAATACCTCTAATAACTGCCAAGTCTACTAGCATGCAAAGTTTCTAACAGCAGTTATTTCTAACGCACGGCCCACACGTACAGGAGGCCAACCTACACGTAAGTCCGTGATCTACATGAGACTCACAACTCGTGTAACAACTGTGTCACGGCCAATGAACCTAAAGATGCTACATGATGATGGGGTAGTCTCATAAACAAGGTCAATGCAAATACATAAATAAAAATATAGCGCGACGTCACCGTCGCGCGCATTTTATATAACAGTTAAAATATATGAACTAAAGACAGAAAATAAAGATGCATGCAACATATGGAATATAAATAACAGTACAATGGCAAGGTATACTTGCCTGACAAGGAAGCTGCAATGTACCAATAACCTGCTCCAGAAATTGCGCAGAACAATCCAATATCCTATGTACACATAAATATAATATAATAGAATTATTAGTCATTACACTAGCACATACTCAACCACATTTATACTGGAATCAGGGGGTATACTAGGGGTAACACTAGTCATCTAACACGGTCAATTACGCATTGAATTACGCGGGTGTCGCGTCTTTAAGTACTGTACGAAATCAGTCAGTCAACTGACAGGTGTCTATGCCAGTACGTTAGTGTACGCAAGGCAGACAAATTCACAAGTTCTTAGGGTCAACATGGTCAAGGTAAGTATGGGATAGTCCACGATGTCCTAGGGTCATACAGTCTGAATATTTAGTCATAATTATCAATTAGCATTTACTTACATATATATTCATATAACTATATAATAATATAACCATTAATTTATTTTAATTTATTTAATTCTGAAATAATTACTCTAAAATCCTATTTTAATCTTATTATTCTGATTTTTATGTTAATTCTTAAATTTTGTCTAAAGAAACTGAATTTTATCAACTCGAGACTCAATGGCACGCAAATCGAGGCGATCTGTTGACCAAAAAGTCAACCGATACAAACTCGACTTTCATGTATGATTTCCTGTAGATTTCAGCATCAAAAATATACTGGAATTTACTGCTCGTCTGAATTCAAATTCGTTTGGGAATTATGGCACATACAAATTTTGTATTGTGCACCGATGGTTAAATTCTAACCTAAAAGTTCTACAGAATTAATAGTATATAAATACTTCAAAATAAATTCTGGGAAAAATATATGTCGATGATCTCGACATTAGCTTTCCGAAACTTTAAACGGTTCATGATTCTGATTCCTGGTTCTCCCAAAATCGCGAAAACATCGAAACACGTCTATTTTTAGACATGTTGTGCTCTACGAATTTTCCAGAATTTAATACTAATAATTTAGAAAAACAATTTATATTATCAGAAAGCTAACCAAATTATCGTTCTAACAAAAAAAATTGGAGCATGTTTGAAGTCCGGAGCTAGGAGATATCGTCTTTTTAATTCGTCATAACTAGTAGAAAATGAGGCTGAATTTATGACGAATTTTGACTATTTTTTGGACGAAAAAGAGAGGAATTTGGGAAAAAAAAATGAAAGATGAGGTATTTATAATGGTGGATACTACTTAATTAAATACGAATAGGATTGGTTAATTTGGATAGGATTATGATGAATTTAAATAAGGATAGGTTATGCATGAAGTTGATTTCCTAGTAGGTTCAGGATTTGAATTAATTTAAAATAGAGTTTGAATTTATCTCAATAATTTATAATCTTAAATATAATTAAAGATAATACAAATAATTTATAAAACTTATTAATATCTATTAACACTAAATTAGTATCTATCTAATATTAAGACTATATATATCCAAATAAATCCTAAATAATTTTAAAATCTAAATAAATTTCTTAAAATTCTAAATAAATTACAAAAAATATAATTAAATATTTTAAACTAAAATAAATATTTGGTAGGAACGACATGCAAGTATGGTCGTATAGTAAATCATAGAAGTCCTAGAAATTTATGTTTTCTAAGTTTTAATTACCAAAAATTCTAGAAAAATCTCCAAAAATCTAAAATAACCTAAAATAATTCTAAATGAATATTTATATAAGTAAATATATCAAGAAATTTATTTTCTAATTAACTAAGAGCATATTCTAAATAAATTTAACATATATAATAAATATAATAATATAAAATATACACAAAATATCTATTTTGGGTGAGGGAGTTTACACTGGTGGTAGAGCCGAGGTTGCTACATCCACTGATAGAGGAGTACATGGATGTCTTTCCGGAGGAGTTGCCAGGGTTACCTCCGGACAGAGATGTGGAGTTCTCTATAGACTTGGTGCCAGGCGTGAAGCCGATATCCCAGCACGTCTATAGAGTCAGCAACAGTGAGCTGATAGAATTGAAGAAGCAGGTGGATGAGCTTCAGGACAAGGGATTTATCAGATCTAGTTCTTCTCCGTGGGGTACTCCGGTACTTTTTGTGCCGAAGAAGGATGGGTCGATACGGATGTGTATTGACTACAGGGCTCTGAACAACCTCACAATCAAGAACAAGTATCCGCTGCCGCGTATTGATGATATTTTTTACCAGTTGAGCGGAGCGAGGGTGTTTTCCAGGATTGATCTGAGGACAGGCTACCACCAGGTGAAGGTCAGGAAGGAGGATATTCCGAAGACAGCTTTTCGGACCAGATATGGACAGTATGAGTTCATGGTGATGCCGTTTGGGTTGACTAATGCCCCGGCAGTGTTCATAAATCTGATGAACAAGGTGTTCCATCAGCATCTGGACAGGTTTGTAGTGGTGTTTATAGATGATATCTTGGTATATTCGAAGACCCAAAGGAGCATGAGGAGCATCTGAGGATAGTGTTGGAGACTCTCAGGAAGGAGAAGCTTTATGGAAAGCTTTCGAAGTGCGAGTTCTTCCTTGACAAGGTTGAATTCCTTGGTCATGTGGTGACTGGAGAGGGTATCTCGGTAGATCCGAGAAAGATCATGGCAGTTGAGGCATGGAGTGCTCCGAGTTCAGTAGCCGAGGTCAGGAGTTTCCTGGGGCTGGCAGGTTTGTAAGCCCCTTGATTTTCAGTAATTATTAATTTGGTTTTTCATAATTTTTCGTAATTTTTGTAATTAAAACCTAGGCTTTTGGTAATTAAATAATTTTTAATTGCTATTAATTAATATTAAAATATTATGAAAATAATATTTTATGGTATAAAATGGAAAACTGGACATAGGATAATTTTTCGGAAATTTATTGGACCCCGAAAGCATTTTTAAAGCCCTAAAAACTATTGTAATAAATAAACCGAATTAAACCCCTAAATAAATCCGGTTCAATTGAACCAAACCAACTCAGACCCGGTTTACTAAACCGAACCCAGCCTTAGCGGGTCGGGTCGGATCTAAACCGGACCCGAACCCGAATAACCGAAACACGCACTTAAGCAATAGTGGATCGGGCCGGATTCATATTGAACCCGACCCGACCCAAACCCGTTAACCCATCGAACCCTAGTCGGATTCCCAATCAGAAATACTGTTTCGACTATATAATCAGTCCGCCGGAACCCTAATTTTCCCCTCCTCCACTTTACTCCTCCTCGCGCCGCCCGGACGCACCCCGAGCCCTCTCCCTCCTTCCCAACTCCCTCACCTCAACCTCCTCCCCTCGACTCCACCTCACAGCCGACCTGCTTCGCCCCCAAGCCAAAGCCCTCTGCCCTAACTGTTGACTCCACCTCGTCAAAACCCAGCCCCGTTCGAGTTCTCCCCCAAACTCCTCAGCCTCGACCTCCCCCGCACGCCGGAGCCCGACCTCCTCCACCCTCTCATCGACCACTGACTCCCCTCGACCCGCTCGTCTCACCCTCGTCGTCCACCTCCTTGCTCCACCCATCCCCGACGAGCACCAAAACCACCTCCACAGCCGACCGCCACTCCTTCACCGATTCTCCCTACCGGCGCCATCACCGGAGCAGCCACCGTGCAAACCCCTAGCCTCGCCGCCTCCCCCTTCACCCCACGACCCCGTCGACGTCCCGCCCTACTCCGGCGAGCCCCGGTGCCTTGCGACAGAAACCCTAACCCTAACACAGCACGGACACAGGACACGGACACAAGAGCTCGACCAGGACACGAGCAGGACACGAGAATTCAGACTTCTCGGAGCCCAGTTCAGGTAACATTTCCTCTCACCTCGTAACTCCATTTCGATTCTATCTGTTGCAATGCGTAGACTGTGTAACCCTCTCGATGCCCGTGCAACTCGCTCGGTGTATCGTGTCCTGTGGTGATCGCAAACCGCGATCCAAAAATAGGAAAACCAACACCCAGTTTCACCCCGGAACTGAGTGCGCCCCGCCAAACGGGACGACTTGGTCACACGCGGTCTTTACCGAAATATGTACGCCGTTGATACGGACGTGCGGGATTTCACAGAAGTTGATTTGGATGTGCGTGCACACCGGAATCAACGCCCCGTATCCGCCGACAACGCTCCGTATCCGCCTGTTCTGGAATACGTCGTAACTTCGTATACACACGTCGAATCGAAATGAAATTTGCGCCATCGGACTCGTAGCAATACGCTGGTCCTGTGACCTAAGTTGGGTTCGATTCTGAGAACGTTGACAGAATCGCGTATGGTGGGCCCCACAGGCTCCACTTGACGGGCGATTTTGTGATCGGCTCATCAGAATCCAATTTTGGAAGTTCTGTTGGGTTCGTATCATCGTTCTGGACTTGTTGACACTAAGTTTGACGAATTTGGAGACCTTTGACCCTGACGCGCTTTTCGGTCCAAAGCGGCCCACATATGGACCCCGCTTTGACCGAAAATGTCATTTTTGCCCTTGTGTCCAAATTGGACTCAAGGACAGACGTTTCTATCTATTTGATATTTTTTGAATCTAATGGTGATGTTTATTTCAGCAACCGGAGTAGTACCTGCAGATCACACTGAGACCAGAGCTACAGTTGGAGCCAGAACCCCAGGCAAGTGTACCTTGCCAAACCTTGCAGCTTTACTACTTATTTTCTTGACTTAGTTATACATCAGTGGGCAAGTATACCTTGCCAACTTTACATTCTTGTTGCATTTTCCTTAATTTATTTATATTGCTGTGCATGCTTAACCTAGGACCGTGTGACTTACTTATCGTCCGATTATTAGTCGGGTGCCAACACCGTACGCGATGTTGTGTAAGTCATCTAGAGATGGACATTCGTGATCCCTTTACATTCTCGTACTTGTCTTATCAAGTATATTATACCCAGGACACTTGACACTATACATGAGACAGGATCTTTCTGAGATATTCATGGTGATTCTGTATAGGATGTAGGATTTGACATTGACATTATATTCCTATATACTATATGACTTGTTGCATTAGATATGATTGTGCGTGACATGGATATGGTGCATCATGGACATGAGGCGTATGATTACATTGGGTGGGGAGAGACACACAGGCTACAGGCTGATCATATATATATAAAACCCCTATTATTGTGAGGCTCAAGACTCTAAACCCGAGCTTGGCCCATTACGTGTTATTACTGCTACCGGCTCCCCGACACAGAGCTTGTAGCGGCTCAGCCTGAGTACTAGTGATGCTCTCACTTGCATTTCACATAGATGGTTACATACTTACCATATTTATTTTATTATTTGCTACACTGCATTTACTTTGGCTTGTATTATCTATACCTTGCTATGTTCCCTAAGGACCTGGATCCGGATTATGTCCCCAGGATTTACAGACGAGATCTATCCCGAGGTATACGGGACTGCAGCAGGAGCAGATACATGAGCTGTACCGACATTCGAGGATGAGATCATACCAGAGGACTTCTCCCGAGTATTGGCTTTATATACTCATTTATTTCTATTTCCAGTTCCTTTATTTTCCTGTCTATTGCATTGATGTATCAGACTTGTTCTCGGATTGTTCTCCGAGACACTTTTATTGAGATTTGTTAGTTATTTTTATTTGCATTATTCTGGCATTTGATCTGTGATTATCTGTTGTGGATGAGATTAGCATAGACTGTGACTTGTATCATTGGACCTACTTATTGTTGTATTACAGCTTAAGCATGCCCCGATGGATCTATTAAATTGGGTTGTCCATCGGTGCGTGCTGCTGGCCATTGCCACGCGTCTAGTCCCTCAATATTTTGGGACTGGGGCGTGACATAGTTACTACAGGAGATTTGTTCAGGATTTTTTCAGGATTGCAGAGCCGTTGTCCAGGCTGACCCGGAAGGACGTGGAGTTTATTTGGTCAGAGGAGTGCCAGATCGCCTTTGATGAGCTGAAGAGGAGGTTGACGACAGCTCCAGTGTTGATGTTGCCATCAGGTTCTGGAGGATTCACTATCTATAGTGATGCATCGGGGAAGGGACTGGGTTATGTGTTGCAGCAGAATGGAAGGATGATTGCCTATGCTTCCAGGCAATTACGTCCTCATGAGAAGAACTACCCTACCCACGATTTAGAGTTGGCAGCAGTCATCTTTGCTCTGAAGTTATGGAAACACTATTTATACGGAGAGCGTGTGGAGATCTTCACAGACCACAAGAGCTTGAAGTATATGTTTACCCAAAAAGAGCTGAACATGAGGCAGAGGAGATGGTTGGAGTTGATGAAAGACTTCGACATATTATTGCAGTACCATCCAGGAAAGGCGAACGTAGTTGCAGATGCGTTGAGCAGGTATCCGGTAGCTATGTGCCTGACTACAGATCGTTATCTTCTGGCAGATCTAGAGAGCTTGGCCATTGAGGTGATAGTGCCTGGAGTTGAGATGCAGATGTGGGGACTGCAGATTCAGTCAGAGTTGGTAGACCGGATCAGGGCTACACATTTTGAGGATGAGTCCCTGAGGAGCATCAGGGCGCAGGTTCAGATAGGATTAGCAGATGACTTCACCATTATTGATGATGATTCATTGCGGCATGGTACCAGGTTGTGCATGCCGAGTGGGTCGTTGCGCGAGGAGATTCTTCAGGAGGCGCATCGATCCCAGTATTCTATGCATCCAGGTGCCAACAAGATGTATAGAGATCTGAGACAGCATGTATGGTGGTACGGGATGAAGCGGGAGGTAGCACGCTTCGTATCCCGATGCTTAGTGTGCCAGCAGGTGAAGGCGGAGAGGCAGAGGCCAGGAGGATTGCTCCAGTCGTTACCCATTTTGGAGTAGAAATGGGAGCATGTGACCATAGATTTTATTTCTGGACTTCCCCGTTCTCTATGTGGGAAGGATTTGATTTGGGTCATCGTGGACAGGTTGACCAAATCAGCCCACTTTCTACCATTCAAAGTGGGTACGTCTACAGAGAGACTAGCAGAGATGTATGTGCGCCAGATAGTCAGACTGCATGGAGTCCCTGTGAGCATAGTATCAGATCGGGACAGTCGCTTTACTTCGTATTTCTGGAGGAGTCTGCAGGCTAGCTTGGGCACCCAGCTCAAGTTTAGTAGCGCATATCACCCACAAACAGATGGTCAGTCAGAGAGGACCATTCAGACACTTGAGGACATGCTTCGCACTTGTGTTTTGGATTTCAGAGGCTCTTGGGAGGATCACTTGCACTTGGTAGAGTTTGCTTACAACAACAACTACCAAGCCAGTATCGAGATGTCACCTTTCGAGGCATTGTATGGACTCCGTTATCATGGGATGATGTAGGCGAGAGAGCTTTGCTTGGCCCGGAGATGGTGGTTGATGCAGCGGAGAAGGTCAAGCTCATTAGAGATAGACTTCGGGTGGTGCAGGACAGGCAGCGGCATTGGGCCGATAGCCACCGGAGACCTTTGGAGTTCGAGGTATAGCTTATAATCTAGATTTTGTTCTTGTATTTGTTTGTGATTGCTTGTTTTAGACTAAGTACAGAGACCTTGTTTGTGCTAGGTTGAAGATCTGGTGTTCCTGAGGATTTCTCCGACGCGGGGCACTATTCGCTTCGGTGGAGGCGGGAAGCTTAGCCCACGTTTCGTCGGACCCTTCCGTATCCTTGAGAGGGTCGGCGCCGTGGCGTATAGGCTTGAGTTGCCGCCTACGCTGGAGGGAGTTCATGATGTGTTCCACGTGTTGCAGTTGAGACGGTACGTGGCGGATCCCAGTCACGTATTGGATCACTCAGAGATCGTGGTGGGCCCTACTCTTAGCTATCCAGAGCAGCTGATGAGAACATAAAATATCATATTTTTATTCCTTAATGTATACTCCTTTATGCTCATTTAATGTCTAAAGATACTCATTATTTTTATATTTTGAACTAGGATACAATTGGAGTCACTAAAAGCAAAATGGAGCTAATTATCAATTCTGGACAGTTCTGACACCTTGTATAAAAATGGTCATAACTTGCTCATCCGAAGTCCAATTGAGCTGATCCAAATTGATTCGGAAAGCTAAGTGATAGAGGCACAATTTTGCTGTTTTTATTTTCCCGAGATTCTGGTTACATCATGGACCAAATCACGCTTGAAGTTGAGACAACTATGCTGTGCACAAAAAGTGGAGTTGATATAACCATTTCTCAACTTATTCAAAGATTTTATTTTATTGTTGGGTTGTTGTAACTCTTAGAGGATTTTTGGGAAGATATTGTGATCTTCAAACACTTATTTAGAGTGTATAAAAGGGGTAGAGATCAAGAGAAAAAAAAAATGACCCACAACTCTTCTTCCTCTTCTCCAATATTCTTTTGAAGTTTTCTTGAACATGCGGAGCTAAAAGTCTTGTTGGTCGAAGGAAACGGAAGCCTCGGAATGAATAAAAACTTGTGCGATCTAATTTGTGTTTATATTTTTGATTTGTGCTTTAAGTATCGAATGTTTTCTTATGCATATTTTTATGATTATCTTGTTTAATGACTAGGATGCATACTAGTTTATTATTCATGACAATCTAATGCTAAATTAGATATCGAATCCGTAATTGTTCGATCCCTCTAATTTGTGAAGCAACCAAGATTTAATGAACTGCTTTGTTTTATCAGATCTTAGGAGGAAAACTTTTGACAAAATTAAATGCAACCGCTTGTGCTTGTGTTGTTTTGCTTCATCGATCTCATCGAGTTTAATACGCTACTAGATTAAACCTTTAGCGCTTGTCTGGGGTTGTTTAGTAGTTAAGGTTAATTAAATTGCTTGTTTTTAATTAATTGTGGCTGAAGGAGATAGGAAAATAATTCCAACGATGAATATTAAAAGTATGAATTAATATATACTTGCATCGATGATCAATTTTAAGATTCTAATGGTGGATGTGGACTAAGACCAATATTTTTTTTTCTTTTGATTATTCTAATACTTTTTAGCTCTTTTTAATTTGCTTTGATCCAAAACTCTCCCCCCCATCTTATTTCACATAGCATAAAGATCAAACTAATTACTCTCCGTGGGAACGATCCTTACTCTCACTACTACATATTATTTCAAGAGTAAAGGTTTTATTTTTGGGTGCCTACGACAGCACGCCAAATTTTGGCGCTGTAGCCGGGGAGTAATTTTAGTTAATTTTTGTGCTTTTTGTGATCTTTATTTCGTTCTTGTGATCAAATAATTTTTTGCCTATTAGCAAAAAAAAAAATCGGTAACAGAAAATGGCGGCCAATTCTCAAATATTTGGCACTTGGCTAGATCTTCCATCTAGGCATGCTGATGAGGTAAATATTTCTTCCTTAGAACAACAAATTTCTTATTTTACTTCTCTTGTTCGTCAGATGGTTGTAGGTAACATGAAAACAACAAAGGCTTGTAGGATTTGTCTAGTATCAGGGCATCCAACCGATATGTGTCCAACTCTCCAAGAGGAGTCCAATGAACAAGTGAATACGGAATGTGGTTTTCCTGGACTACCAGAAATGAAGTATGATTCCTATTCAGACACGTACAACATAGGATGGAGAGATCATTCCAATCTCACCTATGGGAGTCCAGAATTAAATCAACCAGCAACTCAAAATTGCCCAAGTTACCAGCAATACAAGCAGCAATACCTACAACCAAGCCAAACTTCTAATTCTGGTATGTCTTTAGAAGATATTGTTAAGTCTATTGCCATTAATAATTTACAATTTCAACAGGAGACAAGGGCTAGTATCGAAAGTTTGAACAATCAAATGAGTCAAATGACAACTGCAATTAATAAGCTAGAGGCACAAAGCTTGGAGAACTTACCATCTGAAACGATAGTAAATCCAAAAGAAACTGTAAGTTCAATCATTTTGAGAAGTTGTAAAGAAGTTGAAATTCCAGAAAAAGAAGCATGTGCATCGTCAAAAGAAGAAGAAGAGAAAAATATCGTTGCAGACACGAACATTCCTAACGACGATGTAGTACCTAATGGAAAAAAAGTTTTTAAACTTGATGGAAAAGATGGAGTAAAAGTTGCCATCAGTGAGAATTTTGAGAAAGAATATGAGTTAACTTTGAGTACTCACTTACATAAAACTGTTGCAGTGTTGAACGATCTTCCAAAAAGACAACAGTCAGGTAACATTCAATATATTTTGTTACCAATTAATGACAAAAGACCTTTACCTTCTGTTTTGCAGGTATGCATTCTAGACTTGAAACTCATGCCTAGTTATATCAAGTGTGCAAAGAGTCGAGCCAACGATAATATTAAACAAAGGCGCTGCTTGGGAGGCAACCCAAGGGAAGTTTATTTTTATTCTCGTATTTTATTTTTTGTTATTTTGTCTTTTCTTTGCATTTAATCATACATTGGAGACAATGTCTGTTTTAAGTGTGGGGAAAAGATTTATTTTTTTTAAGCAGTTTGAGTTTGTGTTTTTCTCAAAAAAAAAAAATAATAATAATAATAATTGAGATTTTTTTTTAAATAAAAGGATTTTGTTTTTGTGGTTTTTAATGATTTTTGGTTGTGTGTGTCATGAGTAAGATTAAACTAAATTTGAAAAATTCATAACATGATTGAATAAATAAATTTTTTCAACTTAGAATTGATTAGTCTAGTTATTTTTTTATTGAAAATGGTAGTATCTAAATTGGTAGACAAAAGCCAGTGAGGATTTGAGCCTTTAGACTGACACATCAGTCTCATTATTCTTTCATGAGAGATATTCTTCCACTGATTTGTTTCTCTAGAACCTGCTTTGATTCTCTTCGAGGTCACATTGACACATGCATGCATGAACATGATTAAGGCCATCTTTGTTATACGTTACATAAGCCAAATAGCCCACCTTGTAATTAATTTTCTTTTTGTTGAACCCCTTTGAGCTTTATTGCCTTTTTCTTGGTATACCCACATTACAAGCTTTCAACCAATAATATTTATACCTTTACCCAAGTCGCAAAGCTAGTGGAGCATTGTTGATCATTATGATATGTATGGGTGTACGGAAAAATAAGAGTGGGGGTATCTAAATTTGTGGTTTGGTTACAACCCACAAAATGGAACATATTTTCATCCTCAAATTTCCTAAGTTCCATTATTGTTATAAAAAAAAAAAAAAAAGAAGAAAAAAAAAAGAAGAAAAAATAAGGATGGAAGTTGTTTTACATTGTTTAAATGCTTTAAAAAGCCAAATTGAAGATGTTGCAAAATGGAGTGATTGATTTTACATGTTTTATATTGAGATTGAGTTAATTCAATTTTGCTCCACTAGTTTTGATGGCTTTTGAGCTACACTCCCAAATATATCCCACCTTAATCCTAAGCCATATTACAACCCATGAAAAGTCCTTATAATTTATGTTATGCATGTGATCCCAGTGGTGGAGAATGAGAAGATATGCAAGATTATGGTAGATCATTTCTTTTGGAATGAATTTGAGTAAAATATATACCTTCAAACACATGAGAGTTTAGTGTTTATTCCCGTGAGGGTCTACCTATTTAGTTTACTCCATTTTTCAAGTAAAAATACCTACTAAGTAATTAGAAGTTGTTTAAGAATATATGTTCATGATATGTTATGATTTTTGAAGAACTTGGTTATTATTTATTTATGACATTACAACCTTGATTTCTTTTTGGAAAAATAAATTAGAGTTTTGCCCGAGGACGAGCAAAGGTTAAGTGTGGGGGTATTTGATGAGAACATAAAATTTCATATTTTTATTCCTTAATGTATACTCCTTTATGCTCATTTAATGTCTAAAGATACTCATTATTTTTATATTTTGATCTAGAATACAATTGGAGTCACTAAAAGCAAAATGGAGCTAATTATCAATTCTGGACAGTTCTGACATATTGTAGAAAAATAGTCATAACTTGCTCATCCGAAGTCCAATTGAGCTGATCCAAATTGATTCGGAAAGATAAGTGATAGAGGCACAATTTTGCTGTTTTGATTTTCCCGAGATTCTGGCTACATCATGGACCAAATCACGCTTGAAGTTGAGACAACTATGCTGTGCACAAAAAGTGGAGTTGTATAACCATTTCCCAACTTATTCAAAGATTTTATTTTATTGTTGGGTTGTTGTAACTCTTAGAGGATTTTTGGGAAGATATTGTGATCTTCAAACACTTATTTAGAGTGTATAAAAGGGGTAGAGATCAAGAGGAAAAAAAAAATGACCCACAACTCTTCTTCCTCTTCTCCAATATTCTTTTGAAGTTTTCTTGAACATGCGGAGCTAAAAGTCTTGTTGATCGAAGGAAACGGAAGCCTCGGAATGAATAAAAACTTGTGAGATCTAATTTGTGTTTATATTTTTGATTTGTGCTTTAAGTATCGAATGTTTTCTTATGCATATTTTTATGATTATCTTGTTTAATGACTAGGATGCATACTAGTTTATTATTCATGACAATCTAATGCTAAATTAGATATCGAATCCGTAATTGTTCGATCCCTCTAATTTGTGAAGCAACCAAGATTTAATGAACTGCTTTGTTTTATTAGATCTTAGGAGAAAAACTTTTGACAAAATTAAATGCAACCGCTTGTGCTTGTGTTGTTTTGCTTCATCGATCTCATCGAGTTTAATACGCTACTAGATTAAACCTTTAGCGCTTGTCTGGGGTTGTTTAGTAGTTAAGGTTAATTAAATCGCTTGTTTTTAATTAATTGTGGCTGAAGGAGATAGGAAAATAATTCCAACGATGAATATTAAAAGTATGAATTAATATATACTTGCATTGATGATCAATTTTAATATTCTAATGGTGGATGTGGACTAAGACCAATATTTTTTTTTCTTTTGATTATTCTAATACTTTTTAGCTCTTTTTAATTTGCTTTGATCCAAAACTCTCCCCCCCATCTTATTTCACATAGCATAAAGATCAAACTAATTACTCTCCGTGGGAACGATCCTTACTCTCACTACTACATATTATTTCAAGAGTAAAGGTTTTATTTTTGGGTGCCTACGACAGCACGCCAAATTTTGGCGCCATTGCCGGAGAGTAATTTTAGTTAATTTTTGTGCTTTTTGTGATCTTTATTTCGTTCTTGTGATCAAATAATTTTTTGCCTATTAGCAAAAAAAAAAAATCGGTAACAGGAAATGGCGGCCAATTCTCAAATATTTGGCACTTGGCTAGATCTTCCATCTAGGCATGCTGATGAGGTAAATGTTTCTTCCTTAGAACAACAAATTTCTTATTTTACTTCTCTTGTTCGTCAGATGGTTGTAGGTAACATGAAAACAACAAAGGCTTGTAGGATTTGTCTAGTATCAGGGCATCCAACCGATATGTGTCCAACTCTCCAAGAGGAGTCCAATGAACAAGTGAATACGGAATGTGATTTTCCTGGACTACCAGAAATGAAGTATGATTCCTATTCAGACACATACAACATAGGATGGAGAGATCATTCCAATCTCACCTATGGGAGTCCAGAATTAAATCAACCAGCAACTCAAAATTGCCCAAGTTACCAGCAATACAAGCAGCAATACCTACAACCAAGCCAAACTTCTAATTCTAGTATGTCTTTAGAAGATATTGTTAAGTCTATTGCCATTAATAATTTACAATTTCAACAGGAGACAAGGGCTAGTATCGAAAGTTTGAACAATCAAATGAGTCAAATGACAACTGTAATTAATAAGCTAGAGGCACAAAGCTTGGAGAACTTACCATCTGAAACGATAGTAAATCCAAAAGAAACTGTAAGTTCAATCATTTTGAGAAGTTGTAAAGAAGTTGAAATTCCAGAAAAAGAAGCATGTGCATCGTCAAAAGAAGAAGAAGAGAAAAATATCGTTGCAGACACGAACATTCCTAACGACGATGTAGTACCTAATGGAAAAAAAGTTTTTCAACTTGATGGAAAAGATGGAGTAAAAGTTGCCATCAGTGAGAATTTTGAGAAAGAATATGAGTTAACTTTGAGTACTCACTTACATAAAACTGTTGCAGTGTTGAACGATCTTCCAAAAAGACAACAGTCAGGTAACATTCAATATATTTTGTTACCAATTAATGACAAAAGATCTTTACCTTCTGTTTTGCAGGTATGCATTCTAGACTTGAAACTCCTGCCTAGTTATATCAAGTGTGCAAAGAGTCGAGCCAACGACAATATTAAACAAAGGCGCTGCTTGAGAGGCAACCCAAGGGAAGTTTATTTTTATTCTCGTATTTTATTTTTTGTTATTTTGTCTTTTCTTTGCATTTAATCATACATTGGAGACAATGTCTGTTTTAAGTGTGGGGAAAAGATTTATTTTTTTTTTAAGCAGTTTGAGTTTGTGTTTTTCTCAAAAAAAAAATAATAATAATAATAATTGAGATTTTTTTTTAAATAAAAGGATTTTGTTTTTGTGGTTTTTAATGATTTTTGGTTGTGTGTGTCATGAGTAAGATTAAACTAAATTTGAAAAATTCATAACATGATTGAATAAATAAATTTTTTCAACTTAGAATTGATTAGTCTAGTTATTTTTTTATTGAAAATGGTAGTATCTAAATTGGTAGACAAAAGCCAGTGAGGATTTGAGCCTTTAGACTGACACATCAGTCTCATTATTCTTTCATGAGAGATATTCTTCCACTGATTTGTTTCTCTAGAACCTGCTTTGATTCTCTTCGAGGTCACATTGACACATGTATGCATGAACATGATTAAGGCCATCTTTGTTATACGTTACATAAGCCAAATAGCCCACCTTGTAATTAATTTTCTTTTTGTTGAACCCCTTTGAGCTTTATTGCCTTTTTCTTGGTATACCCACATTACAAGCTTTCAACCAATAATATTTATACCTTTACCCAAGTCGCAAAGCTAGTGGAGCATTGTTGATCATTATGATATGTATGGGTGTACGGAAAAATAAGAGTGGGGGTGTCTAAATTTGTGGTTTGGTTACAACCCACAAAATGGAACATATTTTCATCCTCAAATTTCCTAAGTTCCATTATTGTTATAAAAAAAAAGAGAAAAAAAAGAAGAAAAAGAAAAGAAGAAAAAATAAGGATGGAAGTTGTTTTACATTGTTTAAATGCTTTAAAAAGCCAAATTGAAGATGTTGCAAAATGGAGTGATTGATTTTACATATTTTATATTGAGATTGGGTTAATTCAATTTTGCTCCACTAGTTTTGATGGCTTTTGAGCTACACTCCCAAATATATTCCACCTTAATCCTAAGCCATATTACAACCCATGAAAAGTCCTTATGATTTATGTTATGCATGTGATCCCAGTGGTGGAGAATGAGAAGATATGCAAGATTATGGTAGATCATTTCTTTTGGAATGAATTTGAGTAAAATATATACCTTCAAACACATGAGAGTTTAGTGTTTATTCCCGTGAGGGTCTACCTATTTAGTTTACTCTATTTTTTAAGTAAAAATACCTACTAAGTAATTAGAAGTTGTTTAAGAATATATGTTCATGATATGTTATGATTTTTGAAGAACTTGGTTATTATTTATTTATGACATTGCAACCTTGATTTCTTTTTGGAAAAATAAATTAGAGTTTTGCCCGAGGACGAGCAAAGGTTAAGTGTGGGGGTATTTGATGAGAACATAAAATATCATATTTTTATTCCTTAATGTATACTCCTTTATGCTCATTTAATGTCTAAAGATACTCATTATTTTTATATTTTGATCTAGGATACAATTGGAGTCACTAAAAGCAAAATGGAGCTAATTATCAATTCTGGACAGTTCTGACATCTTGTAGAAAAATGGTCATAACTTGCTCATCCGAAGTCCAATTGAGCTGATCCAAATTGATTCGGAAAGATAAGTGATAGAGGCACAATTTTGCTGTTTTGATTTTCCCGAGATTCTGGCTACATCATAGACCAAATCACGCTTGAAGTTGAGACAACTATGCTGTACACAAAAAGTGGAGTTGATATAACCATTTCTCAACTTATTCAAAGATTTTATTTTATTGTTGGGTTGTTGTAACTCTTAGAGGATTTTTGGGAAGATATTGTGATCTTCAAACACTTATTTAGAGTGTATAAAAAGGGTAGAGATCAAGAGGAAAAAAAACGACCCACAACTCTTCTTCCTCTTCTCCAATATTCTTTTGAAGTTTTCTTGAACATGCGGAGCTAAAAGTCTTGTTGGTCGAAGGAAACGGAAGCCTCGGAATGAATAAAAACTTGTGAGATCTAATTTGTGTTTATATTTTTGATTTGTGCTTTAAGTATCGAATGTTTTCTTATGCATATTTTTATGATTATCTTGTTTAATGACTAGGATGCATACTAGTTTATTATTCATGACAATCTAATGCTAAATTAGATATCGAATCCGTAATTGTTCGATCCCTCTAATTTGTGAAGCAACCAAGATTTAATGAACTGCTTTGTTTTATTAGATCTTAGGAGGAAAACTTTTGACAAAATTAAATGCAACCGCTTGTGCTTGTGTTGTTTTGCTTCATCGATCTCATCGAGTTTAATACGCTACTAGATTAAACCTTTAGCGCTTGTCTGGGGTTGTTTAGTAGTTAAGGTTAATTAAATCGCTTGTTTTTAATTAATTGTGGCTGAAGGAGATAGGAAAATAATTCCAACGATGAATATTAAAAGTATGAATTAATATATACTTGCATCGATGATCAATTTTAAGATTCTAATGGTGGATGTGGACTAAGACCAATATTTTTTTTTCTTTTGATTATTCTAATACTTTTTAGCTCTTTTTAATTTGCTTTGATCCAAAACTCTCCCCCCCCATCTTATTTCACATAGCATAAAAATCAAACTAATTACTCTCCGTAGGAACGATCCTTACTCTCACTACTACATATTATTTCAAGAGTAAAGGTTTTATTTTTGGGTGCCTACGACAGCACGCCAGCAGCCGGTGGAGATTCTGGATCGGCGGAAGAAGGTGTTGAGGAACCAGACTATTCCCTTGGTTCGCATCGCGTGGAGGCATCACTCTCCAGGTGAGTCGACCTGGGAGAGGGAGGATGAAATGCGCGAGCGATACCCCTATCTCTTCGAGCCCTGAGGTATGGTTCTTTTCTTTGCATTCCTGTCCTAGTTTCGTCTTTTAATTTCGAGGACAAAATTATTTTAAGGAGGGTAGGCTTGTCACTGCCCAATTCTAGAAAATAGGGTTTTTTGATAAATTGTGTATTGTATTTAATTAATTATATTTATATTTAAATAGTGATTGTATTATTTTTAATTGATTGTTTTAGGATTTTGGCTAGTCTGGACCCATGTCAGACCCTAGTGGACCCATGTCCGACCCAACCCACACCCTTGTGAGACCTATTTTTGGGATTTAGAATATTTATTATATTTTTTAGTGGGTTAGTTGGAGAGATTTGGAGTTAGTTTGAGTGCTTTTGGAACCCCGAAACCCAAAACCCAAGTTAGGAGGGCATTTTGGTCATTTGGAGACTTTATGTGACCTATATTTTGCTTGGCCGGCCCCCAACAGCAGCCCACACCCGCACACCAGTAGCCCCAGCCCCCTACTTCTTCTTCTTCACTTCTTCTTCTTCTTCTTCTCCACTTCTTCTTTCTTCTTCCTTCCTTCTTCCAAAGTAAGTTCTCTTCATTTTTCTTCCTTCTTTCTTCCATTCCTTCTTCTTTATGTGAACCCTAACCTTACATTTTCCCTAACCTAGGTGTGTGGAGCCTAGACATAGTGTGGAGGCTAGATTTGGAGGCTTGGAGCTTGAGGGAGATGATTTCAAGTAGATCAGAGAATTTGGCCTTGGGATTCCAACTCCCAAGAGGTAAACCCTAACTTTCCCCTTGCTAATTACTTTTATGTAGTATAATTAGTGATTTATAACCTTCCTAAACCCTAATCCTACCCGTGGAAGGAAGTTGGAACTAGTTTGGTTGAGTTTGGAGACTTTGACACTAGGTTTTGTGTCAATTTCCGGTGGAATCCAAAATTGGCCCAATTTTGGGTGATGTCCTAGGTTAGACGGACCTAGGTAGACGTTGTCGGATGTCTTGAGGGTGAGTGCGTGTCTCCGTTCGGACACGGGAAGTCGTGTCGCGGAGAAACGGGCGTTTCGGGCGAATTTAGGGTTTTCGTCGTCGCCGATTCTAAGTACGTGCGTGTTTTTGCCACGGGCCTAGAATCAATGGGGTAGCATTTTTTCTAGGATCTATGCATTATTTAGAATCCGTGGATAAATTTTGGGCCGATTCTGAGTTGGTTTGTTGTGCGTTTCAGGAGATTTTTTGAACCGTACATCGCGTGTTCGTCGAAATGACCGAACGGCCATTTTGACTTGGTTTCCTAGTTTTGGGCTTGTGCGCGTGTTGGGTTAGCATCGGGGAGTGTGTGCTAGAGTTCTCGGGTTATATTTTATATATTTATAGGTGTTTGTGCGTGTCGGGGCCGTTGGACGTGAGTTGGAGAGTGTTGTGTGCGTGGTTGTGTGTAGTGTTGTGTTGTATTTATGTGTGTGTCTATATATATATATATATATATATATATATATATATATATATATATATATATATATATATATATATACACACATACACATTTATACATATATATATAAATATATATATATATACACAAACACATAGACATATACATACACAAGCACATATATATAAATACACACATAATTATAGATATTCAAACACATAAACATATATATATATATATATATATATATATATATATATATATATATATATATATATATATATGTGTGTGTGTGTGTGTGTGTGTGTGTGTGTGTGCATATATATAAATAGGTGTGTTTATATATGTATATAGATTAGTGTGTGTCTATGTATATATAGATGTGTGTATTTATATACCTATATGTAAGTGTGTGTGTGTGTGTGTGTGTGTGTGTGTGTGTGTGTGTGTGTGTGTGTGTGTGTGTGTGTGTATATATACAGAGAGAGAGTTATATATATATATGTATGTATATACGTGTGTGTGTGTCGTTGTGTTTGTGTCGAGGCGAGCCAACGTGCAGCGTGCAGCGCGCGCTGCAGCAGCATGCACAGCAGCAGCAGCAGAGTATGCAGCAGCAGTAAAGGCAGCAGCAGCAGCTAGCATTCGCGGCTTCGTGGCTCGGCGCTTGCGTGCCGCGTTGCTCTAGCAGCTGGGTAGCGTTGGTTAGGGAGATATATATAGATATCTAGAGAGATAGATAGCTAGATTTATAGATAGATAATAGATATATTTAGATAGATAGATTGTTAGAAAGTTATATAGATAGATAGTTATAGAGATAGTTAGATAGATATCTAATTACTTAGATGGATAGATAGATAGATAGGTATTATATATATATATATATATATATATATATATATATATATATATATATATATAGATAGATCTAGTTATATCTAAACTACCTATCTAACTATATGTATTTATATAGATAGGTAGTTTAGATATAACTAGATCTATATATATATATATATATATATATATATATATATATATATATATATATATATATGAGATGTGTGTGGGTATGTGTATATGTTTGATATATATACATTTAGGTATTTAGGTATATATGTATATATATGATAGATATATATATTTTCTAGCCTAGATTAATAACTAGGTATATATTTATAACTTAGATAGCTACTAGATAACTAGTTAGAGGGGTTTTAGAGCGATACCTCAATACCTTGGGATACCGAGGTATCTCGATACCTTGAGATATCCAAGGTATTGAGTTTCGAGCGGAGTTTTTGAGCAATAGCCTAGGAATAGTATTGGAGTGATTTTTATATGCTTATGTATATATATTTACGCGTGCTAGCATAGGTTTTAGCGGGTTTAGGCGGGGTGCGTGGCCTAGGGCGAGGTATCGGATACCGAGGGTATCCCGGTATCTCGAGGAGGCGAGTTTGAGAGTTTTCTAGCTTAATGAGCTCGGTTTGACCTAGAATTTCAGGGACACCCTAGTTTGACCTAGCTTTGACCATAATTGTCCTCGTTGACCGTAAAAGTCAACACTTGACCTAGTTTTGACCTAATGTTGACTTTTTGGACCTCGGGTTGACTTTTTGATCCAAATTTCACCGGTTTGACCCGTTCGACCTAGAATAGCCCTAGAAGCCTGTTTTTAATTATTTTATATCAGTTTAAATCCTTAGAACCCTATTTAATTCTGCTTTTCGCAATAGATTCTTGTGACACCGGTCCGGATCTCGATCCTCATCAGTTGCTCAGGACATCAGGCGAGTACCTACCTCTGATAGTTTCTATTTTATGATAGCATTTATATCACCTGTTTTAGGACTGTGATACTTGATTCTGATACATTGTTACACGAGCTGGTACTAGTGGATCCCGTCATGAAATGATATCCTCCTTACCGTGTTCAGCGGGTACTCTATCACGTGTATTTCATCATGTGCTCGGATATTGATTCTCGTGTGCTATAATGTGCTTCTTGTGCTTTCGTCTTCATGTGCGCGAGCTATTATCATGTACGTAACGTGTTGTGGTTGGATCCAAGAGTATTAGTGGGGGAGGGAAGTAGGAGTTGGTTATGTGATCAAAGCCAAACAGTATCCATGTGTATGTCGATTATGCAACTCACGCATAACGGAGTTGTCGTAGTATTTTTCATGTGCAACCTAAGTCGATCACATAACGAACTTGTGCTCAAGGCACTTAGCTAGTATTCATGTTTTTTCACCTGCAGTTACTTTTCCACTACTTGTATTGTTCTCCAGTTTACTTTGCAGCTACTTATTGTGCTCCAGCATATATTTATTTCCTGTGCATTTTGTATACTTTTTTATTGCTCGTCATATACACCTTACCATGTATTTGGAGTTGCTTTCAGAGTTATGTACTTCGCTCCAGTCCTGACTGGGCATATTTTTTCCAGAGGATCCTGAGGATTACTGCCCGACGTTCTACGGGCCGGGTGTTGACGAGGGTTGTGACCCCGAGACTGAGGAGGAGTGCGCCGAGGAGACGCCTTTAGCGCCCTAGTTAGCTAGGTGGGTTTCCTGGGTTGTTCCCAGTGGTTTATTTTGGATGATTATACTTATTCTTTTGTTGTTGTGAGATATTGTAGACTATTTTAGCCTTGGTATTTTTTAACGATAAGCATAGACAAATTTATGACAAGTGTCGAAACAGGCCGATACGGTATTTTTTTAACGGATACGTGTTGATTCCGGTGTGTACGCACATCCAAATCAAGTTTCACAAAATTTTACACGTCCGTATTGAAGATATGCGCCTTTCGATAAAATTCTCACACGACGAAGTTACCTCATTTGGTGGGACGTACCCCGTATCAAGAAATTTTGATTTTATGAAATTAAGTTTTCGACAAATTTCAGCATTAAATAAATTATAGCAAAAATTAATTTTAGAAAAAGTGTTAAAAGGGATTAAAAGTAGGTTATACTGTTAAAAAGTCTGTTCAAGTAGAATTTTAACATCGCATACCATTTTAGAGATAACGGGACTAAACACGCGTACTTGAAACAGTTTATGATCTAAAACTAAGTCATTTTTTTCTGTTTTGTGTCACAATTTACGATCGACACAGGATACGATAAGCTAAACTAATTAAACAGGGTTCATAGGGGTCATGTATTCTTCACATAGGATTCGACAGTTCGCTGTTTGGTTTATTGTGTAGGAAGAACAGAGGTGGGAAGAAGGGTACCTCACGTATTCTGCTGAATGCGATTTTGAGGCGGGTCTGCTCTGCGGCGGCGGTCGAAGGCGTCGGCGGTGGTTGTCTGGACGGTAAGGGAAGGCTGGTGGTGGTGGTGGTCTGCTCTGATGTTTATATAGGAAGTGAAGGGGGGGTTACTAAAGGGGAATCGATGGGTCGGGGCAGTTTTGGGGAGAGGAACGGAGGAGTCGGGGTTGGGGGGTTACTGTAGCGGGGAAGATTTAGTTTTCGGGTGGGTTTCAGATTTCGAATTTGGATGCGGGTATGGGTTTGGGTGTAGGGTTTGGTTTTATTTTAATTATTATTATTATTTAATACCACATATATATATATGTATATATATAGCCATTATAATTATGCTTGAACCCCAAATAATTTTTAGAAAAAATCTATAATATTTTAATAATAGTTGTACACCCAAAAATATATTTTCTGTGTAATATTTGTAATTAATTAAATATACATAAATAACTATCCAAGTTAATAAATCTATTTATTTTTTCTAATTGGCTAAAAAAATAATAAAAATTCTCCCTTAATCTCAATAATTATATAATACCAATAATAAAAATAATAAAATTTAAAAAAATTAGGGGGTTTACAATAACCCCGCCCCTTGGCAACTGAAATTGGGCTCGAGTTCCAGCAGCGCTTTAATAGCTCCAAGCTCGGACCCCATCAAGCAAACTGCCACTGTACCCGAAGGAAGCGTTCGGGTGACCCAACAAGAGATGAGTGTAACCAAACTAGCGAGCAAACCAGCATGGCAGATAAGGCTCTACAAAAACTTAGCCTCAGTTCTGGTACACCAAGTGAGAGGGATGAATGGCCTGGAGCCAACGGAACAGCCTCTCAGACAGGTTTCGAGGTGCTCCTCGGTATCTTGATGAGCAACGTCTCTTTCTTCGTCCGTGAACTCCGTCTCGGACAGAAAAAACTCCAGCCATTCATAAATGAGAGCTCCCTTCTACTGGCGAGGACTGTGTCGGATCTCCACTTTATCCTCTGATATTTGTGGATCACGGTGTCAGTCGCCACCATGTCCTCATCAGTCAGGGCTCATCAGGGACCCATGATGCAGGAGGAGCCAACCCATCAAGTAATGATAAGGAAGCTTGGTCCGAATAAAATTCTCCTTGCCCGGATGTTCCTCAAACTTCTGAGCGAAGTTGCGGAGCCCCCAGTAGATGCAGCATACCATAGCCGGTAGAAGGACCAACTTATGGCCGAAAGCTAATTTCACAGCAGGAAGGATGAGAGGGCGACTGATCCTATCTATAATCCCGGATCCGTCCGGGACGACGTAGTTGCGCAACCAAAGTATCAGATATCCCGCCAACACGGCTTTGGCGGATAACTTGTGCATATCCATGTAAAAGCAGTTGAGTTCTTCTTCAAGATTACCCAGCTTGTCCGTAGGTTCATCTTCTTCATCCGTGGAACCCTCGACTACCTCTACCTCGGCAGTAGCCAATTCCCGATGCACCTAAATTAGGTCGGCCACTTCGTGTTCAGTTTGTGGTGCCCGGACATGAACTCTGCTAGAATCTTTCAAATCCGAAAAAAGATAGCGAATCCAAGCGGTGATATAGGGAGAAGACCCCTCAGAGGAACTTTTGACAACCGCTGACAAATGCCATGATGGCACAACAATTCCTGGTACACCGTCAGGATTTTTGGGTTCTCCACCTCCAGCTCTCCGAGTTTTTCATTACTCGGGGTATATTCTTCGTAGGGCTCCTCGTCCCAAGGAAGTTTTGAGACAGCATGCATCTCGTGCAAAGCTAGTTCCATCTCACCATCGGACGTGAAGAAGGTCCCCGTCTGACAGTTATATAATTCCATCAGGGTAACGAATATGGGCCGTCGGTTCATCTCCAGTCCATAACACGTATCCCTTACAGCAAAGAATAAGTCAGCGACCTTGAACTCCTGCTCATACTTCCTTAAGATCCACAGAGTCAGGCGACACCAGGAGACACTATAGTATGCCCAGTTGAGAACCAACAAATATCCCGTATGATAGGTTCCCTTCCTGGAAACCTGATGGAGAAAGGTGATCAATGCATATATACTTAGGTTCAGTCTGAGTTCACTGCTGATGAGGCCGGACTTCAGTCCAAGCAAGGAGTAGGAGGGTGACTCATTCGCGCTATAAAATTCCCCCTTACTTTATTTGATCCCGCATCGGACGTTACCCAGAAGAGCCCCCCTCGGCTCGGGGATCAAGTCCCAGTCCATATACCGCGGACCCGTCATCATCTATAGGTCCGATAAAGCCAAGTGACAGCCGAAGGAAGAAAATGTCGTCTTTGTTCCACGGAAGGTGAAAGACCAGCTCTCCCTGATCTGCCCCACCTGAGAAGTCTCCAGCGCATCTCCGAACATGAAGTATGGCTTCTTAAAGAAATGCTTCCCATCCTTAGCGGGGATCTCTCCCGCGTTCATCTAACTCAACAGAAAAGCAGACGTCTGCTCGTCGATCATCTGTTGGTGTTCAGATGAGATAACCTTTTCAAACTGCTTCCCGATGGATCCAGCAAGATCTCCAAGGTTCATGTTCAAGGACAGCAGGTTTTGCCCAAGGACCAATTCACCGGAGGGTATGGTGGGCAACATCACTGTAAGTTAAAAGGGATATGGTCAGAATCATCAAGAAAAAATAAATGAATATAGACATGCGACATAAAACCTCTATACGGTCGAGTAATACATGCGGCATGTAGCATAGATCTCCTATGCAACTCAAGTCACCAGTGCGGCCAAGTAAGCCATGCGACATGATGGGTTATGCGGCACGGTCACCCATGCGGCAGGAATATTCATGATGCCGGGTTGCCCATGTGGCTGGGCTACCCATGCTGCAGTGAGAAGTTGGCGCATAGACGAATCCATGCGTCCAACTGTGCATATGTGTCTCTATGTTCAAGTCTTCTACTTTGTCTTCCCCGGTGAACGTACCCTTAATCGACGGCTGAACATCTTCAGGAAACAGGGAGGGGGCAGCCTCGATAACATGGCCCTTCGCCTTGGTCGTGGCCTTGCCCTTGGGGACCTTCTTGGCAGCAACGACGGAGGAGAATGCTTTGGGATCCATGGCAGCAAGGAGGAAAAAAAGATGAAAGTTGGAAGACTTGAGGGTTTGTAAAGAATCCCCCTCTCTCCCCCCTATATATATAGGGGGGACTATGCGGCAACGGATGACGAAGACGGCTGTTCGAATCCTGATTTACGATCCTCCTCGATCCATGCAGTGACAATGTTTGGCGGTGACTCCTCGTTAGTTGAGCCACTTTATCCAATGATGGCGCAGAATCCTAAGAGATCCGCTCAAAGATCGAAACAAATCTCCTTAATTAATGATCGGACAGCCTGTCAGAGACAGTTATGCTGCTGCAACAAGGCTATATGGCATGACCAGCATATGCGGCCAATAGCGCTCGTCCATGCTTCTTTTAAAGTATTCCAAACTTATCATTTTAAAAACTTTGAAGGGGGTCTTGTAGAAGCATAAAAAAATTATGCAGGTCGCATAAAGGTCATGCCCCCTCAACAAACCGAAGAGAAGCCACATGCGGCCTAAACAATCAAGCCGCAGAAGAGCCACATGCGGCATGATCAACCAAGTCGTAGAGAAGCCACATAGTATACTATATGCAGCCTGAACGACCATGGAGCAGGAAGGTCGCATAAAATCTCCTTACACATATTTTGATGTCTGTTAAAAGCTCTGACACATCACTTATCACTTTGAGACGCTTTGATACTCGCGAAGACGGCGGCTCAAAAAAAAGATAGCAAGTCACATCAGTGCATTAATTGCTTCGACAAATGTGCCATGCCACGTGTCCTACGTATGCGACCTCATCGCCATGCGGCTTAAATGTCCATCCGACCAAAAATCCAACATGCGGCCATAGTGTCCATTCGACCAAGGCCCAAACGAGAGCACATATGCGGCTACAAGACACATGCGACCTCGCCATCATGCGGCCAAGTTTCTATGCGGCCTCGAGCTCACAAGATCTTTCTGTTACAACTGCAGAGATCTTCGTACAGTTGGTGCTGACCACGTGTCCATGTCAAGTCCCAGTCCCAAAACGTATGGGACCAGACACGTGGCAATAGCCAGCTGGTACGACTCCGTAGGACTTTTCAATTTAATGGACCCAACGAAGCGCACCTACGCTGTCCACGGTCAAGTGATCCAGTTAATAATCTAATTCTAACATGCAACAAGTAAACTAAATTTCAATCTATGGTAAATAAATCTCAAGAAAGAACGATATGCATCAGTCTACAGCCCAGTAATACATCCATTCGAATAGGCCAAAAGAATAATATCGGCCTATAAACACTAGGCTCTAAAAGCAGAATCAAAAATAGAAAGTAGTACATGACTGTAATAGCTGAAAATATAAAGATACCTGCAACAATGTCCATACTCTACTAGATCAAGCACCATGCAAACTGCTCAAATAACTTGGAAGGGAACCAGGTCCAAAGAGGGACGTAACAAGAGACAAAAAGTATATGCCATAAAGTAAATACTGTGTAAACTCAAGGGTGAACTAACCAGCTAAGTGAAATGCACTTGAAGACAACCTTGGTACGTATGGGTAGGTAAATGGTATAAAGCGTAGCGTCGAGCCAGAGGCTAAGTACCTGGCATTAGCTGTAAACTAGATGCCATGAGTATATGCTGACTACATCACCGATCATGATAGCGCGCAGCTAGTAATCTCTGTCGGATGTATCGACAAGCATATATGTCCATAACCGGGTAGCACTGAGCCCATAACCGGGTAACACATGGCCCATAATCGGGTAACACTGAGGCTTACGACCCCGTAGTTTACTCTGAAACTACGATAGCCAAATGTCTGTCCTATACGCCTACTAGTTGTCTTCCTGTCCAATGCCAATGTACAAGTCGCGAATACGATGTGGACATCTCGTACTACAATGCAAGTCACTAAAGAAATACACAACTAAGCTAAATACCGTCATACGTGCTGCTCATACCGATGGCCAGTCGAGTATGAAGCATGCGTCCCTACATGAACTCACTCTGTGACGTGCAATGATATGTGTCAAGGCTTGGGGAGTCATATTGATAACCCCACAACTTTAGGTGCGTCCACTAGACACTAGGTCAGACATAAGTCCTAACATCAACGCCTTTGTTGACTGCACCCAAGTCTTTCTCGGACGCATACAGTTATATAATATTAAAAATAAATAAATATGCAACTAGATAATATCTGAATTTAAATAGTGCAACAAGGCAAGGTATACTTGCCTGGATCCTCAAGCTGCGAGTACCAAAATTCTGCTCCCGAAGTCTCGCCTGAACGGTCCAGTGACCCTATATATATATAATATAATATTATCATCAGTCATTACACTAGTACGCACAGGAAACACAACTACGATGTACTTAAAAACTGACGCAAGGGGGTCACAACTGGTCAACTAGCAGGGTCGAATGTGCACGCAGCTAAAGTACACAAGTGTCATGTCCTCAAATACCGTGCACAGCAAGATAACGAGTTACCAAAAATACGTTACAATTCTAAATAATGTATAACACAAATCACAAGTCCTAGCTAACAGGGTAATGTGCACAGTGTCAGTTTTTGTTTAAACACGTAGGTCAACACCAATATAGCATATTAAATAACCACATTTTGTATGAAGTATATACTAAACCTAACTATTATTTATACATGCACACACATACACATTACACTAGGGTCCACAACTACACATAAAGAAAGAGAAGGGCCAGTGCATACCTAGGCATGATCGTGGTCGAGGGGGCGATGCCCGTGGCTCATGCACGAGCGGGGGCAGGTCTCCGGCGGTGCACAGTAGCAACGGCAGCTGCAGAGGCAGCAGCAGGTGGTGCTACGACGGGCGGACAACGGCGGCAGCAGCACGGGTCATGGTGGCAGAGGTGCTGATGGTGGTGGTTCTAGTGGTGTTGGCCGGGTGGCTTGCTGCCGGCGGGAGGAAGGTCGGTCGTGGGTGATTGCGAAAGTCGGGAAAGATGACGGGGTGGCGAGTGGCGGTGGTGATGGTGATAATGGTGGCGGTGGTGGTGAGTCAGGGATGGCGATGGTGATGAGGAGATGATGGAGGGAAGTCATGGATGGCTGTGCTCAGGCGGTAGAGTCGGGAATGGAGGACTATGGTGGTTGTGATGATGGTGGAGACGGTGGTCGTCCGGCGGAGGAGAAGGCGGTCTGCTGGGTGAGGTGGTGATGTTGGTGGCGGTGGAGATGGTGGTTGCGGGTGATGATGATGACGGTCGTGAGGGGAGAGGCGACTGCGGTGGCTACGGTGGCGTTGGTCCTGACTGGAGGGGATGGCTGTGGCGATGGTGACTGGTTGCTCCGGCGGTATAGGTCGGCTATGTCGTGGGTGGACGAGGAAGTCGGAATGGTGATGGTGAGGGTCAAGATGATAAAGGGAAGTCGTGGGGTGATCCAGCGGTGGTTGGCTCAGGCGGTGGAGAAGAGAAGTCGGGGTGATGGTCGACGAGGGAAGTCTGCTGTTGGGGAGATGCTCGGGGATGGCCGCTGCTGTCGGTGGAGGAGGAGTCCCGACGGTGATGGTGATGATGATGGGTGGCTGCGATGGTTGCAGTCGGCGGAGGAAGTCGGCTGTCGGTCGGCTGTTGGGCTCCGGCGGTGGTCGAAGGGGAGAAGAAGTCGGGGTCACTTAGGGTTTTAGTTTTAGGATTGATGATTATGTTTGATGATGGTGATGAAAAAAAATAAAGGAGAAAGAGTTTTTATGTAGGAGAGAGAAAAAGAAGGTGCTAGCCTTGGGATTAGGGCCGGCCATGTGCTCCTTGGGATGGGGATGGTTTCTACATGAAGGAAAAATAAAGGGTGGAGATGTGCTAGTTTGAATGGAGGGTGGAGATGGTTTAAGGGAAAAGTTTGTGTGTAGAACACTTCAAAATTGGGGGAAAAGAACATATGACCGGTCAAATGAGGAGGGAGCGGGTTTCTACATGGCTTGGGTCCAATGGGAGGTGGACACCTCATTGCACTTTTGCATAAAAGCCCCAAATAATTAGAAAATTGCACAAATAGTGGGATTTGGGATTGGATGAGAAAAAAATACTATGTTTGGTGTGATATAGTGGATAAAAAGGGTGTGTGATATTTAGTATGAACCTTGAGGGTGTGAGTGGGGGTTTGGGTTGGTGTTGGGTCTAGTTTTGGGTTAGGTTGGGTCCTTACACCAATTTAATTAAAATTAGTGTAAGTGATGCTCTTTAATTAATTGAAAATACATAGGGTTAAAATTGGATGGGACACAAGTATCATGGACGTAGTAGACTCAGAATAGAATATTGTTATAAATTAGGTTTCACAAAATGGGTCGAGATTATGTCTCAAATTTTGATTGGAACGGACAAAGATGCAAAGTTGGATTTATTTGGATTTTAAAATGGACGTTTGTAACGAATATTGTGCGACTAAAATGAAGCACAAAAGAGAGTATTTATGAGTTACACAAGGGTTAGAATGGAAGGCTGGCATGTTTAGGAAAAGTGTGGAAAATTTGTTTGAAAGCAAATGCTAATGTAGTGCTCCAAATATCGAAGCAACGGTAAGGTACACAAAGTAATACAAATATTGCACAATAATCTAAAAATACTATGTTTTAATTCTAATTGGCTCCCAACTAACCCTAGTCTCTCTATCTAAGCCAGGTAGACCTAAATTTGGTCGAGGGGGTTTACAGTCCAGCTGACCAAGTCACGCACACAACGGGTTAAAAATAACCACAAGATCTTTTCAACAGCATATCTCAACCACGACCATGTGGCAATCAGCACATGACATACAGCGACAGTTGCAATCGTATTCTGTTGAAGGGGACTTATACAGCCACCAAACAGAGGTATATGTGGCACCTATAGTCCATCCGCACGATGGCTATAAATAGGAGCAACTTGAATGTTCTAAAGGCTAGCTTTTTTCTTCTGCTTCAGAGAGAAAGCATACCACCCCGGCCAATACATCGAGAGAGAGCATACCGAGACGAGCGAAGAGAGAACGTAAGCCCACCGTGCAGTAACCTAGGTCGGGGACTATCATTGATTTCAAGAGGATAGGGCCTAAGGACTTTAAAGGCATCGAAGGGATTATTTATGCTGACGACTGGATCAAAGACTTAGAGAGAACCTACGGCTGGCGCAGATTCCAGAGAGCTTGCAGGTGAAGGCAGCAGGGAGCATGATGTATGACATTTCTTTAACATGGTTCAGGACAGACCCGAGGTTCTCAGCACCTTGACTTACTTGTGAAGCTTTTAAGGAGCTTTTCAAGGAGAAGTTCTTTCTAGATGTGGCTCTGACTTCTCTAGAGAGCCAGTTTCAGTACCTCATCCAGGGCAGTATGACAGTGGATGAGTATGCAATAGAGTACTGTAGATTGGGTCACTTTGTGGAGGGATAGAATCCTCGGAGGAAGGCCAGGAAGTTCAGAAAGGGTCTGAACAGGGAGATCAAATCACATACTAGCGTACACCGCACCGCTACATTTAAGAAGATTCTAGCGGAGCCACAGCAGACAGAGAATGATTTAGAACTTGGCTCCAAGAGGATGAGGGATACTCCAGGAGCTAGTAGTAGTGCAGGCCCAGCAAAACGGACTCACTTTCAGCAGCAGCCTCAGAGACACTTCCAGCAGCCTAAGCAGCAGTTTTCTGCACCAGCTAGAGCGCCAGTATAGCAGGCGCACCAGATTCAGAGGCCAGTTCAGCCGACCATTTCTTGCCCATTCTGCAAGAAGCTGGGACATGGATGGGATGTGTGCAGAATAAGATTGGGCTAGTGCTTGTTCTATGGATCAGGAGACCACTAGTAGAGGGCTTATCCTAGGGCTCCGGCTCCTCCAGCTTAGAACGGGGACCAGGCACAGAGAGCACCCGCGAGATCACCAGTGGGACAGCAGAGGGGACCTCCATTGCCGACACAGCAGTAGAGGTTCGCACAGCACCAACAACATCAGAGAGGTGTAAAGTAGGGGCGAGCTTTCGCCTTCACCATCGAGGAGGAGGATCCAGTTGGAGATGTCATCTAAGGTTCAGTCTATTTTGATTCTTTTCTCGCTCATGCTTTATTTGATTTCGGTGCTTCTCATAGCTTTGTATCTGTATCTTTTGCTTTGAAGCATTATTTTGAGGCTTAACCGTTGGCGAGGACATGCAAGATCACGATCGGGGGTAGCATTATCCTGGCCAGTGATGTTTGCAAGGATCGGAGAGTTTTTTTGGAAGGCTGAGAGTTGAGCACGTGTCTACTCGTAATACCACTTACGAACTACGACATAGTACTCGGGATGGATTTGTTGAGTAGGCACCATGCTAGTATCGATTGTCGTAGAGGCAGAATTTTGTTTTAGATGCCAGGAGATCCAGAGTTTGAGTTTGTTAGAGGAGCAGCAGAGTAGAGCAAGGGAGACTTCTATGAAGCTTTGGTGGAAGAGCAGGGGTCGCCACATCCGTTGATTGCAGAGTATATGGACGTATTTTTAGAGGATTTATCGGGGTTGCCACCAGATCAAGATATGGAGTTCTCTATAGACTTGATGCCAGGAGCAGAGCCAATATCACATCACGTCTATAGGGTGAACAACAGAGAACTAACAGAGTTGAAGAAACAGGTGGATGAGTTGCAGGACAAGGGCTTCATCTGCTCCAGTTTATTACAGTGGGGTGCTCCGGTGTTATTTGTACCGAAGAAGGATGAGTCGGTACGAATGTGTATCGACTACAGGGCTCTTAACAACCTCACTATTAAGAACAAATATTCGTTAGCGTAAATTGATGATCTATTTGATTAATTGAGCGGAGCAAAGGTATTCTCCAAGATAGACTTGAGGTCGGAGTACCACCAGGTAAAATTGAAGAAGGAAGACATTCCGAAGATATCTTTCAGGACTCGGTATGGACAGTTTGAGTTCTTGGTGATGTTATTTGGGTTAACCAATGCTCCGACGATATTCATGAACCTGATAAATAAGGTGTTTCATCAATACCTGGATCAGTTTGTTGTGGTTTTCATTGATGATATATTGATATATTTGAAGACCCCGGAGGAGAATGAGAAGCACCTAAGGATAGTTCTGGAGACCCTCAGAAAGGAGAAGATGTATGGCAAGCTTTATAAGTGTGAGTTCTTCCTTGATAAGGTTGAATTTCTCGGACAAGTGATTACAGGAGACAGGATCTCAGTAGACCCAAAGAAGATATCAACAGTTGAGTCGTGGTCTACCCCGAGTTCAGTGACAGAGATCAGGAGCTTTCTCGAATTGGCAGGCTATTATCGGAGGTTTGTTCAGGATTTTTCCAGGATTGCAGAGCCGGTGACTAGGCTGACCAGGAAGGATTGGAATTCGACTGGAGAGAGGAGTATCAAGTTGCCTTTGAGGCTCAAGAAGAGGTTGACTACAGCTCCAGTGTTGACATTGCCATCGAGGACAGGGGGTTTTCCATATACAATGATGCTTCGAACAAGGGTTTGGGATATGTTTTGCAGTAAAACGGAAAGATGATTGCCTATGCTTTCAGGCAATTATATCCGTATAAGAAGAATTACCCTACCCATGACTTGGAGTTAGCAACGGTCATCTTTGCTCTAAAGCTGTGGATACACTACTTGTACGAAGAATGTGTGGATATCTTTACAGACCAAAAGAGCTTGAAGTATGTATTTACACAGAAAGAGCTCAACATGAGGCAACGACGTTGGTTGGAGTTGATAAAGGACTTCGATATTTTTTTGCAGTACCATCCAGGGAAGGCCAACGTAGTTGCTGATGCTTTGAGCAGGTATCCAGTGGCTATGTACTTGACGAGGGACAGACATTTATTAGCCGATCATGATAGCTTGGATATTGAGGCGCTAGTTCCTAGAGTTGCGACACAGATGTGGGGACTTCAGGTACTGTCAAAGTTGATAGATCAGATCAGAGTCGCACAATTCGATGATGAGTCTCTGAGAAGCATCAGAGCGCAGGTCCGGATGGGATTGGCGAAAGACTTCAGTATTACAGAGGATGGATCATTGCGGCACGGTACCAGATTGTGTGCTGAGTGGAGCGTTACGCAAGGAGGTTCTTCAGGAGGCACATCGATCTCAGTACTTTATGCATCCAGGTGCCAATAAGATGTATAGAGACATAAGATAGCATATTTGGTGGTATGGTATGAAGCGACAGGTGGCGAGCTTCGTATCCAGATGCTTGGCATGTCAGCAGATAAAGGCGGAGGGACAAAGGCCAGGTAGATTGCTTTATCATTTACCCATTACATAGTAGAAATTGGAGCATGTGACGATGGATTTTGTTTCAGGGCTTCCGCGTTCTCCATTAGGGAAATACACAATTTGGGTCATCGTAGACAGGTTGACCAAATCATCCCACTTCTTGTCATTCAAAGTGGATAAGTCTATGGATAAGCTCGCAAAGATGTATGTGCGACAGATAATCATATTGTATGGAGTTTCTATGAGCATAGTCTCGGATCAGGATAGTCACTTCACATCCCACTTCTAGAGGAGTTTGTAGGCTAGCTTGGGCACCCAGCTCAAGTTTAGTACCACATATCACCCTCAGACAGACGGACAATCAGAGAGGACTATCCAGACTCTTGAGGATATTTTACGCACCTGTATTTTGGATTTTTGAGGCTCTTGGAAGGATCATCTTCACCTGGTAGAGTTTGCTTATAACAACAGTTACCAGGTCAGCATTGAGATGTCACCATTTGAGGCCTTGTATGGACGGAGATGTCGTACTCCGTTATCATGGGATAATATTGGTGAGAGAGCCTTGCGAGGACCAGAGATGCTCGTGGATGCTGCTAAGAATGTGAAGCTCATTAGGGATAGACTTCGGGTGGCGCAGGACAGACAGCGGCATTGGGCCGATAGCCACCAGAGATCCTTAGAGTTTAAGGTACAGGTTATGTTTGCATTGATTGTGTTTGCTTGTTTAGTTAGAGCTTTAAGGATATATTTTTGTGCTAGGTTGGCGATCTTGTGTTTTTGAGGATTTTGTCGACGCGGGGCACGATTTGCTTTGGTGGAGACGGGAAGCTTAGTCACGGTACATCAGATCCTTCGGTATTCTTGGGAGGGTCGATGTAGTGGTCTACAGACTAGACTTGTCACCTGTACTGGAGGGAGTGCACAACATGTTCTACGTGTCGCAGCTGAGATGGTACATGGCAGACCCTAGCCATGTATTGGATCACTCGTGGAGCCTGTGGAGATTCAGATCACAGGAAGAAGGTGCTGCAAAACCAGACGATTCCTTTAGTATGCGTCACGTGGAGGCATCACTCTCCATGAGAGTCTACCTGGGAGCGAGAAGCCGAGATGCGCGAACAATATTCTTATCTGTTTGAGCCATGAGGTATAATTCTTTTTTGCTTGTTGTGATTGCTTTTGTAGCTAGTTTCTTCCTTAAATTGCGAGGACAATATTTTTTAAGGTGGGTAGGATTGTCACCCTCACATTTCCAAATAGGAGTAGTTTAGTAATTTGGCATAGTTATTTTATTTTTAGGAATTAAATATTATTTATTGTGCTATATAATTATTTAGTCATTTGTATTATTTATTTATAATAGTGGGCTAGCCTATTATTTATACTTGACACTAATGAACCCAATAAGACTTGTCATGATAACTAGTGAGCCCAACATGGACTAGGTCTATTACACCCATTTCCTCTAATTAATTAGGAGGATTAGATTAATATGTATTAGTGTAGAAACTTTCTAAATAGTCATCCTTAATTATTTTCTATTATTCTTCACGTAGGGACAACTTAGACATTTGATGGTGACTTGGAGAGGGAGAAGGGGCCGGCCACTATAGAGAGGCCTCTCTCTCTCTCTCTCTCTCCTCTTCATTTGCACTCATTTCTAGATCCCCAATTCACTTTATCCCTCTATCAATCCCTCTCAATTCATTCATATTCCCTCTTATTTTTATCACTCAAAGATGATTGGAGCTTGGAGTAGCAAGGAGCACTTGGAGGAGGAGCTTTGGCAAGAAAATTGTGTCTGGAGCGTGTTTGTGGGAATAATTTATTGGGAATCCATCTCCCAATAGGTATAGATCTAATTTTGCCTTTTATTTTGAGTTCTAAATTATGTATTTGACCCTTAGGAACTCTCTCATGGCATAGGGCCACCTATAGAATAAATTTCTAGGCTCAATTGATGTGATTTGATACTTCTACATAGGTTTTGTGTGCAATTTAGGAGAATTACGATATTGACAGATCAAGTGTGTGTCATGACACTAATTTAGTCTAATTAAATTTAGATTGGTGCTGTAAGACTAGATACGTGTCCATAAATGGATACGTGTAGGCCGTATCATGGTATTTTGGGATGCGCCATGATACAGGGCTCATTTTGGGTGATTGGTGCTAATTCTCTTTAATTTCCCTTGTAACTAGATGCATTAATTATTTATAGGTGTAATTGAGATGTGGGAATATAAATCATGGAGAATTAGGAGTTTTAGTGTGTCACATGGGTGTGTATCATCGAGTATCACATAGAGCATGCTAAGTGTTTGTTAGAATGCCTATTGGTCTATTCTAGTATTAATTTTAGTTTTCCGCATATAAGTATATGTGTATTCATAGTAGATTACTAATGTGTGTGTGTATATATATATATATATATATATATATATATATATATATATATATATATATATATATATATATATATATATATATATAAATTCCATATGTGTGTCCATATATATACATGATATATATAGCTACCTGTGTAATGTGTAACTGTGTGTCTAACTTGGGACTGATGAGTATTAGTTAGTTAGGTGTGTGCCTGTGTGTGCTTGTGTATGAGGAGGGTGATGTGTTATATTGCAGGTTGTGTGTGTGTGTATGAATGATGAGAGGGGGTGAGGTAAGGTCTGTGTTAGACTGTGTCACAGTGTAGGTGATGGGGACTGTGCTTGTGACAGTGTGGGGGTACAAGTGAAGAGAGGTCAGGTTAGGAACTGTATTGTGTAATGTTGTGTCTGTGCAGGTGGGTTCAGGAAGATGGAAGTGATGGGATCGTGTGTTGGTGGGGTAAATGCAGATTGAGAGGGGTACATGTATCAATTTGTGAACAATCTAGTAATTGCAGTAGCAGTAACCACTCTTGGGAAGAGCTCGGGTATTGGTTGAGAAGTAGTAGTAGTTGTAGCATTGCATTATTGGCATTACAGGCCAACTAATGCAACTACAGTAACAGCAAGGTAAAGAGGGGGAGCTTACCTGCAGGTAAAGTTAGTTAGGAAGTTAGGGGGGAATTAGTTTCAGGTTTCACTGCAAGTTGTGTGTCAAGTATCAGATGTTATACATGTATGTATCAGTCCTTATAATCAGACCTTGAATAGGTATCAGTGTGTTAGATCCCATGTATATCCTATAGTGTTAAGTGATTGTGTTTGAGCGAAGGTGTGTTAATACAGGTTGTATTACAGTTATATGAGGAGGACTGATACTTGAATGTATCAGTGTTGAGAACTCGAGTTAAGACTGATGGAGAGTGTATGTGATAGTTCAGAATTTATGTGGTGATGTTAGGAGGTGTTGTTCTCAACTGAGATCAGAGGAGGAGTATCAGGGGAGTACCAGGGTGTATCAGTGTAAAACATTGATGGGGGATATCAGCGTAAACACACTAATTAGTGTGTATCAAGTGGATTAGAGGTAATAGAGTATTAGTATATGTTAGTATTAGTTAGTATAGGTTCAGCTATCAGTTAAGTGTATAACAGTTAGTAAGTTAGTATATAAATGTCTGTTAGTATCAATCCTATGTTAGTTATTTATACTATATAGCATAAGTATTAGTTAAGGTATTAGTTATACATATAGGTAATGATCTAGTATAGCTAATATAAGCTAGTGTTAACTAGTTAGTGACCCATATGGATTAATTAGCTTAGTGTGGACCTAGAAACTTGTGTATGACCTAGAAATGGCCTAAAAAATTATATTAGTACATTTTTACTCATTCCTCATTCATTACACCCAAGTGACATGATATTTTTTATATAGGGTTGTATGACACCAGCTCGGACACCGAGTTACACCCTTGTTCAGGACCAGAGGCGAGTACATCTCTCTGTTATTTTTTAGTCATGATAGTGTATATATCACATATTCTAGAACTGTTTACTTGATTCTGATACAGTGGCTACACGGACTGGTACTAAATGGATCCTGTCATGGGATGTTATTCCCTACCATGTTCAGCGGGTACTCTTTCACATGTATTTTATCGTATGTATCGGGTATTGATTATCATGTACTTCGTGTTCACACACTGCTCGTCTTCAGTCTGCTTATATTCGTGTTCGTAATATGTCATGATTGGATCCATAAGTATTGGTTGGGGATGGGAGAGTAGGAGTTGGCTATGTGATCAAGCCCAGTGTATTCGTGTACATGTCGATTACATATCACACGTGTATCGAGTTACCATATTATATTCGTGTTCAACCTAAACCGATCACATAATGAACTTGTACTGTAAGGCACATTAGCTAGTATTATTTATTTCCATTACTTGCAGTTATTCTATATTGCATGTTCTTTCCTTCCAGTACTTTACATGCTTATTCTAGTTTATTTCTATTTCTTAGTTACCTATACATCTTGTATTTTTTTTCTATAACCTATCATATATGCTCTACCATGTATTTGGAACTGTTTTCAGAGTTTTGTACTTCGCTCCAATCCTAATTGGATATATTTTTCAGATGACTGGTTAGTGGAGATGTGTTCCACACATTATAGGGCACAAGATGGTAAGCCAGTAGGAGAGATAACACATCTAGTACAGGAGGACGTAACACTAGCCACAGAGGAGACTTAGTTTTATTATTGCTTTGTATTTGATTCTTTAGAGCCTTGGCATGTATTATTATGTTGGAGACTATTATGTTGTGACTAGATGTTAGACTTGGACTTGTATTGGTGACTCTTGTACTTCTTTCCTTTATTCCATATCGTGCTATTTCTTCCTCTAGTTTGACATTGTGATTGAGTATTGACTCCCATTATTATATCATCATATTGTTCCTCCATTTAGAGTTGAGATAACATGACAAGTACTATATATATATTGTGTGTGAGGTTAGATAGTATTGTTGACCCAAACAGCGTTCTACAATCAATGTTGCGACATAGGCTGGGCGTTGTTCACGTACTCGTACCCTCATTCCGGGTGCGGGTCATGACACATTTTTAGTGGTGGCCCATGCAGGTCTAAGAGATCACAAGTAGTACAATTTTGTAGTGGTGATCAGACTTAGAGTACTGCTATGAGCCTGTTTTAGGATATATGATATAGGTTGAGAGTATACTAAATCACAGCTAGGAACACTTCCAACTTATTGCTTTTGCTATCCTTATCAATCTGAATACTTATTTACTTTGAATAATTTTTTCTTTCTACGATGATATCATATCTTACTCAATATTGATTCCTTTGTTCAAATATGTCTTCAAGATGCCGCCGAAGATGCGATCCATGCGCTCAGGCGCAATGTCAGCGAGGTCGGTCACTTCGCCGCCTCTGAGTAGGGCAGCAGCAGCTACTGCTCCATCAACTTTTGTCACGCCCCAGTCCCAAAATATCGAGGGACTAGACACGTGGCAATGGTCAGCAGCACACACCGATGGATTAACCCAATTTAATGTATCCATAGGGGTGTACTTAAGCTGTAATACAACAATCAAGGTCTACTAATCTCATCCACAGTATGAATACATCAATATCATCAAAAGGAAATAAAATATCATCCAGTCACAAGTAAATAAAATCGGAGAACAACCCGATAATAAGTCTGTTACAATTGTTCATTTAAACAAGAAATAAAAGAGTTTTAATAGCAACAAGACTGAGCATAGAAGAAACATATACTCAGGAGAAATTTTCTGCAATCACCTCATCCTCAGTTCCTGGTTCTGCTCCTGCTAATGCTCTGGTCCCGTATACCTCGGGATAGATCTCGTCTGCTAATCCTGGGGACATAATCCGGATCCAGGTCCTCAGGGGACATAGCAAGGTACAAAATAACTCAAGTCAAAATAAATAATACAGTGCAGCAATAAATAAAATAATAGGGTAAACTATATAACCAGCTAAGTGATATGCAAGTGAGAGTTTTAGTCATACTCGGGCTAAGACTACTATAGGATCTGTGTAGGAGAAACCCATAACAGTATTTTCGAAAGGACAGTACATGTGTCAAAGCTCTGTGTCAGAGTCTAAGACACCTCCAGATAATAATATATATATATATAATCAGCCTTGTGTATGGTAAATCTCTCCCCACCTAATGTAATCACACGTCTCATGTCCATGACACGCTAGGTCATATCTAATGCAGCAAGTCAAAATAAGATCTAAGCATATGAATAAAGTATATGTCATGAAATCTGTAACCTATACAGAATCACCATAAATATCTCAGGAAGATTCTGTCTCATGAATAGTGTCAGGTGTCCTGAGTTAACGTACTTGATATTGCAAGCATGAGAATGTAAAGGGTGTCGATATCCATCTCTAGGTGACGTTACACAACTCCGCGTACGGTGTTGGCACCCGAATATTATTCGGACGCTAAGTAAGTCACACAGTCCTAGGTTAAGCAGGTACAACATATAAATCACAGGAATAAAACAAGAGAATAATATGAATCAATATACTGCAAATATGGCAAGGTACACTTGCATGGGGTTCTGGCTCCAACTGTAGCTCTGACCTCAGTAAAAATTGCAGGTACTGCTCCGGTTGCTGAAATAAACATCACCATCAGATTCAAAAAATATCAAATAGTTAAAAATGCCTATCCTTGAGTCCAATTTGGACACAGGGACAAAAATGACAGTTTCTGATTAAAGCGGGGTCAACATGTGGACCGCTTTGCACCGAAAAACGTGTCAGAAATAATGGTCTCCAAATTCGTCAAACTTAGTGTCAAAAAGTCCAGTACGATGATACGAACCCAACGAAACTTCCAGAATTGGATTCCGATGAGCCGATCACAAAATCGCCCGTCAAGTGGAGCCGCGGGGCCCACGATACGCGATTTTGTCAACGTTCTCAGAATCGAACCAAACTTGGATCACAGGACCAGCGTATTGCTACGAGTCCAATGGCGCAAGTTTTGTTTCAATGTGTATACCAAGTTACAGCGAGATCCAGAACAGGCTGATACGGGACGTTGTCGGTGGATACGTGTTGATTCCGGTGTGCACGTACATCCAAATCAACTTCTGTAAAATCCTACACGTCCGTATCAACAGCGTGCACCTTTCGATGAAGACCGCATGCGACCAAGTCATCCCGTTTGGCGGGGCACACTCAGTTCCGGGGGAAAATGGGGTATTTATTTTTCTGTTTTTGGATCGCAATTCGTGATCACCACAGGACGCGACACACTGAGCGGGTTGCACGGGCATCGAGAGGGTCACGCAGGGTTCGCGTCACAACAGACGGAACAGAAAACGGGGCAACGAGGAGAGAGAAAAGAGTACCTGAACAGGGCTCCGCGGAAACCGAATTTCTCGTGTCCGCGAGGCGACACGACACAAGGGGACACTGTGTCAGGGTACTGTTCTAGGGTTAGGGTTTCTGTCGGAGATCTTCGCCGGAGCTGGTGGCTGCGCTGGCAACTGCTCGCCTGGAATGGGTCGTCAGGCGGAGGCGCTGCTGGCCGGGGCTGCTACGTCTCCAGCGGCGGGCTCAGGCGGAGGCTGCTGCTGCTACTGCTGCCGGCGAGGTCAAGGCTGGCCGGAGGAAGGCGGAGGCGCTGGGGAGAGGCGCTGAAGGAGAGAGGGAGGCGGAGCGCTGGCGGCTGGAGGCTCGGGCGGCGGAGCTAGGCAGTAGCACCGGAGGGCTCGTCGACGAGGCGGTGGCTGGGGGTTTTATAGGCCGGAGCTGGGAGGCGGAGGGGCGGACGGTGCGGGGAGGGGAAGAGGAGGAGCTGACGGTTGCTGGGATGCGAAGCGGCGGCCAGCGGGGCAGGCGGAGCGACACCGGGGAGCGGGAAAGCCACGACGGTTGCGGGTGGAGACGAAGCGTCGGGGTCGGGGAGAAATGGGGTGCACTGTAGCACGGGTTGGGTCGGGTCAGTGGGTCGGGCGGATAGGGATCCGACCCGATCCACTAAAGCTTGAAATGCGGGTTTGGGTCTGAGGTTTCGGGGCGACGGGTTAGACCCGGATCCGACCCGCAGGGTTTGGGTTGGTTCAAATGAACCGGGTCCGGTTTAGGTTGGTTTGGTTCAATTGAATCGGATTTAATTCAGGGTTTATTTTGGTTTATTTAAAACTTAGTTTTTAGGGTTTTAAAAATGCTTCCGGGTTCCAATAAATTCCTGAAAAATTATCCTATGTCTAATTTTTCATTTTACACCCAAAAATATTATTTTTATAATATTTTAATATTAATTAACATCATTTAAAAATTATTTAAAATCAAAACACCTTAGTTTTAATTAGTTAAAAATTCTAGAAAATCGTGAAAAATTATTTTAAAATTCTAGAAAAATCAGGGGGTTTACAATCTATCCCCCTTAAGAGGATTGCGTCATCGCAATCAAAGAATAACCGATCAACAGAGATAACACGATTGCAAATATTGTTCGGAGCACATCACGATCAAGGAGAATCAAGGTTGAGGGTTTTAAGCAAAACACATAAGGAATCATTTTCCTACGCAATGGAAGTTATAAAATTTCCAGAAGAAAGAAAATCTAGAAAACTACAGTTTTAGAAAACAAGGTTATCACTTATAAAAACATATTAGGTTATAAATTATTAGCAGGTTTAAAACTATCAGGTTAAGTTTATGGTCACGAACCAATAGGTACGAGCTAAAGCAAATCTAGAAATAGATAACTACTAAAACTTACGCGCATTAGCTACTCCAAAAGTCTGCACGTTCTCCAAGGCAAGAGCTTGTCCGCGTCCTTGCGGTCGATTCCTCTGCTGCTGCTGGACCTGCTGGAAGAGTACGGCCTGGGGTATCAAAGGTGGCCTCGGCTGATTCTCTCTTGGAGGTGGTGGTATGACTCCTTCAACTTCCATTTACGGTGCTCCCAAAGCTGGACAGGCTGGCCTCGGTACTGGTAACGCTTGTCGGTTAACCATTGATGCTTCTCATCGGTGCATCGTGCAACTTCTGGCTAAATGGTTACTGGATCCACAAATCAAGCACAGTCCCAACTTGCGTCTGCAATCCCTCACAATATGGCCTACCTTGCCACAATAGTAACAAGTATGAAGGAATGAGGCTCTGGGTGCCGCTCTCGGTGGTGGATTCATCTGGGGTCGCTTTGCAGCTCTTTCCAGCTGTGCTTGGTCAGGTGCATGCGGCCGCTTCTGGCTGGACTCTATCCTGGTGATGCACTCTATGGCCCGTACTACAGTAACAATGTCCGTTGCAACGGAGCTGATTAACTTTCGTAGCTCTGAGCTAAGTCTGTAAATGAACTCCTCCGTTTGGCTTTGCTGAACCTTCTGATAAGCTTGCATCATCGAGTAGCACATTTGAAACATCTGTTGCCCGTCCATAGCTTGCCCTTGTGGGAATACGGGCATTGGTGGAGTGAACTACGGCGAGGTGTCATCTTGCTGGTTTTCCGAGGTATGCTGATTTGCTTGACTTTGTTGAGCAGATTAACCTTCTCCTACCGGTGTTATTTTCTCTTCGTTGGTTACCACAGCTTCTCGTGGTGATCTTGCAGGAGTCTCATCGTTTGCTTGAGGATCCATAACTCTGCATCCAAAATAAACAATAAGAGGCGCACAGGAATCAAGGCAGGATGCAAGTCAAGAAATAAATTTATCTTATTCTTACTGCAGGCTTGCTCGGTCCCTAAGTTGAAACCGAACAATTTAGCCGTTGACCTGCATGGGCCACCACAAAAACCATGTCACACCCCAGTCCCAAAATATCGATGGACTAGATACGTGGCAATGGCCAGCAGCACACACCGATGGACAAACCCAATTTAATGGATCCATAGGGGTGTACTTAAGCTGTAATACAACAATCAGGGTCTACTAATCTCATCCACAGTATGAATACATCAATATCATCAAAAGAAAATAAAATATCATCCAGTCACAAGTAAATAAAATCGGGGAACAACCCGATAATAAGTCTGTTACAATTGTTCATTTAAACAAGAAATAAAAGAGTTTTAATAGCAACATGACTGAGCATAGAAGAAACATATACTCAGGAGAAATATTCTGCAATCACCTCGTTCTCGGTTCCTGGTTCTGCTTCTGCTAATGCTCTGGTACCGTATACCTCGGGATAGATCTCGTCTGCTAATCCTGGGGACATAATCCGGATCCAGGTCCTCAGGGGACATAGCAAGGTACAAAATAACTCAAGCCAAAATAAATAATGCAGTGCAGCAATAAATGAAACAATAGGGTAAACTATATAACCAACTAAGTGATATGCAAGTGAGAGTTTTAGTCATACTCGAGCTGAGACTACTATAGGATCTGTGTCGGAGAAACCCATAGCAGTATTTTCGAAGGGACAGTACATGTGTCAAAGCTCTGTGTCAGAGTCTAAGACACCTCCAGATAACAATATATATATATATATATATATATATATATATATATATATATATATATATATATATAATCAGCCTTGTGTATGGTAAATCTCTCCCCACCTAATGTAATCACACGTCTCATGTCCATGACACGCTAGATCATATCTAATGCAGCAAGTCAAAATAAGATCTAAGCATATGAATAAAGTATATGTCATAAAATCTGTAACCTATACAAAATCACCCTGAATATCTCAGGAAGATTCTGTCTCATGAATAGTGTCAGGTGTCCTGAGTTAACGTACTTGATATTGCAAGCATGAGAATGTAAAGGGTATCGATATCCATCTCTAGGTGACGTTACACAACTCCGCGTACGGTGTTGGCACCCGAATATTATTCGGACGCTAATTAAGTCACACGGTCCTAGGTTAAGCAGGTACAACATATAAATCACAGGAATAAAATAAGAGAATAATATGAATCAATATACTGCAAATATGGCAAGGTACACTTGTCTGGGGTTCTGGTTCCAACTATAGCTCTGACCTCAGTGGAAATTGCAGGTACTGCTCCGGTTGCTGAAATAAATATCACCATCAGATTCAAAAAATATCAAATAGCTAGAAACGCCTATCCTTGAGTCCAATTTGGACACAGGGACAAAAATAACAGTTTCTGGTTAAAGCGGGGTCAACATGTGGGCCGCTTTGCACCAAAAACGTGTCAGAAATAATGGTCTCCAAATTCGTCAAACTTAGTGTCAAAAAGTCCAGAACGATGATACGAACCCAACGAAACTTCCAGAATTGGATTCCGATGAGCCGATCACAAAATCGCCCGTCAAATGGAGCCGCGGGGCCCACGATACGCGATTTTGTCAACGTTCTCATAATCGAACCAAACTTGGGTCACAGGACCAGCGTATTGCTACGAGTCCAATGGCACAAGTTTCGTTTCGATCCGACATGTGTACACCAAGTTACAGCAAAATCTAGAACAGGCCGATACGGGACATTGTCGGCGGATACGCGTTGATTCCGGTGTGCACACACATCCAAATCAACTTCTGCAAAATCCTGCACGTCCGTATCAACAGCGCGCACCTTTCGGTGAAGACCGCACACGACCAAGTCATTCCGTTTGGCAGGGTGCACTCAGTTCCGGGGGAAAATAGGATATTTATTTTCCTATTTTTGGATCGCAGTTCGCGATCACCACAGGACGCGACACACCGAGCGGATTACACGGGCATCGAGAGGGTTATGCAGGGTTCGCGTCACAACAGACGGAACAAAAAATAGGGCAACGATGAGAGAGGAAAGAGTACCTGAACAGGGCTCCGCGAAAACTGAATTTCTCGTGTCCGCGAGGCGACACGACACAAGGGGACACTGTGTCAGGGTACTGTTCTAGGGTTAGGGTTTCTGTCGGAGATCTTCGTCGGAGTTGGTGGCTGCGCTGGCGGCTGCTCGCTTGGGATAGGTCGTCAGGCGGAGGCACTGCTGGCCGGGGCTGCTACGTCTCCAGCGACGGGCTCAGGCGGAGGCTGCTGCTGCTGCTGCTGCCGGCGAGGTCAAGGCTGGCCGGAGGAAGGCGGAGGCGCTGGGGAGAGGCGCTGGAAGAGAGAGGGAGGCGGAGCGCTGGCTGCTCGAGGCTCGGGCGGCGGAGCTAGGCAGTGGCAGCGGAGGGCTCGTTGACGAGGCGGTGGCTGGGGCTTTTATAGGCCGGAGCTGGGAGGCGGAGGGGCGGCCGGTGCCGGAAGGGGAAGAGGAGGAGCTGGCGGTTGCGGGGATGCGAAGCGGTTGCCAGCGGGGCAGGCGGAGCGGCGCCGGGGAGCTGGAAAGCCAGGGCGGTTGCGGGCGGAGACGAAGCGTCGGGGTCAGGGAGAAATGGGGGTGCACTGTAGCACGGGTCGGGTCGGGTCAGTGGGTCTGGCGGATAGGGATCCGACCCGATCCACTAAAGCTTGAAATACGGGTTCGGGTCTGAGGGTTTCGGGTCGACGGGTTAGACCCGGATCCGACCCGCAGGGTTTGGGTTGGTTCAAATGAACCGGGTCCGGTTCAGGTTGGTTTGGTTCAATTGAACCGGGTTTAATTCAGGGTTTATTTTGGTTTATTTAAAACTTAGTTTTTAGGGCTTTAAAAATGCTTCCGGGGTCCAATAAATTCCCAGAAAATTATCCTATGTCTAATTTTTTATTTTACACCCAAAAATATTATTTTTATAATATTTTAATATTAATTAACATCATTTAAAAATATTTAAAATTAAAACACCTTAGTTTTAATTAGTTAAAAATTCTGAAAAATTCCAGAAAATCGTGAAAAATTATTTTAAAAATTCTAAAAAAATTAGGGGGTTTACAAACTTTAGCTCAGAGGGCCGCTTTATCGGTCCAGGTGGGCGTTACTGCAACAGCTTTTGGGGCTGCTCCACCTCCAGTACAGAGGACAGTGCCTACAACTTCATAGAGGACACTGCCTACAGCTTCAGAGGAGCTACCACCACCACCAGTAGTTGATCCAGCGCAGGTATTTGCGCTCTTTCAACAGATAATGGAGGCATAAAGGGACCAGATGGAGGCCAGCAGCGCCAGTCTGAGGTCATGAGACAAGGCATTGAGAATGCCCACCAGCTTGCACTCGCCGCCGTAGAGAAGGTTGCCTTAGTCCAGCCATAGAGGGGCTCGCTACCTGCATTTCATCCCATTCCCGTGTCAAGACTATAACTTGTCCATGGTGGCTCGTCGAGTCATAATACCAAATATGTATCATTAAGTATATTGCATACGTGGCGGCAACCCGCGTATGGGATCTTATGGACTTGTGGCAAGTAACGGATGTACGGTACACTCTGCATGCAGATCGTTAATTGAATCAAGTAATCTGAAGCTTTGAACACATTTGAATAGTCTGAGTATAACATGCTTGAGCAAGTATAACATGCCTGAATAATATGAGTATAATACATCTGAGTAATTTGTACGGCCTGCGTATAATGCATGTGAAAAACCTAAGTCACAAAGTAATATGAGTATCACAATTTGTGTATATCGTTCAGCTGAGTTAGAAACATGTTAGTAACACTAATGTTTTCTTATGCGATTCATGGTTTTCCTTATATATATATATATATATATATATATATATATATATATATATATATATATATATATATATACTCGTGTTTGGTTAACTTGGTTGTGTCGTTAGACAGGGAAGGATATATACTCGTGTTTGGTTAACTTGGTTGTGTCATTAGACAGGGAAGGATGAATGGTAAGTAGGTAAGTTTTGTCGTGTTCCTCTTATATCGTACGGCGTACTGCCACACAAGTTAGGCTTTGTATCGTATGCCATGAAACTGATCCTAAGGCAAGACTAGAAATATAACTTAATAGATGGTGCACGGAACTAATATAACATGTTTAGATTTGTAGAGTGGGCGAGAAGCCTCCCCACTAGTACATTTATGTACTGATAACCTACCAGATTGCTTGCAGGGTACGAAAGAACCTCATTTAGTGCGAAGTATCCCCTTGTGCGCACTGAGGCATGGAGTTCGCTCTGGAGCCATGGAGTGTTGCGTCTGGAGCAGAAGCACATATACAGGACATAATATTGGAACATCGTCTATGTATTATCCCAAGTTGTAAGTCGCTTGGCACGACTTTATATGTTTGAGAGAGAGAGAAAGAGAAAGCTTGAGCGACTTGTAATCTCGGTCTAGCGCCGCTTTTAATCATTCTTGATTATCAATAAAGAGCTTGTTATTGTTTCATACTTGTGTTCATTCAATGCTTCCGCTATGACGACTCTGTGAACTTGTTACCAATCGCTAGTCCGGTTCTTATTCCACTGCATTCGGACTATCTGTGTGACTTGGTGGCTTAGCTATTTTATCGCCTGTTTGGGTCATGGCATTACGCGGGCGCAGCTTTTGCTCGCGCGATATCACGTCCTGATGGGAACAATCGTCCTCCGGGAGCGCTGGTGCGGTGATTCGTGCCTAGCAGGGACGGCCAATCCTGCGGGAGATCGGGGCGTGACAGCCGGGACCACCGCTTATTGTGACTATGTCCATAATGGCGTGTAAGTCAATGACCCATTCATATAGATTAAGTCAGACTCGATTGCGGCAATCCGCGTGCGAGTCATTGCATTGCGTTTAACAAATCTAAATCTGAGAAATGAACAAGTGGTATGCGTAACCTGAGTTTTTTGATCATTTGAATAACCTGTGTAACACGCCTAAATCTGAGTAACAAAGTAATTTTTGTATCACAGTCTAACCAAACTCGTGCACCTGATTTAGAAATAGCTTGTAGCATACATGTGTTTGATATGTGATTCCTTGGATTTCAATATATATATATATATATATATATATATATATATATATATATATATATATATATATATATATTCGTGTTTGGCTAACTTGATTGTGTCATTGGACAGGAAAGGACGAATGGTAAGTTGGTAAGTTTTGTCGTGTTACTTACATCACACGGCGTACAGCCACACGAGTTAGGCTTTACATTATGCCATAAAATTGATCTTAAGGCAAGACTATAAAGATAACTTAATAGATGGTGCACGAAACTAATATAACGTGTTTGGATTTTTCGAGCGGGCGAGAAGCCTCCCCACCAGTGCATTCATGTACTGCTAACCCACCAGATTGCTTGTAGGGTACGGGAGAACCTCGTTCGGTACGGAGTATCCTCTCATGCGCGCTAAGGCATGGAGTTCGCTCTAGAACCTTGGAGTGTTTCGTCCGGATCTGAAGCACATATACAAGACATAATATTAGAATATCGTCCATGTATCATCCCATGTTGTAAGCCGCTTGGCACGCTTGTATTATTGAGAGAGAGAGAGAGAGAGAGAGAGCTTGAGCGACTCGTAATCTCGGCCTAGCATCGCTTGTAATATTTTTTAATTATCAATAAAGAGCTTATTTTTATTCCATACTTGTATTCATTCAATGCTTCTGCTATGACGACTTTGTGAACTAGTTATCGAACGGCCGTTTACTCGTGTCGTTCAAATTTTTGCTACATTGGAAACTATCTGTACGACTTTATGGCTTAGCTATTTCTTCGCATGTTCGGATCATAACCTTGCACGGGCGCGGCTTGTGCTCACGTGACATCACGTCCTGATAGGAATGATCGTCATATGGGAGCGCTAGCACGGTGATTCGCGCCTAGCGGGAACGGCCGATCATGCGAGAGATCGGGGTATGACATATTGGTATCAGAGCACGGCTTTATGTCATTGGACTTCGTATCAATTATCTCAGTTTTGAAAGCTTGTTCATGGGTTATGTATAAAATGCTCTCTCTCGTTATTTCGTTGGAATGTTCCATACAATCAGTCTAAATATCTTTGAAAAGTGCATGTGAATGATATGATTGCTTGGACGGGATAGTAATGCGAATGCCTTTGCGCCGAACTGTGTCAGACTTTGTGGGAATAGATTCGTGCTAGAATTTGCAAGTTATGTGCGTATCCGAATACCTATACGTGATTACCCAGAGGAATTATAGGCGAGATAGAATATCGTTCGGACGAATAGCTATGCACACAGCATTTCGGCTAAGTTATGTTGAGTATCGCGAGCCAAGACCCTTGGTGTGAGCAAGTTTGCGAGCGAGATTAGGATATCGTTCGGATAAGGATAAGTCAGACTTAGAATAACAACCGATAGAAATGTATCGAACAATCGCTGAGGCGGATCTAGGAAGTCATGCCTGGGTTTTGAGATATAGTTTGGATGGTTATTCATATCTATAAGTTACGAATCAAAATATAGTTTGTATGGATGACTACCGATAGAGGAGTATACGAGACTAAGATTTATTGAGGCAATACATAGGGATCGCGCAGGAGTTCTAAGGAACGAATTGGTGGATATGCGAGCGAGTGATGCGAACGCGATTAAGAATTTATTTGGATGACTTGATTCCTGAATGGTGTATGCGATAGCTCAGAAACGAATAAGCAAATGGAAGATTCGTAGAGTATAGCTCGAACCCTGAGTGGTGTATTGATCATCTTAGAAATGTTCGAGCAAATCGAGGATTTTGGGATATCAAACGAGTCTGGCATCAAGCAACATGATTGTGTAAAGCCTTAGTATAAATAATGCCTAGCAAGTAAGCGAATTGGAAGAAATCGTACGAGATTCGATTCGAACGAGTTAGAATAAGATGATCAACGATAAGGCTTATATCAGATAGAAATTCAGAGTGTTGGAATTAATATCTGGGTCGAGAAAAACTTAGTAGATTGTATGAGCAATTTTAAATTGAATCAAACAAATTAAAACTTGAGTTGAAATGGAATAATAGAGGATGTGATTGGAGTTAGTGTAATTGGAATAATGGTACGAACGAATGATAGCGCACATGAAAAATTTAGATTTGAGTAGGATATCACTCGATAGAGTTCAGCTTGAGTACGAATGTTATGGTTTAGAATTTGGAAGACTTGATATGATATCGATAGTTGGAAGATAGCACGGATTGATACAAGTAAAGGAATATTATGGTTCAATGATTGAAGTAGGCGATAATGGACTTAATCTTGATTTATACAAATGATCTTGAATCTAGTTTGAAGGATAACACTCGACAATCAGGCCCGGCAGAGAACGATTATCCCGCGGGAGCGTAGCGGGGATGATCAAACTCGCGGGAACATGTCCAATGATTATTCAGACGAACTCGATAAAATAGAACGTAACGAAGGTGGATAGACTTTGGCTCGAGGATTTAAACTTAGTTATTTAAGGAATGTTAAAAGTAGACTACGGTTTGATCGAATGGTAACATCGAAGTTGGACGATTTGGCTAGACAAATTATGATTGCGGTATGAACGGTTATTAGATGAACATGACTTGGTAGATCAATATATAACTTGGATGAAATAAAGTGTAAAGATAATGTGTCTTGATCTTTTCGATGATAACCATAACGCTTAACGTTCATCTTGTACGAATGCAACTACTTGCTCGCAGATGCATCACGTCCAGATTAGGACGATTATCCCGCAGGAGCATTGGCGTGGTGATCTCACATCCAGCGGGAATGATTGAACTTGTGGAAGACCAGAGCGTGACAATTGAAGGATCATCTTGACTTATAGTTCAACACGATAAGAAGAGTTTCAGGATACTAGTGAATCAAAGTATTTTGAGGAGAAGTTAGTCTAGAACGTGAAGTAAGTTATGCTTGATGGTTTCGTGAACAGATACGTGAATCATGTTGGACGACATAGAGATTATGATTGAGATCGAAGATTTAGAAATTGAATCGTGACTTGGTGGTCTAGACTTAGAAAATATCGAATATGTGGATTCTATCGAAACATATTCGAGGAGATAGACTATGTGAATCGTTAGGTTGACATACGACGTAGATATATCGTAGATTCGATCGAACGAACTTGTTTTAGGGACGACTTTGCTAAACGGACTCAGACCCTGTACAACAAATATGTTGATATGGATAGGATGATCTATGCTCGATGTTTAAAAATCTGAGTAAAACGAGCTTTGGTAGAATATACCGTACAAAGGAACAATGATTTGACCTTAGGAATTGGGGAGAGTATCGTGCAACAAATTTGCATGATGAAAATTGTGAACTTGAAATATACCTATGAACTTTTGAGCCAACCTAGCGGTTAGGCAGACGACCCTATGCCGAGAAAAAGAACTTGTGTGTCCGACTTTAGAGTATTGCTTGAGCAAGCCATAGAACTATGACAGCAAGACTTAGAGTTAGACTTGGAACGATAAGTGTGTGCAAGAAGTTAATGTTTAACATGAACGGACTGGAAAATAGGACTTGTACGCTAGTCGGTCGGTCGAATAGATCGTGCTTGACGATTCTGCAATGCTTTATTTGAGTGGAATTAGAAATAACTTGGATTTTGATTGACGCTAATCGGTCGGTCGAATGATCGTTTTTGACGATTCTGCAATGCTTGATTTGAGTGAAATTAGAAATGACTTATATTTTGATTGACCCTGCTTGAAGTATCATTGTGATTCATAAGACGAGAACCCTTAAAATTTTTGCGAGTAGCTTGTCCGTCTTCGCTATTGCTAAGTTTGGTTGAATGCATATATTTGAGGGACGCCTTGAACGTGTGCACAATCCAAGACTCGGTGATATGTTGAACTCAAGTGCAAAGACTTCGCTATTGCTAAATTTGTTGACATACATATGTTTGGGGGACGCCTTGAATATGTGCACGATCCAGACTCGCGATATGCTGATCTCGGATGCTATTGCAAGTGAATATGTTAGATTCGCGTGGACGAGTATAACGATTTGGATAAGTTTTCTCAGCCTAAGATCTTCGTACACAGTAGATCATGCCCCGTATTAAGCGATATAAGTTCTGCCCTAAGGCTCACTAGAGACCGAGCCATAGCTTAAATTGAATAATAGAGTCGTTCATTGAGACATAACCAGTACACATGCGACACAGAATGAGAAACGAGTAAGAAATTGTGTTTGAATGGGTCTAAGGATACGAGCCACGGAAGAGTATTATCTCTTCCATTTATAAATGGTGGGAGTTGGGGGACAGTGGGCCCAAAGGCATGCAATGCAACGTGCACAAAAAGTCTCGAGCGTTACGTCGGGCCCCGTGCGTTATGCCGGAAAGTCAAAAAAAAAGAATAGGTCTAAGGATACGAAGTGATATGCTTGAGATAGATTTAATAGTGTGCGATAGAATGGTTTGCGCTTATAAAGTCTCGAGGACGAGACTTGTTCTGAGTGGTGTATAATGTAACGATCAGTTCCGCATCAATGCGGATAGCTGATTCAAACGGCACAAGTGCGACGACTCGATCCGTCTTTCTCTGCGAGAAGACTCGATTGAGGCAAAGGATTCATACTTGGCCCTTCAGGAGTTCAAACTTAGACTTTCAAAGACGCACTCGGAGTATCGCTCGGCCGAGGTGAATCATCGCTAAGGTGGGTGGATACAATGAACATGTCTTTGCTTAGCCTGCATACTTAAAAATATGGACGATACATGCTAGTCGCTAGGTGAATCACCCTTGCATGCTAATAAAAGAGTTCAACGCACCTAGCTAAAAGAATAATATCATCTTGTATTACTTGCATAGAACTTGGAAAGATAAACCTGCTGCTAGAGATAGTACCCGTATGCCTTGATAGAGTTTTTCTTATGCGCTTCACCGTTAAAGTAGAGATCGTTCGATATGCCTAGGTAGTACTATCATGCGCACTGTTGCGACGCACTCCACTTAGACTACGGCATGAGTTAAAGCACTTCACTTAAAATAATTCAGACAGTTGAGGCAGGAGGACTATCAAAATAGTCGTTCTGAGCCAAGTAATAGAAAACATGGAACGGCTTCGGGACCGTTGGGTCGCCAAGGCAGTTCATGTACTGAGAGTTGGAAAGATGATAAGAAAACATAAAAGTAAGATGCAAGTAAAGAATGACTAAAATGAATGGCACTAAGGAATGGCACTAAAAAAATGGCTCAGGGAGCCCGTAATAAAGAAAGATGCTAAAAACCAATGAGTCAGGAACGGCCTAGGATGGCTTGTATCGAGGCTCATTACCTATATCTACAACCATAGTCGTTTACTCAGAAGAAGAAGATATCAAAAGAAAAAGAAAGAACAAGTAAAAAAGACTCGCTTGGTCTTGGACGCTTGTGCACAAGCTTGATTCCTACGGACTGGGCGCCGGGACATCGGGACCGATCCGGCCTTGGGGGAATCTGGTAGTCGCGCTAGTTGTAGTTAGCACGGGTAAGTTTGGTCTGTCGTCGGGGCACCGGGACCACCGTCTTATTACAACTATCTCCATAATGACGTATAGGCCAGCGACCCGTTCATATAGATTAAGTCAGGTTCGGTTGCGACAATCCGCGTGCGAGTCATTGCATTGCGTCTAACAAATCTGAATCTGAGTAACCTGAGAAATTAACAAGTGATCTGTGTAACCTGAGTTTTATGACCATTTGAATAGCCTGTGTAGCACGCCTGAATCTGAGTAACAAAGTAATTTGTGTATCACAGTCTAACCAAACTCGTGCACCTGATTTAGAAATACGCTCGTAGCATACATGTGTTCGCTATGCGATTCCTTAGATTTATATATATATATATATATATATATATATATATATATATATATATATATATATATATATATATATATATATATATATATATATATATATATATATATATATTCGTGTTTGGCTAACTTGGTTGTGTCATTGGACATGGAATGATGAATGGTAAGTTTCGTCATGTTACTTACATTATGCCATGAAACTGATCTTAAGGCAAGACTAGAAAGATAACTTAATAGATGGTGCACGGAACTAATATAACATGTTTGGATTTATCGAGCGGGCGAGAAGACTCCCCACCAGTGCATTCATGTACTGATAATCCACCAGATTGCTTGTAGGGTGCGGGAGAACCTCATTCAGTGTGGAGTATCTTCTCGTGCGCGCTAAGACGTGGAGTTCGCTCTAGAGCCTTGGAGTGTTGCGTCCGGAGCTGAAGCACATATACAAGACATAATATTGGAATATCACCTATGTATCATCACCTATTGTAAGCCGCTTGGCACGCTTGTATTGTTTCGAGAGATAGAGAGAGCTTGAGCGACTTGTAATCTCGGCCTAGCACCGATTGTAATATTTTTTATTATCAATAAAGAGCTTATTTTTGTTTCATACTTGTGTTCATTCAATGCTTCCGCTATGACAACTTTGTGAACTAGTTATCGAACAGTCATTTACTCGTATCATTTAATTCTTTCTTTTATCACTTAGGAGCCATGCGAGATGAAAGTCTCATGCACGGTTTTGAATGAAAGAAAGAAGTAAGGGATCATCTTTTCGACTCTTACTCTCCCACTCCAGTCATTGCTTTTCTTTTTGTTACTTCGAAAGTAGCTGCTTCAGCTTCAGCCAAGGTTAGAGCTTGGTTTGGAGCTCGAGTTGGAGATGAGAGAGGCGTTCGGGTTTGAGATTCGCCTGTTAGGATCAGATCGGAAAGAGAGGTCGGTCAATGACAGGTCAGAGAGCTTCGGTTATTTATTCCTTGATTGTGTCAAAACAATGGTCCCCCAGTCTTTCCGCCATGTTATTTTCGGTTAAACCTCTTAGTCCACCTGCACGAAAAATAATAAGAATGATAAGGGAAATATATGAAACTCCTACTATCATCAAAATCTCTCTCGTCATATCACTTAAGAACTGCCAAATGCTTGGGTTCATGGTTTTTTTATATTCATATTCCTCATGATCTGGCCTGGTCGACCCAATCATGATATTGAAGGATGGGACCTTTTCTCGAAAAATGAGGGCGAGCAAAGTTTGACTCACTACACTCGCCAGTGAGTGAAAGCAAGATCTAAGCGTGAGACGACTGAAGGGAGTATCCCATGTCTTCCTTCATGGAGTCAAAAGCCCTTTTTGACCTGTGGCAGAGTAAAATATCTCCTGCTGAGTGAGTCGGTACTGGTGGGTGGAAAATGATCCCTCTGCATTGGAGACTATATGTCCGACTATGTGGCTTAGCTATTTCTTCGCCTGTTCGGATCTTGGTCTTGTACGGGCGCGGCTTGTGCTCGCGCGATATTACTTCCTGACGGGAACGATCATCCTGCGGGAGCGCTGGCGTAGTGATTCAAACCTAACGGGGACAGCCTATCCTGTGGAGATCGGGGCGTGACAAGACATGCTTGGCCGTGATTGATTGATTGATTGATTGATTGATTGATTGATTGATTGATTGATTGATTGATTGCTTGCTTGCTTGCTTGCTAGTCTTATCCTGTCCATGCATTTTTTCGTTTATTTAAACCTGCAAGTTTATTTATACTCACTCCATTTATGTTTAAACTGCCTTAATATCTTATGCTTGTTTTGCATGCTGGTTTTAGTTCCTAAGTTGGGCTTCCTTATGGTACTTTGTTGTGTGGGGTTCTGACCTCACTGGTTTTGTATGGCCAGATTTCGAAGCATAACCGTAGGATCTTCCGTACTTTCCGCCTCAAGATGGTGAACACCAAGAGAGCCAGAGGAATTGAGTGAATTTTTTTTCCATTCACCCACTTATATTGTAAATTATTCTTTTGAGACGTTTTGCCACTGAGCACATGATTAGCTCGTGTTCTTTTGAACTTGTTATTTAGCCTAAAGGGCAGGACATGATTAACATATTCTAGACTATAGCTGGAGTTGATCATGTATAACTTAGACTCTTGCTAGTTCTCCATTTTGTACAACTAGCTTCATGATCATCTATGTATGTATTGTTTGGGACGTCTTACTATTATATGTCTAGTGATTATACATCTTGTAACTTATTGTTTGCTTGTGATTGAGACACCTAGGATTGCTTGACTTAGTACTGACTGATGGATTGTAAAGTAAACCCTACATGTCTTAAATAGTCGTGACTGTAGTCTTGGGGTATTATGTACTCTGGTATACGTAAATGTTTTGGCTTCCCCCGCTCTCCAGTATTTTGGTTCTGGAACGTGACAACTTGACATGTGGCAGAGTATTTTTTGACTCAATGAGGTATTGTAGTAATTAAATTTAGGAAGGGGGGGTGGGGGGGCAAGAGAGTTATGAACAACCAATGGAGAATGGGGTATAAATACAAATAACTCTATTTTTATTTAAGTTTGCCCCACCCATTATATCTATAATAAGGGACCTTCATAGTAGTACATGGGAACGTAACTTGGTGTGAAACATATCCATGTAAAAACTACTTTCTAGTTTATTTAAGACTTTTTATAAAGGCACTTACAAAGTTACTCAGAGATGTACATTTTTTTATTTACAAATTTGCTACTCAAAAATTTATTCGGGACTGTCCAATTTTTTTAGGACTGTCAGAATTTTTGACAGTCCTAAAAAAGATATGATGTGATCTTTAGGACTGTCAAATTTGACAGCATGTTATCTTTATGATGTGATCTTTTTGACAGTCCTTCCAATAGATAGGACTGTCAAAAAATTTGACAACATGTTACCTTTATGACAGTCAAAATATTTGATAGTCCTTACAATGGATAGGACTGTCAAATATTTTGACAGTTCTAAATATAACGGCGGGTCGGGAAGGGTTAGGTGACTTCTAGGTTAACAAACGCGGGGGGAGGGGGGTGGGGCCTTGGCCGAGCACGACAGATATTTGTACTATGGAGAGGTTGTAGGGGATTTCTTTGAAGGACTTGACAAAGCAGGCACGGGAGGATGTTGTTCCGTTGTCGTCCGTGTCTGTGTCATCCTCGACGAAGAAGGAGACGTGTCCTCCTCGACGAAGAAGGAGACGTGTCCTCCTCGGCGGTCGGTGATGTTGACGAATCTAGTGGTGCAGGGAGCGGAGCCGGTTGCCTGGAAGAGGGAGGAGGTAAGGGTTGTGCCAGAGGTGAGCTGGTGGAGCTTCTTGGTGTCATAGTAGTCGACGAGACAGTAGAGAGAGAGAGGAGGTTCTTGAGGGTGGGAAGGGAGAGGTGGCAGTCGAGGAGGGAGGACATGGCGGTGTTGTCGAGGGCGAGAACAATGCTGGCGGCCATTGGTGAGGAGGGATGAGATTTTTGGGTGCAATAGTAAGTAATGTGCTACTATGAGTAAAAGTTGTACAATATTTGACTAATCCGAATAAGTTTGTAAGTGCTCCAATAAATAGTCTTTATCTTATTGTGCTTCTTTCATTCCAAGATAAATATAGCATGCTTTGTTTGCATTAGCTGAAAAAAGTAAATATTTTCTCACCCCCTTGTCTTATCTTTTACTAATATCAGATCTCTCTCAAAAAACCACCTTTGTTTTCTTTTCTTTCTTCCTTGTATCAGCGGTGTCTAAAACAACCAAGATATTCAATTATTATTTTTCAAGTAAACCGAAATGAATATTAACTAGCTGGTGACATGTCTTGTGAGCCGTGCCAATGACACTATTTGACACTACGATCCGTGTCTGTACACTCTTCCTAAATATTTTATTTACCCAATAAACAACCATAAACAAAATATTAAAATAAATTATATTTGAAATAAATTAATCATGGCCGTCCTTTCCCTTCATAAAAAATTCACCATGTTTTAATTATGCTTATATATTTTAAGGAAAATGCTAAATTTACTACCGAATGTTTACAACCATCTTACAACCCTCTCTTCCTCCTGCTATGTGGACCACACTCGATCCCACCTCCACGTGCCAGCCACGTGGAAGAAAACCGGATCCCACAAACCCCTCTCATCCAATGGACGGCCGACACGTTAGCGCCACGTGACAGTTGTAAAATGGGTATAAGCATTTGGTTGTAGACATAGCATTTCTGATATTTTAATCATCACCACCATTTGTCTACGAAAACACCACTCTTTTTTAACATATAGATAACTAAGAATCGAATCATCTTCACCATCAAGCTTATTTGGAATGATTTTGTCAACTATTTTGATCTAGTAATCAGAATGAAATTTACAAGACCTTAACAAATGGATATATTGTGCATCTTTAAAATAAGTACTCCAAAGAAACTGAAAATCCTTTATTTACTTCTAAGGGAGATTCATAACAAACGAGAAATAGTAAACAAAGGAAGTGTTTCATGACTAGGACTGCCGCAACAACGACAAGGAACTCGACAAACAACAAAATAACTCGACATCCTAACTTTCACCTAGTAAACAGCTTTACATAAGTGATAACATATTCATGATAAAAAGGAAACAATAATGTCAGAATTACAACCAAAGCCTTACAATCTTTTTACAACCTACATGTATTGGCTCCTTTCCCCCTTAGTCTAGGGGACCCAATTGTCAACTACCACGTAGACAATTGTAAAAATATTGTAAGACTTTTGGTTATAATCCTAGCATTACTCAAAAGGAAATGCCTATAACACAATCCGTCACACTTTGAGCTCACTACAAGCACAAGCAAGTCCTAGTCATTTTGCAGGTCCATCGTGGCCCACATGCCAAGCACTGCCCTCATAAAAATACAGTCGACTCCGGATTAAACAGCTATAACCTCAGCCCCGGAACTAAGCTTCATCAAAGACACTAGACCAGATACGAAAAATAAATGAAAGCGTACTCATATAAATATTTTCTAATAAAAAAAAATCAGAAAAGTTGGGTTTGAAAGAGTGATTGAAACAAAAACTTTAACTAAATATGAACCAAAATTTTAGATTTACTTTTCTATACATAGTTATATATAAATAAATGTAAAATATATATATATAATATATACATTTTTTTTAGACCTATGAATTTGGGAGGTCTATTGCGGTCACACCTATTGCACTCACGACACTGGCACCGTATAACCTAAGACTAAAAAACTAATATAAAAAAGTCCCAAATCATGTTGAGATACAAATGTTGAAGTCGTACATAGCTGGACATGGCCAATCTCATACTGATACAAAAGATTTGAGACCAATTTCCAATTGTTACAATGGACCTGATGCAAAGTAAAAGAAAAAAGAAAAAAGAAAATGCTAGTATTGCATTCTTTTATAAAGCAAAAGGAAAGCATTCTTACGTTAAAAAGACAAGTCTACTCTATGAAGGCAGGATATACTAGCAGGCCTTACGCTGAGTTCTTTAGCTTTACAAAATGTACAGAATATGACTGATATACCATAAAGCTGTTGTTGTACACTGGCTGCGGTGCGGATTTATTCTCCGCTACCTCTTTGCATATGATAGGTACGGATCCTGGGCGATGGTTAGAACATCCGGTCTGTCTGCTTGGTTATATGTCAAGCACCGTCGTATTAGATCCTGACAAAAATCAACAAAATTAAAAGGCATCATATTTATTGAGCACCTGCAAATTCAAATGGAAAATTTACATATGCAATTTATGATAATTTGATGTTACAGATTCCGAGCACTGATTCGTATATACTATATCTCTGGACAGCCTGATGTTCTAAGAACTTTTAGATGGAAGAATTTAAAAAGCAATGATCTTTCGATGAAATGTTTCTGGCGATTCAACATAAGATTGAAATTCTATATAAAGAGCTAAACTGAAACATGTAGAAGCATGCATGGAAACATCATATATAATGAGCAGCCATGTTTTGGAACTTACATATCCAACTACAACAGTTGAAAGCTATGATTTTGTTGTGGGTTTAGAGATGTATGTACATTTACGGACCTTAGGATTCTAAAATTTTCAAATGGAAATTAATACAGTTCAACGTTCTATGGAGCAAAGCCAAAGTCATAAAGGACTACTTAGTGATGGGGAAAGCATCAATATTCAAGGTACAAGTCCTTGTTTTTAGCTTATCAACCATTATTCCAACACCCCTACCACATTCTTGTAGGCCAAAAGATGTGGCTATGAATTATGGTTGGATTTAGGGATGTTAAGATTAGCCGATTAGCAAAATAATAAGTAAGCGTCTTTAAGCACATATCATTGTTAAAATCAAACCTTCTTGAGCAGAAAAGAGAGATTTGTGTTTGTTTAAGAAATATGGGACTGTACTGATTGGTTTCAAATAGGTCATCCAATTCTCGACCAAAGCAAACGGTTGCTTAGTGAAATCTACCATTAAAACAGATAACCTATTCATCAAACTTGACCAGGTCTTGGATAGAAATCGGTTAATCCCATGGGCCATTGCTAATGCTTTTAAAATTCATGTTTCCTTTCTTATTTTCCTAACTCTAATTGTGTTCACCTTCTCTCTTGGGAATTCATATTTGCCACGCCATATCAAATCAAATGAAGTAGCAATAGCAGACAAAAGATGACGACTCGCCAAAAATGGATTTGTAAGGTCCAATTTTAGTATACATTTAATATGAATTTCATTATTGTTTATCCATTTCAAATTAAATACCCTTCCTCCTAATAAATCATGTTCTTTTGTTATCCTTTTTCTTGTTTCCTTCAGTTCCTTTCTCCTTACCATCATTTCTTTCACTTCTAGTTACTATATATTCTATAATGTACAATTTCTTCTATGGAAAAAAGGTACGATGTCACTAACCATCATTGCACATAGTATCTTCATTGCTATATTTCTGTAGGTACTATTTTGGAACCTCATCCCTACTTCATATAAGCTTCCTCATTTTAATCTTCCTACATCTATCACAACATACTGATCTGGTAATTATCATTTTTATCGTACTACTCTTTTAGCCTCAAAAGCATTCCTACATTTACTCCAATACACTGCACTTGGGAGAAATAGGTCTTGCCGATAAATGGCCTTTAAATCTATGTTGAGCCTCACATTGCCCATCTTGGCCAGGAATATAGCACAAATACTATCAAAAGGCACTAGCAAAGAAAAACCCAGCAAGATGCACTTGGTGACCATAAAATGTTGGCCATTGAGAGCATGTTCTTGTATTCATAATTTTGAAGTATGAGACGATGAGATCCTAGCATGTAGAACCAGGAAAGTGCAAAGCATGTAACACCAGGACCGTGTGTGCAAAAAGGAAACTTGTACCTTGTAACTGGTTTACTGGACTGCGTAAAAACTTCCTTCGAATAACAGATTGTAAAGGAAGCTCACTCACCTTTGCTTCATTTGACACAGATGGCTTAGATGGGAACTCCACCCTGCGAGCATTGATTATAGTATCCTCTCGGAGAATTCTCTCTTGGGTCTGGTTATGCCCAAAAGGACGCCTACCAAAGAGCATTTGATAAAACATGATGCCAGCTGACCAAACATCCACCTGGGTGCATGAGACAACAAGTGTTACACTAAAACTTCCTTTCAGGAATGATAAAGCACCAAACCACCTGATAAGAATCTTCAGTTATAGACTCGTTAAATCGAAACTAGAGACGAATTATCACACTTTTGGCAAGAAAAGTAACAAAAGGCTAACATTTTAGATCAATAAATGGTCCTATCTTCGATATAAACACAATAATCCACTTACAGTTCATGCACGGCTTCTAAAGCAAAAAAAAAGGGATCCAAGTCAGACTCAAGAAAATATCACAAATCAAAACTCTAATCTAAGCCATCTGATTGGCAGCAATGCCAGAACTTAGCAAATGATACATTACATACATCTGAAATAAAATCAAACTATGAAGCGTAGAATAATTGCAGCAAGGAAAGTTGTCAAATCAATGTGAAACAGGGAGATGGCAAGATGCGATAAGAGATGAAAATACATATAACGGGAAAGAACAAAAGCACGCTAGAAACCAAGTAAGCACAAATATGATAAGTGAAATAACGCAGTTAAAGTTGAACTCCATACAGGTTCAAGAAATGTCAATATATATATCAGTTGGAAAAGGCTACAGAGATGCAAACAAACAACGAAAACAGGTAAGAATGGTCAATCCACTCCTAGCTACAAAGACAAGTTGGGATTATGAAATACACAATGAAACAAGTATTATCGATCCACTCCTGAACTACAATGACAGAGGCATAGACCTTGGGCACAAAAGAGAGAAATGAGTTTTCACCATGCAGACGTGCCTTTGGAAGAAAACGAACATAGCCATAGACCACATGCTAGGTGTGAAGATACAAAAGCTGAGAGTTAACACATGAATAGCAACATAATTCTACATCGATATTCATGCAAAAAATACAAGTGAGCTGATACATTCAATTCACTTTTTCATGATAATCCAAGTTGCAACCCTCTAGAATGCATTAAATATTCCTAAATTGACATATTTGAAACTAGAATGAACGGGACTTTACATTTACCCACATTTCCCATGATAGTCCAAGTTAGAAATTAAAACCATACACTAAGAACATTATTTTTCACGATCAAAAGATATTTTACATATTATATAAAGAGTAAAAATGTCTTGCATTTCACAATCTTACAGAAGAAAAATCTGAAATGCTACTTACCTTTGATGATATGAGGGGGATCTTGCTAAGCTCAAAACACTCTGGAGGCAAATACCTGAAATTCGAAACATAATGACTAAGGTAACCAGATAGAATGAATTCAGAAAATTTCCAATATGGGTGTGTTGTGTATGTGTGTGTGTGAATAGACCATGTATTTGCGCTAACACAAATGCACATATATTGTAGTTTAAGGATCAAATGCAAATATGCAAATATCATAAGGGGCATCAAGGTTTTGCATTGCAACAATGCGTTTCCATAGTTAGAAAACCATAACCATAACATCTATATGAATATCATTTGTCTCAATAAGATCTCAAAAATAAAATAAATACGGTAAATTTTCTAATAGAAGTACATTTGACACTAACCAGTATGTCCCAGCTCCCTGGGAAGTGAGTTCCATGCCCTGGGATCCAACGTTATCCTCCACAATCTTGCTAAGACCAAAATCGGTCACTTTCGCAATGCCAACCTCATCAAATAGAACATTCCCAGGTTTCAAATCATAATGAATTATCCTTTGAGCTCTCTTGTTCATATAAATAAGGCCTTGAAATATCTGGACAATTACTATTCTAGCTTCCCTCTCAGGAAGAATAGGTGTTGCTTTAAGGACCGCATCAAGATCTTTCCCTGGAGTTAGTGAGACAAAAACAAAGTCTTGTTAGATTATGCCCATTTCCCAGTTTAAATAACAAGTGCTTTTAAAGCCATATTCCAACTACTGAAATTCAAAATCTGTTTTAAGGTATTTGACACCAAAAATATACAATAAAAAATCCAGATTATTAAGAAAAAAGTTTGGTCTCTGACAGTGTGAATTGCAGACTATTCTGACTCCTATGACGGAGACCCTCAAAACATATTTACATACATGATTCATCTGATTATATTCTTAGTTAGTTCAACCCTTCCTGGCTCTATAAGCTTGTGGTCAGAAATTTTTGAAATATGTTGCTTCGGCAATGATGAAGATTGAAAAACATGGTTTTCATGAGTGAAGAAGTCTGAGAAGATCGGCCACAACATGGATCCAGAACACTATGCTAGCATAAACTGTCCACATAGAATAGACTTTAAAAATGAGTCTGGAACCAGTGAATGAGCACGAAATGATCCCAAATAGCAAGGGCACATTTGCAACAAGCATTTAGCTCAATTAAGATCTAAACTTGGATTTCCAGTGTCTGAGATGTGGAGGTGTCTCCATGGTGTGTTTCCTTCCAACGTCATACTATCTAGACGCAAAGAGAAGCAAGATAAGTAAACAAAAACTTAAAATACAAGTGGGTAATTTTAAAACTAAATAAATTAGTTGCAATCAAGGAATAGAGATGCATTTTATTGGATATAAAAGGTCAGTAAGTAAGCAGACATACCACTGCAATACTCTAAGACAGTACAGAAAGTGTTGTGGTCAATCTCAAAGATGTCCCATAGCCGCACAATGTGTGGATGTACCAGTGTCTTATGGATGTCGTATTCACGAACTGCATGGCGTATGTAACTTTGCTTTTTCTCTTCGCTCCATTGAGCATTCAGCCCATGCAGCTTACACGCAACATATCTATTCTCCAGCAAATCATATGCCTGCTTGAAAGGTTGCAATTCAGATCACTGTAAAAGAGTATGTTGAACAATGCCTTGAAAAGCAACATGGCGAAGTAGTATTTAATTTATAAGGAGTCCAAGAAGGTATCTCCATTAGGGATTTTGATGTCTAGATAATTCAAATAAAACCTTTGAACATGATGAAGACAAGAACCAAGTATCTACCTTGTAAACCTCACTAAAGCCACCCTTTCCAAGAAGATTCAGAAGAGCATAACGCTGGTTTAGAATCTGGAAATTGTTGAAGCGTGACCCATCTTCGTCACGAATACGCTTCATTTCTCGTATTAATCTTGCTTTTTCCAATTCATAACGATCCCTCTCTCGAAGACAAGTTTCTTCCTCCTATATCAAGTTCAAAACCAAACAAATGGTGAATTATGTCATCCATACCTAAAACATATGTTTGGAACTTCCCACCCGTATTATTTGATCGAAAGATCCAGTGAGAAGCAACGATTGTACAAGGTAAAGGACAGAGGAGTATACACGTTTGATGCTAGACAAACGAGATTTAAAAATCTCATCCTGTATAAGAAATTCTTCTTCTGACATTCCACATTCAGCATCACTTCCGTCACCCTTATCTACAAAATAAAACCAAGATTATATCTGACAACAAATCAAATATCAAAAATTGTAAAGATAGCTATAGTTACAAAAACAGTACAGGACAAAAGTTGAATGGATAGAAATGTTTCAGTTTCCGAATCAACCCGTAATATGGGTAAGCTAAAATGCCATGGACATATTATACTACAACCGCAAATAAAGCAAGCATATAAAGGGTAATGTAATAGCATATGCACACGTCTATCCGTCGAAAGGCCAACCAGAAATGCTTTAAATCAATATACACAGTGACCCGATTAGCTGCCAAAGGCAGTTGTCTAGGTTCTTAGATTTCACTACACACAGAATAGAATACTATACATAGCAGTTAACCTCAGAACTATCAGTACAGACCAGTTTTGCACTTCAAATGGAAAATTCAAAAGACCAATAATGACTAACAAGCTCCTAGATCCACTATAAAGATCCGGATAATATTTTCATGTGTATCGACCTTTTAACATTTAGATCATGGGAATCTGCTTGGATAGTCACCACGTGTCCATGCTGGTGAATCTACTTAACTCACTATTTAAAAAACATTTTTTTTTGTGCACGTGTGCATGCCTATATAGTGATCATTGGTTGCCAACCCAAAAGGTAAGCATACCTACTTACCAATCGATCCCCTAGGTTTTATGGTACGATCCTCATGCTCATATCTTGGCTAGGAATTTAGCACCAACAAAGAGGGCTTGATGTGAGGGTTGACTGCCAGGTCAAAAGAATTCTGTCAAATCTTTATGGACCTTTCTTATACTTCATGCGAGAAGGCTTAGATGACGATATGATATATGGGCAGGGCTACAATACTCCTTGTAGCTAAGTTAGTCACACAGCATAAAATCACAATTAGATCATAAAAGATCTACCACGGTGACTACCAGATTTGGTAAAAATAGATGTGGTCTTAATGTCTTTTCAGCATCTTAGAAGCCAGAAACTCCTAGGAGGTCAACGAATCTCAGTAAGAACCTTCGATTCGGCGTTTCTTACTTTGGAGCGCGTTTGGAGCTCGTTTCTCCGATGACGGGAGCTTCGTTTCTCCGGGGACGGAAGCTCGTTTCCCCGACGACATAATCGTTTCCCATAATATGACCATAATTTTAGAAGATGACAAATTTTGTGAGAGAAATTGGAATATTTTTAATACACATTTATCAAAGTACCAAGAAACTAAAGGTTTCTTACTTTGATGTCATAAAAAATTAACATGCGAAAGATCTCTCTGTAACTTTGAACTGAACTTTATAAATTCTAATAAATTTTAAGATATTTATAAGTTTTGATAACAATAATTAATAAACATTAAAAATTTATTAGCGCACGTTCCCATCACGCTTCCAAATTTAGAATCTTCTAAGTAGTCGCACTTCCCCGCCCCCGCTTCCGTCCCCGCTTATGGCTTCTAAGGTCAGCATGAGGATTTGTATGATCAAGGGGTAATTTGTGTTAGGTGTAATGAAGTTACACACCAGATGAGAAGCTAAAATCATATGAGGAGGTGAGAGAGATCCTCGACCTATGATTTTGTAGGTAAGTTTAAAGATTTCAAGCTTGGGTTAATGGAAGATTGCAATACAAGCTCGTCTAAGAACTTGTCAGTACGAACTCAATAATGTCTAGATAACGTCGACTCATTGACAAAATGGTTGATAACTTCTTGATAACGTCAGCGAGCAGCGGAGGCAGCTACTCCGACAATGACAACGCAAACTCGTGACCATGCACAGCAATAACGGCAACAATCTCATGGTGAGCTCATGCTTGGTTCACCACAACTTTACACCTGAAGGGTACTCGCTTTTACTGTCGAGAAGCTACTTTGAGCACATGTGACCAACTTTCTATGCGCTTTCATATCCTTCAGATAAAGGAGAAGAGATGAGCATTGGTTTGAGAAGCTTCTTTAAGCTCGGTACTGTTGGAAGCTACTTTGAGCACGTCTGACAAGGTTTCCATGCAATTTCATATTTTGTGATGCATTCGGATGAAGGAAAAGAGAAGCATTATTTCTGCAAGCGGAGGGTAGGTCAATCGGCTAGTGGCAGAGCCATGAACCATGGAGGAAGGTGATGTCAGTGTGTTCTTGAAATGAGAAGAGAAGGGCGACAAAGGAGATCCTCACAACATGTTCTTTTGAGGATAGGAAGAGAGTAAAAGAGAGGTGATAAATTTATTTATTTTTCCTTAAGGGCCTGTTTGGCAACTGTGAAGTGGGGGATGAATTCCGACTTCATAGTGAAGTGGAGCTTGGAAGCCAACTGTCGTTGTTTGGTTGGAGTGGAATTGGGGGGACAGGAAATCACTAAACTGACATCACAAATTCCTGTCGGGAGGAAAAAGTCGGGGCTTTGTCGTTGGCCACATCCGGAGTTGGCAACCGGATGTGAGTTTCATTCCTCTTCTTCTTTTTTACCAATTAATTCATTGTATATTTATAGAGGAGAGAAAATTTGTCCGACGATGACGTGGGAGATGGGGGAGGTGAGGTTGGGGAGGAAAACAGGCGATTGGTGGTGTTCCGACGTTAGGGGAGAAGAGGCGGAGAAGAGGAGGCGTTAGGCTAGCGAGGTAGAGCTCTTCATCTCTCTCTCTCTCTCTCGGGTGTGTGTATGATGTGATGAAGGTTGAACTATTTTTTTTAAGTAACACATCCAGGCTATAATTAATTATTATTTAATATATTTTTAAGTAACAATTTTTTTTAGTGGGACTAATTTTGTTTAAAAAATGTAATTCTTAATTAGTTACTAATTATTTAATTTATTAGATTGTTAGGTAAATTAATTATAATTTACTACCATTATAATATATTATTGTACTTCCACTTTTCATTTTTCTATCTCAATCAAACACATTTGTCTAATCTTTCACTTCCCACTTTTCACTTTCTTATATCAACCAAACACATTTGTCCCCTACTAGGAGGACAAGAAAGTGGATGGATTCCTATATAAAATTTCTCATTGGAAGTACAAATCCAAGTTTTTCCACACTTACGATTTACCAAACAGACCCTAAAGAATGCTAATAAATCTCATCTCATCGCAATCTCCAGACAATTCTATGGTCGAGACAATGCTTCTCATTTCTCAAGTAAAAGTTAGTTTGACACCTGATTATATGTGCTATATGATACCCATATCGGGTGATACGAATTTTTGTATGATAAATTATTCCCTTCATATCTTTCAATTAACTATATAGTTTGTAGAATGTCTCATGTTGAATTATAAGATACATATTGGATATCATAAGATATTAACAGCAAACATACACACATATCAGATGATACATATTGTGTGTTGTCACTATCTTGTGATAACCAATATGTATCTTATAATTCGGTATGATACAACCTACAAATAATGAGTAACTAAAAGTTATAAAGGGGATAATTTATGTGAAGATACAAATAAAACGTATTACCTATACGAAAATTGAATCTAAACAAGATACTCCTAATATTTAAGTGGTTTAAAAGTTGGTGATTTATGAAGCGAACCTACTACTCTAAAACTCGATATGAACTCTTATAGTTTTTCCCAACTGCCTTGTTCCAAACGTCTTTCAAAAAAAAATCGATATGAATATTCATATGATATTTTTCAATTACCTTGTTCGAAACAACCTCCCTTTTCCAAAAAAAAAAAAAATGGAGCCTTCCTTTCGGATGATCACATGCTCCAGCATCTCCAACGACAACATCTTTTTAAGATACCAACTCTTGAAATTTCAACAACCTATAGAACTATTTTATTTTCAAAAGGAAACTCTTCCATTTTGCTTTTTAGTTTTCTTCTTCTTTTTGGTATGCTTAAGCTTCTCTATGTTTTCTTTTGCTTTCTTTTGCTTTCATACATAGGAAAAATTTCAATTGTATCCTACGATTATAACAAGTTATAAATTATCTAGAAATTCAATATTTATCAATCAAATTTCCTAATGAATAATGTATCTAATGAATAATGTATCTTACAATATATATATATATATATATATATATATATATATATATATATATATTTGAAAACCTATATATAAGAATTGATCCAAAGGTCAGGACTTGAAGACGTAAGACCCAAAAACCGGAAAACATATCGGAGGTTTGAGTCCACTTGGAGCATTATGATATGCCCTTACTATTAAAAAAAGTAGGGATGAACCTAGATGTTGACTGAGAGTCGAACACGGAGGAACGGTCTACCTGGAGCAAGGTAGTCAAAGGCGTAAGGCGCACTCGAGGCACAAAGGGTCCAAATCGTCCGAGGCGCAAGGCGCACTCCCGAGCGACGCGAGGCACAAAATTTATATATATATATATATATATATATATATATATATATATATATATATATATATTCACATCGGATTTCTACATTGATAAACATGTGTGCTTCAAATTCTCCCATGTCTAGGTCGCAATCACTTTTAATTGAGTGAGAGAGAAAACAGTAAAAAAAAAGTACATCAGTTCAAAAAACAGTACAACAGTTAAAAAAACAGTCTAAACATGTTTTTTTTTCACAAGATTTTCAATGCGCGCTTAGGTGCGCCTTAGCTATTCCAATGCGCTCGGAAAAGGAGTACCTAGGCGCGCCTTAGGTGCGCCTTAAGAATTGTGCCCCGCCTGGAGTACCCTGAGGCGCTGCCCCTGCGCCTAGGAGCAAGACGCGTCTTTGACTACCCTGACCTGGAGTAGTCTACCTGGTAGAGGATCGTGGAACTGACTCTCTCAATCTGAGTAGAGCGTGGGATGGAAAGAGAGTTCGACTGAGAAATGAAGCATCAAAAGCAAGAACTGGTATACAGAAGCAGACTAGAGCCTAGCCCGGAAAGAGAGTTGATGTAATAAGACCCAGGCTTACCCGGGGATGTAATCCAATTAACCTACAACAATATATATATATATATATATATATATATATATATATATAGCACCTTATGTAGCATCATCACAAAAAAAAAGATCAATTAATAGATCAATAAAATAGCAAGTCAATTGATGAAGTTTTAAATTTGGATCCATCTAATGAATGATGGTTGGACCAAAATCGGAGAGTTTTTTCAAAATATCAAGTCTCTGTATAATCCATAGTAAATACATATAAGTTGGATACCAATCACCCAGTACCAACCAATTCAACTAATTATTAGCCCCAAATATACCTAATCGATCTCATGACAACCTCCTTCTGTGGGCTTAATCTCTAACAAACTTTGTATTGATAATTACATTGGCTAACACTGCCAGTATTCCAAAAAATTCTCACTACATTACAGGAAGGTCGATAAATTGAGGCAACTAATTTTCTACGTATCGTACTTTGAAAAAAAAAATCAAGAAATCAATTATACATCGTTTGTTTTTTCTTTTGCGTTTGAGAAAATATGAAGATAAAATAGACATCACCCAAAATAGCCATGTTCCAGAATAGGAGAAACTAGCAAACTTATTTCTATGATTTTCTTTTAATTTCATTTTCAAGACTTTAAAGACTTTCTGATACCCATACATAGTAAATTACCTATTAAATTATGATATATGATGTTATAATCTGATAAAACTTGTGCAATTATTCACCAATACCAACAAGAATAACATACATAATTTTGGAAGTACTATTTAAACTTCAACAACATATTTCTTATAATTTCAAATATGATGTTAAGACTAATGATTTTCTGAAGTGCTGACTTGATATGCGGTACTCCAATATGAACCCGTCCAAATTGATGATAAAGATACTTATAGGGGAGTCCAATATCCAAAGTTGTTGAGGTTTGCATATTGTTTTAAAAGTTGAACTTACATGTGTTTAAGATTATGCAATCACTAATATACGTGCTTAAGTTTGTATTTGCACCTACACTCACATAGTATATCTTGTACAACACATAGTTAGCATGATTCTCATATAGAAAATATAGGCGTCTTCTATTATAGGTGTATGCACATAAACCAAGTAGTGCATTCTTCTATTTTATATCTTGATAGATATCTTGATAGTTCTCCAAATCTTTATATTGGTTAAGTGTGGATATACATGGATATCTGATATAAGCTTATATTATGATATATGTCTCACATATTATTAAGACATGTGTTTTAGCATCTTATATTATTTATTATAAGCACTAGGCTTCACGAGTTTGTTGAGTGTGCAAGACATCTTAAGATAAACCCAAGTGAATAGCTTTAATCACCACCGATACAATGTCAAACGACATGGGATGACGGGATCGAGCCGGTCAACGAAAAAGTCGAGTTGGTGGACTTGGTTTGTCAATGTACGTGCCAAAGTTAGATGATGATTATAGACGAGTTAAAGAATTTGGACGCATAAAGCTTGGAGCTGAAGACTCAAATCCTGTGTTAGCTTGTAAAACTTGTATCGAGTCATGTCAAGGGTGTGTTGTGAGTTAGAGAAATTGTAACACTTGTGAGACTTGAAACACTGAATAAAGTAGAGAATTGCAAAAATAGGAAACTTGTTCCAGAATCACATAAATGAGTGGCAAACAGAACGATAATCGATCAGCTAGCCGCCCCTTGACCGATAGGCTTCCAATCTAGACCGGGAGCAACTTTTTGTTCAATTGGCAAATCGACTGGCTTATTAGCTACTGGTTTTTTGTTCTAGACCGAGAGCAAACTCTTTTTCATTAAATGAGTAGCAAACCGAATAGCTAATCAGTCGGCTAGCCGTCCCTTGACCCACCGGCTTCCTGATCTAGACTGAGAGCAAGCTCTTTGTTCAATTGGCCAACCGATCAGCTACCGATTTTTTGTTCTAAACCAAGAGCAAACTTTGTTCAATTAATCAACTGATCAGGCATCCAAGTTTTCATGGAACAAAAGTTAGAGATCAAATTAGGATACCAAAGTAGGATCACCATATATAACACAAAATTTCTCCTCCAATTCCGGACATTTTTTTGTAAAATATTTTTCCGGCGTGACGAAAAAACATTTTTTTTGCAAACTCAAACAAAGCTGTTCACTTCATTGATTTGTGTCCACTTTACCAGAAAAATAGTTATCCTTTAGTCCACTCAGCCATCTCTCCAAATTGCAAATTGAAAAAAAAAATTGTGATGTAACACGTGAAGTAAGTGTCGATAAACTCTGAACTCAAGCCTTCCCTTTACTCCAATTGGCCTTCTCCTATTCCCCTGAACCCTATCTAGACACAAAACATAGTACAAAGAGATTGGACTCTCGGATGAGACTAAGCAGATATCGTTCCGACGCGCCCCTGACCCTATCTTGATTAAGACCCATAACAAGTGCAACGGGCAAATAATGACTAGTCCATGTAGATTAGTCATCACTCAACCGGTCGGTCAACCAATCGCCTGTTTGTGACAAAAAACTGCCATGACTACTACTTTTTGTCATGGTTGTCTATGGGACTAGATATACTCTCATTCTCTCGACCCCTCTTGCAATATCCTGTAGAGAAAAACTTTCTCATTATATAATCAAAAGATCAAAAACTTCCATTCACCCTTACTCTATCAAGTGTGAAAGTGAGCTTGAGTGGATCATTATATAATCAAAAGATCAAATCTTCTCTACAATAGAGGTGGAGTTGCGAGCACTTGTCCCAAACTCGTGTGAATCGGTGAACACTTGCCCCAAGCTCGTGGTCGGAGTCGTAAACACTTGAAATCGAGTCTGAAGCTGAAGTCAACGAGCACTTTGGATCAAAGTTTGTGTTGTAGAGTTGCTAGTCCTTGGAAAAACTAGCGGATGATCTGAGGAGCTGGTGTACTATTCTTGGGGGATCAAATTTGATTAGTGTCGAGACTGAAAAAACTAGCGGAGGAGCCGAGGAGTCGGTGTACTCTTTGTAATGGTGGATTAAATGGTGAGAGTGTCGAAACTACACGAGTCCCAAACCAGGGAGACCAGTATACATCTTCTCTCTTTACTACTCTTTATCATGCAAATATATTACAATTGCTAATTAGCTTTTAATTAGACATTAATTAGCAAGAAAAAACCCTATTTACCCCCCCCCCCCCCCCCCCTCTCTCTCTCTCTCCAATATTGACAAAAGAAAACTAAGAACATAAAATTATTTAATAATTACTAGAGTTTAGAGCTACAAGGATTTGAAAACATTTCTAGATATCCCAACGTCCAAAAGACATGAATTTGCTTGCATAATAAATTGCATGATTTATGAGAGTTGGATCTTTCTCTATCAACTAAGGGAAACCAAGAAGAAGAAAGTTTAAATATCGGATATAGGGTTCAGGTTTCAATTATCGGACATAGGATTCATAGCGCTTAAGGTTCGCATTAACTGATAATATACGATGATATTTATAAGTAATATATAAAGCGTTGACTTCAGGCACCCTAAATATGTCCCTCATATGTATATATCGATAAAGTAATCAAAATGCACGACTTAAAAGTGGGATTGATGGCCTAAATTTCACCATATCTAATGAAATAGTTAACTAGAATTACTTCTGTTAGGATGTATTAAATCCTAAATGTGGTTGGATTAGTAAAGATTAGCTCTAATCCTAGTCGGTTTGTGCCCAAATTTTATGGATATTTATCCTCCATAATTTATTTACTGAATTATTCTTTGGTTAACTGTGGTTCTCTCCCATTTAGGATTCGGTGTTTTCTGTGATTGGATTTTTTTGTCTTGTTTGTAACTTTTGTGTTCCAAAGCATCTCAATTTCGTCCGTCACAAGACTCACAACAAACTGATATCATATGACTGTATTCTATGAAAGACAATGAAAAAAGAACAGGGAGATTTGCCAAGAAAAAGAACTAGTGTAAGATAAATACATCTCTTTTTTTGTCTTAACTCTCGACACTAAGATATAATTACAAGAAAAAGAGATGTATTTATCTTACACTAGTTGAGAGGAACACGAGAGAAAATGAGGAAAGATTAAGATACTTGTGGAAGGCGGGTTTAGGATACTTGATTTATTTTTCATTTTTACCTTTTTTTAATTTTATTTTTGAGATAAAGGATAATTGCATTATTGTGTTAACAGGGAGATTTTAGCAATCCTTACCTATTAATCCTATAAAAACCCGTTCTACAAGTATTGTCCGAATAAAGTTTATTGGGTAGGAACTAATTTATCAGGTACAACCAGATTTACATACCAATACTTTCCAAACCAACATACACATATTTCATGGATAACAGTGTCAAATCCACGCTATTTTGAACAATAATGAGACCTGAGAGAAACTATCTTACAAAAAACTGTCCTTTCTGAATAATGCACGACAATATATTTGGTTGTTGTGACAAGGAATATTACAAATTTTAGCTCAAAATTTTGAAAATAATCATGATAAAAAATGTATAAATTCTAAGATGTGGTAATGAAATATTATGAGAAATATCTAGCTACTACAGTTGCATGTTGGCATAATTGAAAGCTAATGTACACCGAAAAGTGAAGAATGTAACCAGATTGTCTCTTTTTAAGTGATTTCCGGTGCCGCTCAATAGCTTCCTTCATCTCCAGCAAAGATTTCTAAAACAAAGAAAGTGCACATCACAGCCTTGTGAGAAAAATACAAACCCGTATATTTCTAGATTATACATAATCTCTAGAAACATTTAGATGAAGGAAATAAGAAGTATACAACACTTGTTTCTTGATAAGATCTAATGAGAAACTTTAGCAACAAACTTTATCAATAGTAGTTAAATCATCATGATGTTGTAAAAGAATAAAAAAAATGTGAACATATGCCACAAGTGTAGCTTACACACTTCATCATTAATTACAACAACAACAACAACAGAGCATTTATCCCAATTTTTTGGGGACCGTTTGAAAAAAAAAAAAATTTCCATTTAGCTCTGTTAAGGGCCATATCAACTGTCACAAAAACAAAAAGTATATCCTTCTTTAAAACTTGAACCAATATTCGTTTAGGCCAACCTCTAGTCCTAGCGGTTCCTTTAGCTACTATATTATCTCTCCTCCCCGGAGCATCTATTGGTATATGCTATGGATGTTTAAACCACCTATCACGATTCTCTCACCTTGTCCTAAATTGCCACAACCTCTAACTTCCTATGAATACACCAATTTATTATTCTTATCTTTCAATATATTCGAATCGATGCATGAAACAATATCATTTCTGCTAGTTGTTTGAATCTGCTTCTTCCATTTGGATTTGTTAAGGGCGAAATCATGTAACACTAACAAAATATATATCCCTCTTTAACACTTCAGACCATGTTCGTCTAGTCCTACCTCTAGTACTATAGGCTCTATTAACTATCACTTCTTACGGTTACATATATTGGTATGTGTTGCACATGTCCAAACTAACTAAGTCGATTCTCTCTCGTCTTGTTCTCAATTGGTGCCACCTCTAACTTCCACGGATATATTCATTTCTTATCATATACTTTAATTTATTCTCACATCCGTCTTAGCATTCATTTCAGCTACACTAATTTTCTAAACATATTTCTAAATTGTCCAAAACTCTGATCCATAAAGCATAGCTAGTCTTATAGCACTATTGTAGAATTTTCTTTTCAACTTCAAAGGTATCTTACGATCACAAAGTACTCCAGAATGACTCATCTATTTTAACCATCATATTTTAATTATATACGTGACATCCTTCTCAATCTTCCCATCACGACTTCGACTATGACCGTTCCACATCCCTTATCTGAATCCCTTGTCCCTGACAGAGCCTCACAAAATCCAATCGCAGTCGTCTCGCTCTTCTCTATATATCAGCCAACCAAACCTTAATTTCCACATCCTTTCGTCTTTAATCCTAGCCCCTTGATCATGATCCTAAGGCTCATATTCAGTCCATTTGTTTCCAAATTTATTAGTTTATTTTTTTTGTAATATAAGGGCACTACATGTTAAAACAAGGAAAGAAAGAGGGGGAAAACCATGCACCCCCGGCCCACTCAGCGGTGAGAGGGCCAGTCGAATAACTCTATGCTCCCACGTTTTTCTTTTTTGGTATCATTTGAGATTTCTTCGATACGCGAAGCTCCGACTTTCTATTTTTGGGGATTTCTTCAATCCACGAAACCCCGATCTTCTGCTTGTTATCTTCTGGGATTTCTTCGTTATTTGAAGCCCCGACTCTCTTTGGAAACATTCTTCTAGGATTTCTCGTCTTTTTGAACCTAGATAACTTAAGATATTTTCTACCAGAATTGCTTGATCTTTCAAGCTTCGGCCTACTTCGGATACTTTCCTTCTGAGATTTCTCGCTTTCCCAAGCCCTGACTAACTCAAATATTTTCTTCTAGAACTTCTCATCCTATAGAGCCTCGTCCAGCCTACATCAGAATTTTTCTTCCGGGATTTCTCGTCCTACAAAACCCCGACATAGTTTCTTGAGGACTCGTTTTTCAAGCCATCGACTTTCTTTCTAGTTCTGGAATTTCTTCGATTTCAAGTCCCAACTTGTTTTTCTGAGTTGATCTCTCGATCTTTCGGGATTTCTTCGATCTAGAAGCTCCAATAATGTTATCATATTTCTTTCTTTCTCATAGTTTCCAAGTTGGATTTGCTTTGACCAAGTTCCAGCTTGCGGGTCCCCGTATTAAGGAGAAAATTTAGTTATCTTATTGTATGCATTTACTGCTTTATGTATTTTTCTTTTCTAGCTAGGATTAGTGATGTCATTTGTGATGTTACATGCTTTGTACTTCATGTATATAGTTAAAGCCCTTGAGCCTAATCAAACTAATACTATTTATTAGCAATGTAGTCTCCACTTCTACACCTAATAATTTCATCCATAACTATTGTAGAAGATATTTAACTATTGTATGGTTATATGGCTCTTTAGTATTAGTGTTTGCTTTTAGTCTCACATTGTAAAAGTATAAGGAAGGGAGGTCTCCATTGCCTATATATTGTAGTCTTTCACACCCAAATTAATTAAGTCAATTAAGTTGAGCCAACTTCTAAATATGGTATCAGAGCATAATCCTAGCTATCATACCTAGCCTCCACCGTTCCAATATTTCTAGCCTCCACCATTCCAAAACTTTATCATTTCCTTCCACATATAGCCTACCCTAACCCTAACCCTAACAAATCCCTAACCCTAATCCACCGCCACCATACTCTACCGGAATCAGACCATCTCCTTCCCTTCCGACCAACCAGATTTTTCACATATTTTCTCCCTCTCCGAGTTGAGTCGGATCTGCACTTGCTCAAGTTCTCCTTCTTGTGGTTCTTCTCCAATCTTGTGGTGGCTCCATATTTCGCACTCGATTGTCCTCTATAGATATGGTCATGAATACTCAGATCTGAGATCAGTCGGGCCCTCTGGTATTTTGCAATCTTTGTTTCGGTTCTCCAGTGTCGACAACTACGTCTTCTCCGGCACCTCTCTACTTTACTGGTTTTGAGTGCTTCTGCTCCAACACAATTCTTTTTCTCTGCTGAACAGAGACTGCTTCTAGCAAGTTGGCTCTGGCACTCATCACCATTTTCCTTAGATATGTGGTCTAGTTCCCTTATGCTGCTATAGTTGTTTGGGGAGATTAAAAGGTATCATTTTTTTATAAACAGACGATGATGGCTGCTTTAGTGGGTATTTTATACTACACTTCTTGTTTTGGGGATTCTTGTGCATCCTGGACTCGATGCTCTTACCTCATGTGGTATGTAGACATTATTTTGGACATTACTTTTCTATTATTTGGTGCCATTTGGTACAGTTTGTTCTTTGTTATTTGGTGACATTTAGCTCTATTATGATATTTGTAGACATTATTTTGGACATTACTTTTCTATTATGAGATACGGTTTCTTCTTCGATTTCGGTTTTTTGCGGATTGGGGTTCTCCTCTTTGATTGTGGCTTGGCACGCGGATTGGACATTTGTTACCTCTTTGTTTCTTGACGATTGAGATAGTCTTTTTGGCGCGCTTTGTGGCATTATGGTCAATTCTACTTACCCCTTTTAGTTCTCCATTGTCCTCGCCAACAGTTTCTGATTATTTCTCAACACTAGAAATGGAGCGACTTTGTGGTCTTATTTCTGCATTGTCTTCTTCCCCAACTTTACCCTCTAATTATTTTTCGACTAGGAGATGCAGAGTATTTGCAGCCTTATTTCTCGTAGTATCATTCACATCTCTTATGCTTCTGCATCGGGTATATTGTGCCTAACTTACGGATCTTTGTGGATTGTTGATTCTGATGCGACAACAAATGGCAAATTTTACAAACACGACGTTTAACAAGTATATTACCGTGGACAATGGGGACACCGCTATCGCTCTTGTATCAGGGACAATGTCTTACTTCTACATTTTACCTTTGGTTTGGGCTTAATGTTCCTTGTTCACACTTCAATCTTGTTTCTTTTAGTCGTCTCACCATAGATCATAATTATTCCATCACATTTTCTCCTTCATTTGTGATATGGGATCTTCAGACGTAGAGAGTTCATGTTAGACGTTGCGAGACTAATGGATTATATCTCATAGACATTCCACCACCTATAACGGCATATGTTTATTCTGTCGACTGACATCAATGACATGGGCATTCCCTATTGCCTATTCTTCGGAGAGTTCTTCCTAATTTTACCTTCTAAGAGTTTTCTTGTGAGACGTGCATTTTGGGTAAACAACATCGTTCTACACTTGTACATTCCTTTTCCAGAAATGATGCTCCATTCTCTCAGTACACTCTAATATTTGTGGTCCTTATAAAACGACAAGTTTGTTTAGATTTTGCTATTTTTCCACATTTATTGATGATCATTCTCGTATGGTGTGGCTATTTCTTTTTCATGATCGCTCCAAAATTCTACAAGTATTCCGCACTTTTAAGATTGGTACACAATTTTCTACTATAATTAAAATCATTTGAACCGATAATGCTCGTGAATATATTAGCAAATAATTTCATGATACTTGTTTGTCTCAATGTATCGTTTATGAGACCTTCTGCTCTTATACTCCACAACAAAATAGTGTGACGAAACTTTGCAGTTGGTATTGCTTGTCGTATTATTAACCGCACCACTGCATTTTAGATCACAAATCTTATTTCTCGATCCATTTTCCTACTAAGGACCCTTCTCGATGGTTCCATAAGTATACAGTTGTACATGTTTTGTTCACCGTCTTGGACCGTTTGTTGAGAAGCTCTCTCTCTGTTGTCATGTAAATCTTTGTGGGGTATTCTCCTACTCAAAAGGATTATGTTTGTTATTCCCCTTCTGACTAAAATTAATTACTTCGGCTAATGTTACCTTCTTTGATAATCATCATTTCTTTCCACCACCATCCTCTTCTCCATTGCCACCATCCTCTTCTCCACATCATGTCGTTTCTATTGATGGTCCATTTCTCCTTCATCACGACCACTACATCTCCTTCATCACCACTACATCACTGCTACCACCCACTACATCTTCTCTTCTACCTCCTTGTGGTAGTAAAAAATAGTCCCCATGTCGATGGGTCGATGGGTATTCGCGGTTAAACATAATCCCAATGATGATGTTGAGTGCTTGAAAGAGCGAAATGCAGTGTTCTAAAAATCGGACTAGGCGGCCGCCTAGGCGCCAGGCGGCCGTCCGCCACACCGAAAACCTCCAATTCGGCCTCCTAGGCGCCTGTTCGGGCCTAGGTGGCGCCTAAGCGGGCCAGTTCGGCTAGTTCGGCCCAGTTCGGCCAGTTCGGCCAGTTCGGTCAGTTCGATCCAGTTTGGCCATGTTCGGCCAATTCGACCATGTTCGGTCAAGGCAAAAATTTTAATTTTTAAAAATTCAAATTTTCAAATTTTAAAATTTTAAAATTTGAAATTTCATATTTGAAATTGCAAAAAATATTCAAAAAAAAGTTAAAATTCCAAAAAAAATCAAATTTCAAAAAAAATTAAAAGAAATCCAATAAAAATTCAAAATATCAGAAAAAAATTTAAATATTAAAAAAAATTCAAAATTTTTAAAAAAATTTAAAACTAAAATTTCAAATTTCAAAAAAAAAAATTTACTGTGCGGCCGCCTAGGCGGCCCTTTGGCGCACGAATCCGCCTAGCGATTTTTAGAACACTGGCGAAATGTATTGCTTGAGGTTTTACTTAGTAGTATAGTATTTATTATGAGAGTTATTTTTTCGGTTGCCAAGTTAAACATCGTATGTGTGTTGATCTCTCTTGCGAGTTCGATGCATCGTAGATAACCTTTATATTAGCTAGACATCAAGAATGTATTTCAAAATGGTGATTTAGTTGAGACCAACGTTGCCAGGATCGTGGGTCGCTTTGGTACGTGATACGGATACGCAGTACGATACCTCAACCGGTACGCGGTGCGGTGGAGGTAGGCTTATTCGGTACGCTATTTGGAGTCGATGTTCATTTTTATCTGGATCGTCTTTTGTACCATATACAATTATATAGTAGTATACACCAAATATCATAAGTTCATAACCAAAGCCATCAAAATCCAAGTGAAGGAAAGCACAGACAATATTCTTGTAACTAAACAAAATATCATAAGTTCATAACCAAAGCCATCAAAATCCGGGTCGCTAAATTTGACGAACGGGTCGCGAACGCACCATGTTCTGGATCGTTCGTCCCAATTCGTGGGACGTAGGGGGATGACGAATTAGGCAACCTTGGTTGAGACGGTGTTTATGCAACACCTTCCTTGTTATGAGAAAGAAATCATGGTTATGAGAAAGAAACATATTGTTGTTGTCCATGTACATAGATGTTAATTATGCGGGTTTAGTGGGTGATCGCCGCTCGACGAGTGATATATACACGTATTTTGGAGGAAATCTTGTTACTTAGCAAAGAAAGAAACATGCTATTAATACCCGCTCTTCTGCTGAAGCTGAGTATCACTCGATGGTCCATGCGATTTCTGAGCTCACTTGATTGAAGAATCTTCTTACCGATCTTGGTGTTGCTCTCTCTTCTCCAGCTCTTCTCTGCTATGGTAACTAGGCAACCATTCATATTGCTGAGAATCCATTTTTAATGAGCCCACCAAACAAATTGAGGTTGATCGTCATTTCATTCATGAGAAATATCAAGATCAAGGTAGTCAAAGGCGCACTCAAGGCGCAAAGGGTCCAAATCGCCCAAGGCGCAAGGCGCACTTAAGGCGCGCGCCCGAGCGACACGAGACGCAAAAATTATATATATATATATATATATATATATATATATATATATATTCTCACATCGGATTTCTACATTGATAAACATGTGTGCTTCAAATTGTCCCATGTCTATGTTGCAATCACTTTGAATTGAGTGAGAGAGAAAACAATAAAAAAAAAGTACATCAGTTCAAAAAACAGTCTAAAAATAGTACAACAGTTAAAAAAAAAGTCTAAACATGTTATTTTTCACAAGATTTTCCAAGGCGCTCGAAAAAGGCGCACCTAGACGCGCCTTAAGAATTGCGCCTCGCCTGAAGTACCCTGAGGCACTGCCCCTGCTCCTAGGAGCAAGGCGCGCCTGAGGCGTGCCTTTGACTACACTGGTCAAGATTCGTGAGGTTCAACTTTTTCATATTTCTGCTACTTCTCATATTGTTGACATTCTCAAGGCCTTGTCTTGTCCACTTTATCTTCAGTTTCTCTCAAAGGAATGAGCTCTCAACATCTACGCTCCAGCTTGCAGGGGAATATAGAAGATATTTAGCAATTACATGGTTGTATGGCTCTTTAGTATTAGTGTTTACTTTTAATCCCACATTGGAAAAGCACAAGGAAGGGGGAGTCCCCCTGGCCTAAATATTGTTGCCTTTCATTCCCAAATTAATTAAGTCAATTAAATTGAGCATCTTCTCAAAAACTACCGCAAAAAGTCAAGGACTCAAAGTTGATCCTTTACGTAAACCAATCGTAATAAGGAACGGTTTACTATGTCAGCCAATAGTTTGTGCATTCGTCATAACTCTATCATATATATCTTTAGTAGTCTTAACATAACTACTACGAACATGTTTATTCTTTCAAAGCCCACAACATTATCTTCCTAGAAACTCGATTGTAAGCTTTCTAAAGTCAATAAAAATCATATGTAAATCCATGTTTTTCTCTAAATCTTTTCATCAATCTTCTTAGTAAGTAAATTACTTCTATAGTACATCTCTGATCTCTCCGACATAAAATCAAACTGATTCACTGAAACTATAGCCTATTTTCTTAATCTTTGCGTAATCACTCTCTCATATAGTTTCATGGTATGACTCAACCTTAATTCCTCAAAAGTTATTACAACTTAGTATACCTCCATTATTCCTATATATGGGTATTCTAATACTACTCCGTTCATTTAGCATCTTTTTAGTCCTTAATATTTTGTTGAATAAAATCATTAAGCCCACATCAAACCTCTCCCCTAAACATTTTCAAACCTCAACAGGAATATCATCATGTCCTACCGCTTTTCCAATTTTCATTTTCTTTAATGCATCTTCCATAAGTTTTAATTTTACGACAGCAACAATATGCCTTATCATATGCTAACTCTAAATATAAACTAAACTTTTCTAGGTTGCTCTTGTTAAATAGCTTGTGAAAATAATTCCTCCACCTCTCCTTAATATCATTTTTCTTACTAATACCTAAGTTTTTTCTATGTTGCTCTCGTTAAATAGATTGTGAAAATAACTCCTTGCTCTTGATATACTTAATTACCCTAGTCTTTGCTCATCCTTTCTCTACACTTAGCAAGCCTATAAATGTCTTTTTCTCCCTCCTTAGTTTCTAACCTCCTACATAATAATCATAGGCCATAAATTTAGCTTCACTCTAACATCATTAATTAAACAATTCAAATTGCACGCTGGCATAATCACATCATATCTAAAACCCTTTTCAACAGTTCAATAAACTTCAGATATATGTCTATGCGTGATTCAAACATCCATTCCAGAAGCACTATAAAAATAAAATTTTAATTCCTATATTCACAATACTACATCAGTATCTACCAGTGTAGTCAAAGGCGCGCCTCAGGCCCGCCTAAGGCACGCCTTGCTCCTAGGCGCAGGGGCAGCACCTCAGGGTACTCCAGGCGGGGCGCAATTCTTAAGGCGCACCTAAGGCGCACCTATGTGCGCCTTTTTCGAGCGCCTTGGAATAGCTAAGGCGCGCCTAAGCGCGCCTTGAAAATCTTGTGAAAAAATAACATATTTAGACTGTTTTTTTAACTGTTGTACTGTTTTTAGACTATTTTTTGAACTGATGTACTTTTTTTTATTATTTTCTCTCTCACTCACTCAATTCAAAGTGATTGCAACCTAGACATGGGAGAATATGAAGCACACATGTTTATCAATGTGGAAATCCGATGTGAATATATATATATATATATATATATATATATAATTTTTGCGTCTCATGTCGCTCGGGCACGCGCCTTAAGTGCGCCTTGCGCCTCGGGCGATTTGGACCCTTTGCGCCTTGAGTGCGCCTTGCGCCTTTGACTACCTTGGTATCTACCTGCTGATACACTCAAAGAATATTTGAGATACGCATGAACGAAGAGCCTAAAATGAGTGCCAATTTAGACTGAGCAACCACTAAGGTCCAATTTTAAATCTCTAACCTTTTAAGCGCATATGCAGTAATAAATGGAGTAACCAAATGTGAGCTTGAAGAACTTACAATGTGAGAATTAATATCTTTCAATGTCTGGCCATCCTCCCATGTCTCCGATATAATTGTTCCAGCTCTGCAGCATAAAGAGAACATTAAGGAAGAAAAGAAGGCACAATTATAGCTCATTCTTCTTGAGTATTCATGCCAATAAGAAAATAATATTACAATAAGAGTCTACATGCCTATATAATGCGGTGTCTGCACATGTATGGTTGCAGAGACAAGCATTGCACAGTGACTAACACAGGCTTGACTGCATTACATAACAAACCTAACAAAAGGTGTTGCAGTCGAGTTCGAAGGCATTTGAAGATTGTCTTAAAATATACAATCAGAACAAAAGGGTTCACCAGGAACATTGGAATTACAGTGTTCAGGTAGCTCTTAGCTGCCATGCAGTGGCTGAGTGGAGCAAGGAGCAGGTAAGTCTACATCCTACTGCCAGGTTTAAGCTCGGGTTATTATTACATCATTCACCACAGACTGTAGTCCGGGTCTAGTTATTGGCAGGCCGATTCTCGATTATTGCGTTTGATGCAACATTCTCAATACACTGCTCGTGCCGATGGGCCGATCTAAATTGCACGTCTACTCGGGTTGACTGTCATTAGACCCAAATAAAAGTTTGTCGCACATCAAGTTCCTAATAGATATCTGGAATATAATATAAGTCCTAATAGGAGGGCTCTTTTAGTTTTGATACATAGTGATGGGGTTGACTTGCCACCATAGTTGGAAAGGGCTTATTGTGAAAATTTTATCAATTGGCTACCTAATCTCACTCCATCGAAACTATAGTAAGAATGTAGGACGTTAACCAAGATAAGTATTTTGGCATACTTCCATGTATACCAATATTGAGACCCAGCTATATCTCTCACATATCATACAAGTAAAGCGAACAATCCAAGGGAAAAAATTGCCATCTCATCATCGTTTTAACGCATGCCAATATTTCATTATGGACTTTTCATACTTGATCAAAAGCTTAAAAGGTCAAAGCTACGATTAGCCTCACGAAGCGACGAGGATCAATTCAAAAGAACTGCCATAGTATGTGTAGTTCTACTTTAGCACTTTTCATCCAAGTAAAACAATGCTAGATTGTTAGTCCTCTGTGAAATCCTCGCGTTCTTCATGAGCATATTGCAAATACTATTTCATTATCATATACCCCTAAATAAAGCATCATATTTGATCTAAAGAATTCCCAATTGAACAAAGACGATAGTCATCCACTATTAATGAACTTCTTTTGATGCCTTGGACAAGGAAGTCGTGTACAGAAAATGCAAGCAACCAGCAAGTTGAAAATACCAGTTTAAAACCATAGATACAAAGAAATAGATCTGTTAATGAACTTGAAAGGGAATATAATGTCACTGAGGCCCCAAGCATTGTTGAAAATCAAATTGTGTTCCTATGGATACATTTAAAGGGATAATTGAACACTACATACTGTTGTACGACAATATTAGTATGTAAGTTCCAATGATAGTATTTGTGAGAAATTGGAGACCAAGGCTACTGTGCCAGGGAGGATACCACACTCAGTGAATATGCATTTTGTATGCAGCAGATGATTTACATTTCTGAACAGACAACATATTTTACTAAGACACCTTCTTCAAAGGTAGCAGACATGTTTTCCCATTTTGAAGGTTTTTGGCAAATTTCTTCCGTAAGGTCCATTTATACCTGATCACGCCTAAGAAATACCTGATAACGCCAACGTTGCCAAGCCGCAAAGATTCTTGGTGTACTTTCATTCTTGATTCTTGTCTCTCTGCTTTTGAAACTGATATTAATAGATCAGACAGAACTTTTAGACGCTGCATTTGTAGGAAAGTTAAATGTTAGAAAATTGGTGGAACCAAAAATCCAGTGTGTGTCAACATTATATTAGGGAAACCCTGGTAATAAATTAACTAATTAAGTAGCCATCCACCAAAAATCCAGTATGTATCAATATTACATTAGGGAAAACCCAGTAATAAATTAAGTAGCCTAGAAGAGCATTCCGTCCGTCCTGGAATAAAACCTTTTCAAACAATTTAGGAGAATCTCATAATAAAGCATGATAAGAACATGGAATACAAAATCAGTTAATGAAAATTGATACGTCTTATTAACCATACAACCAAACAATGACACATGGAGACAGCTAGTCATGATAAGGTACTATTGGGCAAGAAACTCAAATCAAGATTCCACACTAAAATTGCACAAAATGTAGTAAATCTGCGACCACTTAAGTCGGGATTATCATAGTTGAACACTAATAACAGTAAGAAATGAAATAGTTAATCCAGACCTATAAATTAAGTGACTTCACTTCCATGCTTCTTAATCCAGATTCTCTCTTCATATATGCCAAACTCAAAAGAATTAAGTCCCTTACAGAAATATTTCTAATCCGGTTAAGGGGATTAGCTGAAACATTGCCCAAAGGCAGCTAAGTGCCTGTCAATAGACTGTATTTGGAATTGGTAATGTAAATTTTGGAACCTAGACATGGCTCACGTATGTCCAACATGAGTGTCGAAGAAACATTATTGTCGGACACATGTTGGAAACAAATAAGGACAAAGATATGGTCCTATGGAGGCATGTCCGAGCAACCTAGGGAATGACCTCTGCAAGTGCTTGTATCTTGATATATCCACCTACATCCTGAACCGTTCTTTTAAGCAGATTTGATCACTCGGCACGGTTACATCCACAATATTTACCACCAACACCCAAGGATATCATGCAGATTAGAAATATTAAATATATGACTGTATGACATCTCTTCTATAAGGCCTGTGCCACATATGTTCATTTAAAATTTTATGTACAGGTTTCTTCCTAATTTTTACCATAAAAACTCCACATAATTTGTTTCCCCTAAAATGCACCATAACTCTGTCAACCTACTTAGTTTTACCAAGCATTTTTTTCAGTGTATCCAATGACTATTCACTAGGCTGCAGTGACTTCATTCATGTACATACTCAAATTAAATAGGCTTCAGCATCATCAACTGACTATTAAACACTGACAAAGAGTTCAACTTGTGAAAAATATATGTATTGAGAAATCCAGAAAGAAGTTTCTTCTTAGTTCAATTGACATAATATTTTCTTCATAGTTCAATTGACATAATATATTCAAACAGAGCAGTTAATATGAAATAATTGTTATGATCCCTGTCATAATAAAAAAGTTGTAAGGGAAAGTGAAAAGATTCAGGTAAGTACAACCTTTGTCTTCATTTGTTGATCATACTCTTTAAAGTCTTTGAATTCCTGTAGAAGGTTAGAGAAACAAATAGAAATAAGTATGAACAGCTAGAATGCAATCATGAATCCGTTATTGGTATCAACAATTGACAAATGGTTACTACCTTCTCTAGTTGGTGGAAGAGCTGTTTACAATCAGTTGTTTCCTGTCGTGATTTACTAAGTTCCTCCTCCAATGAAGAAACTTTTCCACGTAATAATAATATCTCCTCCTAGTTTGAAAACACGAGAGACATTTACTAGAGTGAAGCGTGAAACAGCAGAAATTTGTTGTACCCAAGACAGTGAGTGAACAATGATACTTGAACTGGTAGCTACACATGATCAAATGTATGTGCACGTAAGCAGGTACACATGTACAAAATGTAGTAAAACTATTAAGAATATGATGCTCAAGCTATGTGAATGGACCATAAACAAAAACGCAGCCATGGTGCTCAGATAATTAATTTAATATACAATCTTTAAACTTGAAGGCAAACATATATAGCCACAAAGATTTTCTTGACACTTTTACATATATAGCCACAAAGATTTTCTACAAATCTTAAGTTACATATTAGTGCCAGTAAAAGACTGAATATCCGACAACAATATATACTAGTATAACTGTATAACATATATGGATAGCATTTGATTTCATTTAGAAGTGTCCAATTACTTTAATGTTAGAGATCTCCAAACTGTATTATCTTTAATCCACACACGTTTTGGAACTGGGAGATCCAACAGGACGGTCATCCATAACCTAGGTCAACCTAGGTCACCAAGTGGAACACACACACACACACACACATATATAATACATATACAGAAGAAAGAAATGACATGTGAGGAGGGAAGTACCCAAATGGTACCTGTAAGGAAGCCCTCTCATCATTGCCAAATTGCTCTTTGGACCAACTTTCCTACAAAAAGAAGATAAATTTCTTCAGCATTACCATAGAAAACATAAGCTGCTTTACTTTTTACATAATTACATAAAAAAGGAAAGAGAGCTTGCGGAGAAGGAATATGCACAAAAAGGAAAGAGATAGGGCATGACTAGTTACATGTACAAAGTTATATAACCAAAGGTTGGGCAGCAGTCCAGACTTTTGGTATGGGAAGGGAAAGCCCTGGATTGAGACCAGGGGGTGGGGTGGGGGGTTGGGGGGGGGGGGGGGGGGGGGGGGGGGGGGGTGGAGGTGAGTAAAGAGACTGGCCCTTAATCTAGAAAAAATTATAAGTATGTGTCTACTTGTGCATAAATTAGCCAGTGTAACTGTGTGTTCATTTGTTTTCGTATGTAGATAATGATGATTTTGGCATATTTCATTATAGTTTGTTTATTGTCTGTCACAAAGGAGAGTGATTTACTCGAGGTTAGAGAACTATATCAGCATAACCACTCTCAGTTATGTTGATTTTTAGTTCATTCATTGATATCTTCTGCTCCTACTTTCATTAATGCCTCATTTTTATATCCAGCTTACCCTTACTCGGTTACCGACTATTTTGCTTTTATGTAAATATAAAAGAACCATAGACTCTCTTCCTCTCCTATTTTTCCCATATATATAGCCACACACAACAACAACAAACCCTTTATACCAAATTTTTGGGAACAGCTATTTGAATCCTTTTCTTCCAACAGTTCTAATAAGGGTCATGTCCTCTGTGACACAACCAAAAATCATATCCTTCTTTAAAACTTTAATTCACGTCAATTTTGGTCTACCTCTAGTCCTAGCGGCTCTTTTAACTATTGCATCTCCTTATAAGGACATCTATTGGTCTATGTTACACATGTCCAAACCACTTAAAACGATTTTTTCTCATCTTGTCCTCAATTGGTGCCAACTCTAACTTCCCACAAATACTCATTTTTAATCCTATCTTTTAATATATTGTCACTCATCCATCTTAGCATTCTCATTTCTACAACACTAATTTTTTGGAATGTTGCTTCTAAATTGTCCAGCACTCTAATACATAATGCATCTCAGGTCTTATATCCGTCTTAAAGAATTTCCCTTTCTACTCCAAAGGTATCTTCTTATCACAAAGCACTCTAGAAGGACTTATTTTAACCATCTTGTTTTAATTCTATGCATACATCATTCTCAATCTCTACGTCACGATAAATGATTGATCATAAATACTGAAAACTATCACCCCTAGGTATCTCTTGTCCATCTATATGGATTCCGCTGTCATTTTTCTTTGCATTATGATTGAAGTTATATTTGATATACTTTTGTGCTACTAATTTTAAAACCCTCAAATTCAACCTACCAGATCATACAAGGATAAGTAGACTATACAAAGATAAAGATAAAAGTTATCCCGTTCACTTATCTTTTATTTTGTTCTTCTCTACTTCAGCTCTAGTCCATTTCTTCCTCTTCTGAGCTGCAGGTTGGAGCAGCTGACAGAAATGACTGCTGCAGCCTACAGAAGAGGAAAGGAGAGATAGCGAAAGAGAACTAAAGAGAAGTTGGATGTTTGCCAAATTGAAAGGGAGGCTGATCCCAAGAAGGTTGTCTGGTCAGGAATGGTAGGTACTCTGATGAAAAGACTGCCACTGCTCTGGTGGGAACAAGGAAAGTAAAGAGAGAGAGAGAGAGAGAGATGTCATTAAAATTCTCAACAACAAAAAAACGCCGGTTTCACCAAGAAAATTGAATCTTATATTAATTACTTCAGATAGTAGAATGTGTACCCTTTCTGTGGCAGTAAGAAAGGGGAGCGTAATATAAAATCGGGGGTGACAAAGCACTATGTTTAACTGGTTAAGCATAGCAGCTTACAGATCTATCTAAGTCGCCTAGGTGACTAGATTGCCCTATTCTAGAAGTGAAGACACCAGTACCAAGTTTGGAACCCCTCCTCTTAGCCACCCTTTATATAATATGCGTGAATCTAGGGCTGCAGTCGAAGCGAGCTGAATCAAGCTTTGCATGTTCAAGCTCAGCTTATTACGGCCTAAAGTTGTTGCGTTGAGCTCGAGTTCAAGCTTGAAATATTGAGCCAAGCTCAAGCTCCGGTTAAAAATTATCGAGCTGAGCTCAAGCTTGAAAACTATGTTCATGTTCGTACTCGACTAGGCTCGCAAGCAGCTGGACTTAATCTGAGAGCAGCTCCCAAGCTTTACAACTCAAGCTTGAGTCAAGGTGAATGTATTGTATATGCAATATTCAATATTGCAAGAACCATTATGTCGTGGAATGGGACTGTTTTGCATCAAAATTATCATTAGCAATTTCAGGTTTGGACTAAGGACTAGTCCATATCTCTTTAGAAACAACTAAGTATACAAAAACCTGAGTCAAGCCTAGTGGAGTTTGAGTCAATAGACTCGAGCATAATCTAATACTCCTCAAGCTTCGCAAGTTGAGCTTGTTCACGAGCTTCCGAGCCGAGCTTCCTATGTTCAAGGCTTCAAGCTTGGTTCGCTAAGGAAATCGAGTCTATGTTATATTAAGCAAGAGGCGAGGCGAGACAACGAGGCTGGCGCCTCGCTTAAGCGGCGCTTAGTTAACGCTTCAGCCCGCAACACCTATTTTTACCTACCTTTGCTCATACATGTAAAATACTCTATATACACATAAATTTTAATATTTTTTCATACAATCCTATTAGTATATGCATGAATAACAATTCCAATTATCAATCAAGCAATATCAATACTAGAATCAAAATGCAAAGTCGTCAAAATAGTCATCAAAATACAATGGCAAAAAAAAATTACCAAGGCGCTTTTTCCAACGCCTACCAATAGGCGAGGCACCACTAAGCGCCGCCTAAGCGCGCTTAAGCGATGAACGTTTTTCTGGGACGAGATTTCCCTAAGCGAGGGGCCCAAATTCGATTCATCGCTTAGGCGCGCTTCACAACATAGAATCGAGCTCATTTCATGTTCAAGCTTGGCTCGTTAACGAAGACGAGTCGAGCCGAATAGAACTTTTATCAAGCCGAGTCGAGTCAAACTCGCGAGCTGCTAAGTTCATTTGCAGCCCTACTTGAATGTAAACAACAGACCAGTTATATCATCCCCTCCCCCGCATTAGGTCAATCAGCATTAAATTTTTAATTCGAGTTAACTTTAAGATAGCATAATTGAAGGATAACAAGTATTTGATAGTTAAGAACATGTGAAACTATATATTGGTTGTGACTTGTGAGAATGAATCCACAAAATTAACTTATTTTACATTTCTATTCTCTTGGACTTCCTATCTTCCATTTCTTTCTTATACTAGGACATATCCTTAGAAGATAAATTTGATTAGATAAGATAATATTTAATCCCAATTCTGCTACCTCCTCAGTAGATTTTTTTTCCTTTTACAGAATAAAGGAAATTCATGATAAAAGTTTATTTTGATTCATAAAAATCGTAAGAAAAAATACAATAATAGAAACATCTTATCAGCTGTCACTATAATGAATACTTGGGAAGCTAATAGGTACTGAATCTGTAAAACTACTGGGGCAAACAAGGTGGCAAATGCTATGGCATATATAACACCATAGAAACTAGTTAAGTAAACAAATATATGATGTATAAGCGCCATATTTATCACAACCTGTGTGGAAAGAAATAAAGTGTGTTAAAACTCTTACCTTCTGCAATGAACTCTCTTGGTGGCCATTAGACAATGAAGCTGTTGAGGAAGATTTTGAGGACCGCATTTGATCAGAAGCCTTTGAACCCCGACCCCGTCCTGTTACAGATCGACCCCTACCACGAGGTTGTCTCTTCTTATTCAACTCTTCTACTGATCTAAGGTCCAGAGCTTCTGCAAGTTTTGTCCTTCCATCTGCTGCTCCCTGAGTATTACTTGTTATAAGCCATTTTTTCCTAAATAATATTCTACCAAAAATGCAAGCATAAAGACAATGTTGAGAAAGAAAACATAACTCTACTATTTTTCCTAATCAGGAAATACATCCACATTTATATGAAACTTAAAGGCCACGGAACTGAAGGTCATTCAAAATTCATTTGTTGTCCCAGAACAAACAATCATGAAAACCATCAAAAATTTAAAAACTTCCCAATACTTCTGTAACTGTCCCAGACCTTGTATATTAAACCACCTCAAATTCCAACACTAAAATCTCATTGTTCATTTGAAAACCACCACCACTTTCCAGATGCTAAAGAACGGTGCAGTGCAATCAAGCAGCCCCTTTCTTCCATAAAGACTCTAGAACAATCCCTTAAAGTCAATTCAACTTCCCCCGAATTTCCCTAATCCCCAACCCCAGTTTCTCCAATACTTGTAGACCTGGTTCTTAATTTCCAATATTTTCTTCCAGATCTGAACTTGATCTTAATATCTTCTCAAATCGAACTATCAGCATCAATTGCACATTTGTCTGACATTAGATAACTCATTGCAGTGGGAAACTCGTTCAAGAAACATATTAAGCAGCAATTAATAGGCCAAACAATTTGACCAGTTAATACAACTATTCAGGCGTCTGCTTAAGCCACACACACGCGCGCACACACACACACACACACACAAACGTTGCCAAGTCCTCGCAAATAATCAGCCGTGTAGTCCGATTAATTAGCAATCATCCTTAGACTGAGTACATACTATAAATTTATCATAATTGCAAATTTGACAGTATTCAGCTTATCCCCGTAAATGAGAATGTGACACACAGTAAGAAACTACAAAATAAATCTAAAAATATTAAGCTAGGCAACATAGACAGACATTACAAACTGAAATGCGGAACAGATTTTAAGAAGCCAACATTATGATATATATAAAATAAACCAGATGAAAATAGCCTAAATGAGCATGAAAGGCAGCAAGAAACTTCATGCAACATAAATGACAGTAAAATTAGTTCCAGCATGATGAAGAACACACCTCATTATCGTCATCCTCTTGAACTCGTTGACGCTTCCGAGTATTGTGTAGTATCAAAAAATTTCCACCATTCTGAATAGGTAAAATATGTCCAATATCAGCCATATATTATATGACACTTGCATATGTGAATTACAAACCTTTTATCAAATGATGAATGATAAGACACAGGAAGGAGGTGTTGCATTGATCAGATCCCTCGAGAAGAAAACACGATCATTTTGAATAGTTCACTAAGAATATTAGACAAACCTACTAAGCTCAAAAAGTATATTTATGAATATAATTCAATTATCTGGTAGACAATAAAAGACAAAGCTTCAGAAATGCACGTCTCCATACATTTAAATTTGTCAGCCTAGGAAATGTTATGCCTAAATTGTGCAAGTTAGGTTTTGCAAACAAACATCTCCCAAAGTTGACACTCAATCGTACCAAGGGAAGAATACTCTATGAGGGTCCTATCTCTGTACTTCCATGACTCTATGGAAGAGGGGGATTGCCACTCTAAAGACAGATACTCACTGATGATCTGTCCATGTTCCTATACCCAGAGAGGATTGGTAACCTAAAGGTAATGAGCATAAACTTCTATCCGAAGTTCATGTAAGCACGAGCAGTTTCATTAGCATCTTCATTCTGATCACCCTACGGTCAGATAAAGACTCATGGATGTGAATCCATCATTGAGGTAACTTCTAACCCACCAAGGGGGATTTGCACCCTAATTGTGATCACACTCAAATTCAAGTAGGGTTCTCCTATTTAGCCACTATGGAAGCTGAACACGATATCACAAAAAAGAAAACACCACAGACTGTAGCCCAAAATACTCATAAAAGGACTGGCATTCACAAAATCATTGCATGAAATATGCAATGCAACAGGCTTACCTCTTTCACAGTTCAAACCTCTAGCCGAGGGACATGAGCAGTAGAACAATTTCTAATACGCAAGTGATGGGAATTTCATAGATTAAAAAGCTTTTAAGCATCCCTTGTACACTTCCTCGACTGGCATATATAACCTTCAAGTGAGTAACACGTCCAAAACATTAAGCTGTAGCTTCACAACAAACTAGCGATGAGTAGTTGTTCATTGAGTGCCATGTGATCCTTGCCTCTGCTCACGTCCGAGTACTGCATTTCCCATTATTTGAATAGAAAAAGTATCATTTCTACTTCACCTGGTGACCAAACAGCTAAAAGATTTGGAAAGATGTTCTGCTATCGGATCGAGTTGGTTGCTTCATGATCTATCCGCCCAACCCTTTCACATTTTTCTAATTTAAAATAGCCGCCTGAATTATGTTTATTTATCCAGAACATGTTTTGTGAAATTTTGGCCAAATGTAAATTTATTGCAAATATGTGGCCCATGTGTTCTAGGCTAACTTTCCGCTAGGGACACACATCAGCTTCTTCACCAAAATAGCACATGTTGGCTCCCCGTAGTCTAGTCATTCGGCCCTCGACTTTTTTAAGGAAGTCACTTCTGCCTCAGCAACACCATTTTGTCTCTTCTCCCGTCTCCTTTTCGGTCATCTCTTTCCCTTTCAACTTTTACAAGGAAAGTTTTGAGCTAGCCCTCCCAATTGTTTCAATATCCTCAAGGATTCAAAGATCTCTTCGTCTTGAATTTCTCGTGAGAAGGAGAGGGACATTATTGAAAAAGGACACATCAACTCTTTAAGCAAAGATTGTTACAACTGATCAGTCCTTTTCCCTGTTCATTCATGGCGGAAGAGAATTGTTCTATATTTTTTTCTCGGTGCTCCTTGGGGCATCGCCTCTCCACATTTTCGATAATTATGATTGCATTTTTTTTTCTTTTATCTTAACTTTGGTCTCTTCATGTTAGATGGAACTAGCGCAAAAGGAGCTGATGGTTGGTTGATTTGGGTAAATGATGTCTTTGAAGATCTAACCATTGCCAAATATCTTGGCTTTTAGTCCCCTAAGTTGTCCCGAAAGAGCATGTTAATAAATCATAAATTGATTAGTGATACAAGCCATTTTCCCAAATAGCAACATTTATTTTTCTGGTCCGTGTCAAAGTAAACCTCTTAACTCTGTTTAATGCATCCACTGATAGTACTCCAGTCGAATTCCTTAAGATGTGGCCTCCTTTGCCTCTCATCTCCGTGTTTTCGTTCAAACATCTCTATAGAAATTTCCCTTAATTTTATTTGGATGCTGATTATAGCATTTTCTCCATGGGTGACACATACTCCAAAAAGATACTTGAGACATTTATAACAAATTTGGAATGATGCTCTTCCACCGGTGAGACTTGTTCCTGCACCTACACATCCATATGCCATACAAGAAAGGCGTTGAAAGATTTATTTATTTATTTTTTATTTGTGTGTCTGCTCATTGATTCTGCCTATCTTTACCTTTAGCTTAAGAAAGAGATTCATACAGAATGATGCATGCCAAGTAGCCTCCATTTAAGAACTTTCTTCCAATATCACTAAGAAAGCCAACCTGATGGAATTTAAACCCGATATGGACAAACTCTGTTTAAGTGAGTACTTTTCCAACTTATGGGAAGCATGACCACTATATGGAAAGTCCACTAAAGCAACCTTACACATTCATTTCAAACTCCAAGTTTCGTAAGGATACCTTTGAATCAAAATGTTCCTGGTTACCTTATTATCTACAAATTTAGTATGACAACGGTAATTATCACCAAATTCCCTCCCTCCAGGACGTCCACCTCCTGTCACTACGTCGAGTTCCCATGACACATCTGACTACTGGCACCATGTTCATCAAAACTTAGGAAATGGTTCTTCTTCGATCCAAGGATAGCACTTTACCTTCACCTCTTACAATGCACGCAAGGTCCTATCTCTATGAGTATCGGTATCCACAGTTTCATTGGTATTGGATCCCATAATTGAACTATGGGGATTCAGCACTTCACTAAAGTTCTTTAAAATGCTAAAATTTTCAAAAAAAAATAAAATAAAGGTTCAAGAGTGAAAATAGTTTGAAAAACTGTTTGTTTACACAATTTTATTTGTTTTCTGACAACTATTGCACAATTTCATGTTTTTTGCGAAATTGTAACATGACAATTTCATTACATAATTTACCATTCATAGGCTTGAAAAGGTTTTTAGGAAAGAAAATGACAACAATACCAAATCAAGAAAACATTTTAGTCAGTTTAAGCAATATTTAGAATGTTTCAACAAATTTTGGCCTTGTTTATTTCATACCAATTTTGAAATTAATGGGATATCTCGATCACTTTTAGTAAATATTGGATCATTTTGGTAGTTTCAACCAATTTTAGCATGTTTAGTTACTTTCAACTAAATTTAGAATATTTTGAGCAGAAAGAAACACGAAACTAATTGCTTTAGGTGATTTATGTTTCGGTCTTTTTTTTAGACCTCAATTAGACCCATAGTTATTAAAAGCGTGCCTAGGCAAGAAGCTCGACTTTAAGGGAGGTTGTGCCTTGCTTCATTTAGGCAAATTAGGCGCGCATCTTGCCTTTATTGCAGCCAAGTGCAACCTTATACAAGACCCCAATAACATCATGGACCATCCCCATCTAGGATTCGAGAAATAATGAAGCTTCCATGTTTCGTTACGAACAAGTCAACATGAAATGAGCAAATACATAGTAAGTTTAAGACTGAGGCCTCTATTTTATTCTAATTATACATGTACCCTGCTTTGCTAAGGTGAATGTCTAGCTTTTGCGCTTCATGTCTTGGTCTTGAACAACCTTGGTGTCCAAGTGTGTTTTTCGCCTCTAATAACTGTGGTTAAACCATAACACAATCCCAGTATCACGAGTTCCGATGTTCAACTTTTTTTGCTAATTTCCTTAAGCGAGGGATTATGCATGTTGGACAAGCAAATCTGTTTATTCTTCATTAACAAACCTAATATTTCTTCTTAAAGCAATATCAAAGTCCATTGTCTACTTTCTAGAAGAGAAATGAAACAACTTGCTACTATAAGTTGAATAATTCCTCTATCAAGCAATCTACAAAGGTACTACCTCTCGAGAAGAATCACACATATAAGCACAAAATTTGTCCCCTTCAATCTCACTCCCCATTTTTTTTGGTAATCTCCAAGGTAAAGACATAAAATTGTTTTGAAAATTGAAATTATAGACCTTAGCCAAGTTTCTTCACATACTATCTTCCCCAATTATATATTTCTTGCTAAACACACGCCTGGGTTAAGAAAATCAATTAGGGAATGGTACATCACTACATTCATCAATTCATCTCTCCCTACGCTTCCTAGTAAAATTGGTCTTCTACTAATCTGTGAGCCTCTTATTTCCTGTCTCGTGATAGCATAAGAGGTAGGAGGGTCACGAGGGGTATGTCACAATAATACTTTATCAACAATATCGGTATCCAAATTTGCTAACTTAGGTTCAGCAAACAACACGTCTCTCCATATATTGGCTTTGTTGTACCTAGAGAAGGGGGAAATGGTCGCCTCTACATGGGTCATATCCTAATGTTCATGTCTATGGAAAGAAGCGGAATAGGAATTATCCTGAACAGAGATATACTCTTGTCAGGAAAAGAAAGAAGAAGAAGAAAAAGGGGCTTAATATTGTGATTATCCCAAGATCCTTATGCCAATTTTAAGAGGTTGGTGTCCTAAATATGAATCCACTCCCTTCCGTAACAGCTAGCATGATCCCAATCACCGGCTCAAATGTCTTCCCGAACAAATTTGTAGTGGTTCTTCAAAAGATGAATAACTATTTATAAGAACATTGTCCTCTAATTCTGGTAGAGAAAACAGAATACTTCTCGTTTCATCTCTTAACAAAAACAAAATGACATCATTGAGTAGCTTATCTGAGTTCCAATCTATCTATAACCTACTTGGAGATAATAAGCGTACATTCCAACCACAGTTACAAAAGGCTCGCCTAGGTGAAAATCCAGGTGCTGAGGGAAGTCGCGCCTCGCTTCAGCCAGGGCACACCTTGTTTTTGTTGTGAACGAGTGCAACCTTATAAAGTGTCCAAGCGCCACTAAAGCTTCCCTCTTTTTGCTCGAACAAGTGTGACATGGAACATAGCAAAACATGCGCCCAGGGGCAGATTTATTAAGGGTCCGGGAGGCCACGGCCCACCCAAATTTTTTTTAAATGCCGATTACTATATAGAAAATTTCTGCACTTTTAAAATATACTTTAGTTTGTCCTCCCAATGTACAAATAGGTAGTGCTCTGGGCTTTTAAATGAGAGGCATGAGTTTGAAACTCATCTCCCCTAAATGTTTTACATATTTTGAATACATTTATGTACAATTTTTTCCTTCCTCTTTTTTAACACTTTGAAAATATTGAATTTGCTTTTTTGCTCATTCTTGTTTGAGTTTTAGTATAATTTTTGCTATTGAAGTTTAATTAAAAATGACAATTTTAAGGATTTCTGTATGTAGTAACACGGCCATCCAGAATTTTAAATCCTGGCTCCGCCCCTGCATATGCCTTGCTTTTTGCGCTTTGCATCAAGGTGTTATTTTTCGCCTCTGACCTATGTTGTCATAGGTGACGCATAGGCGGCCTAGGTGTGCAGGTTGGAGGATACGCTTCAACCTGGAGAAATTTTTTCTGGGTGTGAAGATGGTCGCCTAGGCGACCGCCTAGGGTCGTCCATGGAAGAAGAAAAAAATAATATTTAGGCGGGTTATTATAACTTATTAGTTATAGATTTCTTGTGTTGCTTCATGAATGCTTGCTTAATGCTTATTATAACTTATTATTAGTGTTACTTTTGTGCTTATTGCTTACTAGTCTTATTTGATGTTGAATATTGGTTATTTGTTGCTTCTTACATTACATATATTATATGTATAGTTGTATATAGAATTGTAGAATATCAAGAACGTGCAGGAATTCTGGACGGACGCCTAGGCGAGACGGGTGGCATGTCGCCTCGCCTAGCACCCAATACAACATAGCCTCCGACAACTATGAACTTGATATTATTATGAATCTTGCAAATGAAATGTGCTCTCTAAACGCATAATAAACTAATGTTGTTTAAGCTTAAGAACTGTAACAGCATTATATATATCTATAGTAATCAAACATAGAGCGACTAGATTGATTTTGGGCTAGCTCACATCGTCATCGTCGGAGTCGCTGGATGACTCCGGAAGATCCTCCGGCTGTCCGAACTTTGACGGCGGAGGCGGGGGCGGCGACGGCTGGAGCGAAGGGGAAGGCGACGAGGAGCTCTTTCCGGCCATCCGAGCCTCCAGCTTGGCCAGCTTCGTCGGGAGAGACGGATCGGAGGGGTTCGAGGAATTGGAGGATAGGTGCATCACAATGTCGTCAGCCATGGATCCTCGGATTGGGGGAGAAGAAATTAAAAAAAAGCCCTAATTTTAGAGAGGGAGGAATCGCTCAAAAACCCTAAGTTTTTGAGAATGATGGCGGAGGGATCAGTGATTCCCGAGTGAGAATATGACAGTGATGATACGCGCTCTTGAGGGGCTTGTTAGGAATCTGAAAATACAATGTATTTGTTGGCATTTCTTGCCTAATTTGCATATAAATACAACAATATAGAAAATTAGAGATGAGGATTAAATCTAGGGGCTTTTGTACACAAAATACTATAAAATTCTGTATTTGCAAAATACTATAAGAATTATATATTTGCAAAATTTAATTTTTTAAAACAAAATTATTTTCATATTTAATGAATATATAAATATTTCCTTCAAATAAAAAATAAAAAATGATAAAATGAAAATAATGATAAAAAATGAAAATAAAACTAAGAAACAAAAAACATCTTAAAAATGAAAAACAGAAAGAAAATAACATTCTTAAAAAATGGGGAAAAAAAACAAAAACTATAAAAAAAACTTTATAAATAAAAAAATTAGATAACAAACTGAAAAAATAAAAAATTAAAATAATTCTTAAATGATGAAAAAAATACCAAAAACACACAAAATCTTAGAATATGGAAAAGAATACAAAATGAAACAAAAATTGCCCAAAAAAAAACATATCCACATATTCTTAAGGGATAGGATTCTCTTATTTTGTGAGTAAATTGTTTATCCGGATATTCCGTAATTTTCAAAAATAAATTGGAGGGTGAGGGTTGTGGAGGGAAGAGAGTTGAGTAGAAGGAGATGGAGAGAGAAAACTGTGAGAGAGAGATGAAGAGGTTGCGAGAGAGTTCGGGAGAGAGAGTAGGAACTGTAAACCCCCTGATTTTCAAGAATTTTTAAATTTTGGATTTTTCACAATTTTCTGGAAATTTTCTATAATTAAATTCAGGTGTTTTAATTATTAAAAGATTTTTAAATGATAATAAATAATATTAAAATATTATGAAAATAATATTTTTATGGTGTAAAATGAAAAACTAGACATAGGGTAATTTTTCGGAAATTTATTGGACCCCGGAAGCATTTTAAAAGCCCTAAAAACTAATTAATTAATTAAATCAAAATAAACCGGGTTTATTTGAAATAAACCAAACCAAACCAAAATCTGAACCGGTTTAATTAAACCAATTCTTAGCGGGTCGGATCCGGGTCCAACCCAGACCCGACCCACTAGCCCAGACCCGACCCGTAGTGTTTTGGATCGGGCCGGATCCGTAGACCCGACCCGTCCGCCCGTCCGCCCGACCCGATAACCTCTTCTCTCCCAAACGAACAGCCCCGACTCCTCTCCTCCCCGCCGCCGTCGCCGCCGCCGGCTGCTCCTCTTCTCCAGCCCTCCGCCTCCCGTAACAGACGCCCAGACGCCTCCTCCCCTACCCGTAACCGCCGACGGCCTAGCTCCCTTCCTCCTCCCTATTTAAACCCGTAGCTCCTCTCGCCGGAACCCTAAAAGCCGACGAACCCCTCACCCGCTACTCGACCGGACCTCGCGCCAGCCCAGCCCTCCGGCCATCCTCTCCAGCGCCGCGGCCGAGCCCTCCCTCAGCTGCCCCGAGCACCGGACCAGACTCAGTCGGCCGCCCTCCAGCCCAGTCCCGCAGTCGCCCGAGTCCAACACCTCTCCCCTCTTCCTACCCTGGCCTCCCTCTCCTCCGCCGAGAGCCCAGCCGCTGCCCTCCGCTCCTGCCGCCACCCCTCGAGCCGGAGTTGCTCAGCCTCCGCTCAGCCCGACCCAGCCACGGCGAGCCCTCCGGCGAAGCTCCGGCAAAGCCCCTGAACTGAAACCCTAGGGTGAACAGTACCCTGACACGTGTCGGACACGAAGAATATGCTATTTTCTGAGCCCTGTTCAGGTACTCGTATCTTTCTCCTCGCTGTCCCAATTTCTATTCCGTCAGTTGCATCGCGTAGCCTGCATGACCCCCTCGATGCCCGTGCAACCCGTTCGGTGCATCGCGACATGTGGTGATCGCGAATCGCGATCCAAAAACAGGAAAACCAACGCCTGTTTCACCCCGGAACTGAGTACGCCCCGCCAAACGGGACGACTTGGTCACGTGCGGTCTTCACCGATACGTGCGCGTCGTTGATACGGACGTGCGGGATTTCGCAGAAGCTGATTCGGATGTGCGTGCACACCGGAATCAGTGCGTATCCGCGAACAACGCCCCGTATCCGACTTTTCTGTATCTCGCTGTAACTTAGTATATACACGTCGGATAGAGACGAAACTTACGCCATCGGACTCGTAGCAATACGCTGGTCCTGTGAGCCAAGTTTGGTTCGATTCTGAGAACGTTGACAGAATCGTGTGTCGTGGGCCCCACAGGCTCCACCCGACCGGCGATTTTGAGAACGACTCATCGAAATCCAATTCTGGAAGTTCCGTTGGGTTCGTATCATCGTTCCTGACCTATTGATACTAAGTTGGACAGATTTGGAGACCTTTGATCCTGATACATTTTTCGGTGCAAAGCGGCCCACATGTGGACCTCGCCTTGACCCGAAAATGTCATTTTTGCTCTTGTCTCCAAATTAGACTCAAGGACAGGCGTTCCTAGCTGATTAATATTTTCTGGATCTGATAGTGATGTCTATTTCAGCAACTGGAGTACTGCCTGAAATCCCAGTTGAAGTCAGAGCTACAATTGGAGCCGGAAACCCAGGCAAGTGTACCTTGCCATAATTGCAGTATAATGATTCATTTTGTTCTCTTGATTTATTTTCCTGTGACTGTTGTTCATGCTTAAATCTAGGGTCGTATGACTTACTTAGCTTCCGATTAATAGTCGGGTGCCAACACCGTACGCGGGGTTGTGTAAAGTCACCTAGAGATGGATATCGTGACATTTATATTTCTTGTACTTGCCCTATCAAGTACATTATACCCAGGACACCTGACACAAATCATGATACAGAATCTTCCTGACTATTCAAGGTGGTTCTGTATAGGATACAGAATTCATGACTTGAACATTATTTTCTTAGATCTTAATAAATGACTTATTGCATTAGTTTAATCTTGTGTGACATGAACATGAGACATTATGGAACTGTGACGTGAGATTACATTGGGTGGGGAGAGATATACCATACAAAAGGCTGAATATATATATATATATATATATATATATATATATATATATATATATATATATATATATATATATAATAACTTAATGGATGTGCCTTAGACTCTGACACAGAACTTTGGTACCGTACTGGCCCTTCGAGAAAATACTGCTATGGTTTCTTCGACACTGATCCTGTAGTAGTCTCAGCCTGAGTATGACTATAGCTCTCACTTGCATTATCACTTAGCTGGTTATTTATTTACCCTATTATTTTCTTTATTGCTGCACTACAATATTTTGGCTTGTTTTATTTGTACCTTGCTATGTCCCCTGAGGACCTGGAATGGATTATGTCCCCAGATTTAGCAGACGAGATCTACCCTGAGGTGTACGGAACAGGAGTACTTCTCGGAGCAGTACCGGAACTTGAGGACGAGGTGCTCGCTGAGGACTTCTTTTGAACATCTGCTTCGCCATGCTCAGTTTTATTTGGCCAATAAACTCTTTATTTTTCCTGTTTAAATGAACTTTTATAAACAGACTTAATATCGGGTTGTTCCCCAATTTTTAATTACTTGTAACTGGATGTTGTTTATTTTTTTTGCTGATATTGCTATCTTTATTCTGTGGATGAGATTAGTAAACCCTGACTATTGTAATACAGCTTAAGTATGCCCCGATGGATCCATTAAATTGGGTTTGTCCATCGGTGCGTGCTGCTGGCCATTGCCACGTGTCTAGTCCCTCGTTATTTTGGGACTGGGGCGTGACATAGTTTTTGTGGTGGCCCATGCAGGTCAACGACTAAATTGTTCGGTTTCAACTTAGGAATCGAACAGGCCTGCAATAAGAATAGGATAAGTTTTTAGGATCTCATCCACTTGCTTGAATCGTTTTTGATATCTATATCGTATTCGAACTAATTTTTGACTTGCATCTTGTCTTGATTCCTGTGCGCCTCTTATAGTTTATTTTTGATGCAGAGTAATGGATTCACAAGTAAACGACGGAACTCCAACAAGAACACCAATAGGTGCTGAAGCCACCTACGGAGAAGATGAAGTGACGCTATTGAGTGGAGATCCCTCTACTCACCGAAGCAGCCAAGCAGATTAGCAAGCTTCTAGATTTCGACGTGATGACATTCCGCCGCCTCCGCAGTTCGTTCCACCGATGCCTGTATTCCCTCAAGGGCAGCCGATTGACGGGCAACAGATATTCCAACTGATCTACGCAATGATGCAAGCCCAACAACAAGTCCAACACGAGGCTCAGCGTCGCGAGGCTAATTACTTGAGGAATAGTCTAGTAAATGCACTGGAGCAGGCCAACCTACCAGCTAGACGGTAACCGACGGGCTCTATCACTGATTTCCGCCAACTGAAGTCCCGTACCTTCTCAGTCAAGGAGGAGCCCACAGAAGTTCATGAGTGGCTCACCAACATACAACATCAATTAGAAGCAGCTGAGCTACCAAAGGAATGTTGGATGACTGCCGTCAGAATGCAATTGACGAGCAATGCTCATCACTGGTGGCTATCTGAAGAGAGACGGCTCGGACCAGACCGAGTTACTTGGGAAGAGTTCTCCAGACTCTTTCAAGAGATGTACATTCCGGCTATCGCTCGATCAGAACTGCAGGACAAGTTCAATCGCCTCATTCAGGATACTATGACGGTGGAAGAGTACAACGCCGAGTTCATTCGTCTGAGTCGTTTTGCCCCTACCTTGATCCCAACAGAAGAAGAAAAGGCTGAGAAGTTCTTTGATGGGCTAAAATTTGAGTTACAAAGAATGATCGGATCCGTCGCACCTACTTCGTACACGGACGTCCTTGCTGCAGCTCGACGTATGGAGCGTGTCATCAGACGAGAATCCAACCTTAAGAGGCCTTTTACCTCAGCACCAGCCAGAGCAACGAATGGAGAAGCTGCCAAGAAACCTCATCTGCATCAAGCACCACAGGGAGCTGCATCCAAATCCCTGACTCTTCCTACTTGTTACTACTGCGGCAAGATAGGCCATGTTGAGAAGGAGTGTAGACGTAAATTCGGACTGTGCTTAGGTTGCGGATCCAGACAGCATGCAGTGAGGGATTGTCCTGAGCGTAGAGAAGGAGCACCAAGGACAAACCAACAAGCTCTACCGGCACCAGGAGGACATCAACCAAGGCCACCCTTGGCACTTCAAGCAGCACCCTAACAGCAAGCCCAGCAACAGCAGAGGGCACCACCTCGAGGACGCGACCAAGTTTTCGCGATGACTGTGGGAGACGCGCAGAACCATGGAGTAGCTAATGCGAGTAAGTTTTTGTAGTTTCGTTTCTAGCATTTCTGTAGTTCGTGCCTGCTGGTTCGTGACCCTAGACTTAACCTGATCATTTAACTTGCTAATAATTGATAACCTAGTGTTAACCTAGTAATTTTGAACTTATAATTTAGAATATTTTATAAAATATTAAACTGATAAGTTTTTAAAGGATAAAACCTGGTTTTCTAAAACTGTAATTTTCTAGATTTCCTACATTTGGAAAATTGCATAACTTCCATTGATTAGGGAAATAACTTTCCCTATGTGTATAAACCCTCAACATTGATTTTCTGTTTTGAATAAATTTTGAAACCGTGTCATCTCTGTTGACCGGTTATTCTTTGATTGCGAGGACGCAATCCTCTTAAGGGGGGTAGATTGTAAACCCCCTGATTTTCAAGAATTTTTAAATTTTAAATTTTTCACAATTTTCTGGGAATTTTCTATAATTAAATTCAGGTGTTTTAATTATTAAAAGATTTTTAAATGATAATAAATAATATTAAAATATTATGAAAATAATATTTTATGGTGTAAAATAAAAAACTAGATATAGGGTAATTTTTCGAGAATTTATTGGACCCCGGAAGCATTTTAAAAGCCCTAAAAACTAATTAATTAAACCAAAATAAACCGGGTTTATTTGAAATAAACCAAACCAAACCAATTTCTGAACCGGTTTAATTAAACCAATTCTTAGCGGGTCGGATCCGGGTCCAACCCAGACCCGACCCACTAGCCCAGACCCGACCCGTAGCGTTTTGGATCGGGCCGGATCCGTAGACCCGACCCGTCCGCCCGACCCGATAACCTCTTCTCTCCCAAACGAACAGCCCCGACTCCTCTCCTCCCCGCCGCCGCCGTTGCCGTCGCCGCCGGCTGCTCCTCTTCTCTAGCCCTCCGCCTCCCGTAACCGACGCCCAGACGCCTCCTCCCCTACCCGTAACCGCCGACGGCCTAGCTCCCTTCCTCCTCCCTATTTAAACCCGTAGCTCCTCTCGCCGGAATCCTAAAAGCCGACGAACCCCTCACCCGCTGCTCGACCGGACCTCGCGCCAGCCCAGCCCTCCGGCCATCCTCTCCAGCGCCGCGGCCGAGCCCTCCCGCAGCTGCCCCGAGCACCGGACCAGACTCAGTCGGCCGCCCTCCAGCCCAGTCCCGCAGTCGCCCGAGTCCAGCACCTCTCCCCTCTTCCTCCCCTGGCCTCCCTCTCCTCCGCCGAGAGCCCAGCCGCTGCCCTCCGCTCCTGCCGCCACCCCTCGAGCCGGAGTTGCTCAGCCCGACCCAGCCACGGCGAGCCCTCCGGCGAAGCTCCGGCAAATCCCCTGAACTGAAACCCTAGGGTGAACAGTACCCTGACACGTGTCGGACACGAAGAATATGTTATTTTTCGAGCCCTGTTCAGGTACTCGTATCTTTCTCCTCGCTGCCCCGATTTCTTTTCCGTCAGTTGCATCGCGTAGCCTGCATGACCCCCTCGATGCCCGTGCAACCCGTTCGGTGCATCGCGACCTGTGGCGATCGCGAATCGCGATCCAAAAACAGGAAAACCAACGCCTGTTTCACCCCGGAACTGAGTACGCTCCGCCAAATGGGACGACTTGGTCACGTGCGGTCTTCACCGATACGTGCGCATCGTTGATACGGACGTGCGAGATTTTGCAGAAGCTGATTCGGATGTGCGTGCACACCGGAATCAGTGCGTATCCGCGGACAACGCCCCGTATCCGACTTTTCTGTATCTCGCTGTAACTTAGTATATACACGTCGGATCGAGACAAAACTTGTGCCATCGGACTCGTAGCAATACGCTGGTCCTGTAAGCCAAGTTTGGTTCGATTCTGAGAACGTTGACAGAATCGTGTGTCGTGGGCCCCACAGGCTCCACTCAACGGGCGATTTGGAGAACGACTCATCGGAATCTAATTCTGGAAGTTCCGTTGGGTTCGTATCATCGTTCCTGACCTGTTGACACTAAGTTGGACAGATTTGGAGACCTTTGACCCTGACGCATTTTTCGGTGCAAAGCGGCCCACATGTGGACCTCGCCTTGACCCGAAAATGTCATTTTTGCCCTTGTCTCCAAATTGGACTCAAGGACAGGCGTTCCTAGCTGATTAATATTTTCTGGATCTGATGGTGATATCTATTTCAGCAACTGGAGTACTGCCTGAAATCCCAATTGAAGTCAGAGCTACAATTGGAGCCGAAAACCCAGGCAAGTGTACCTTGCCATAATTGCAGTATAATGATTCATTTTGTTCTCTTGATTTATTTTCCTGTGACTGTTGTTCATGCTTAAACCTAGGGCCGTGTGACTTACTTAGCTTCCGATTAATAGTCGGGTGCCAACACCGTACGCGGGGTTGTGTAAAGTCACCTAGAGATGGATATCGTGACATTTATATTTCTTGTACTTGCCCTATCAAGTACATTATACCCAGGACACCTGACACAAATCATGATACAGAATCTTCCTGACTATTCAAGGTGGTTCTGTATAGGATACAGAATTCATGACTTGAACATTATTTTCTTAGATCTTAATAAATGACTTATTGCATTAGTTTAATCTTGCGTGACATGAACATGAGACATTATGGAACTGTGACGTGAGATTACATTGGGTGGGGAGAGATATACCATACAAAAGGCTGAATATATATATATATATATGTAATAACTTAATGGATGTGCCTTAGACTCTGACACAGAGCTTTGGTACCATACTGGCCCTTCGAGAAAATACTGCTATGGTTTCTTCGACACTGATCCTGTAGTAGTCTCAGCCTGAGTATGACTATAGCTCTCACTTGTATTATCACTTAGCTGGTTATTTATTTACCCTATTATTTCCTTTATTTTTGCACTGCAATATTTTGGCTTGTTTTATCTGTACCTTGCTATGTCCCCTGAGGACCTGGAATGGATTATGTCCCCAGATTTAGCAGACGAGATCTACCCTGAGGTGTACGGAACAGGAGCACTTCTCGGAGCAGTACCGGAACTTGAGGACGAGGTGCTCGCTGAGGACTTCTCTTGAACATCGGCTTCGCCATGCTCAGTTTTATTTGGCCAATAAACTCTTTATTTTTCCTGTTTAAATAAACTTTTGTAAACAGACTTAATATTGGGTTGTTCCCCGATTTTTAATTACTTGTAACTGGATGTTGTTTATTTCTTTTGCTGATATTGCTATCTTTATTCTGTGGATGAGATTAGTAAACCCTGACTATTGTCATACAGCTTAAGTATGCCCCGATGGATCCATTAAATTGGGTTTGTCCATCGGTGCGTGCTGCTGGCCATTGCCACGTGTCTAGTCCCTCGTTATTTTGGGACTGGGCGTGACAGGAACCCAATAGAGAAAGTGGGTAAGAATCAACAAATGGTGAACGTTGTGATATTTTTTTTATGTTTTCATCGTATATGAATTGTTAATTTACCCGAAGGCAATATAGCAAGATCATTATTAATAGTGTTGCTATCACATTGTTTAATGACTTTGGTTGAGATTGGTTACGACCGCTCATCAGTACACGACAATGTACTGACACACGTCTCCACAAGTAATGGAAACCTAGTGGACGATTGAAGAGCCCGATAGCTTGTCGGACTCTTTTAAAGCTTTGCACTCATATTGAAGCTTCAATTTGGAACAGAAGACCTCCGTTGATGGTCGTTGACGGTATTTAATATTTTTTAATAAGAGATATGATGTATGGAACAATTGTATCTCATTTCAATATTCTACAAGTCGTAAGCAAAGTTTGATATTTCTACTTGTTTAAGAGCCTTATATTTTTTGATGCAAAAGTTATCAAGAAAAGAGTTATTTATATCTCAATCTATGTTATTCAATTTCCTTGTAATATTCTACAAATTATATGAAATATATATGTTTTATAAAATAAGAACAAGCACATCTTGTACAAGCACAAATTAGACTTGTACGACATCACGTCCAATGGCGACTATCGATTCGGCGGAATTGGAACGTGACAAACATTCCTTTAACGCACATACAATTATATTATTTTGTAAAAAAAAATTGAAATAAAATATTGCTTAGGGCCTCCAATATATGTCACGCCCCAGTCCCAAAATATCGAGGGACAAGCCACGTGGCAATGGCCAGCAGCACACACCGATGGACAAACCCAATTTAATGGATCCATCGAGGCATACTTAAGCTGTATTACAATAATAATCAGGGTCTACAAATCTCATCCACATAATGAATATATCAAATATCAACAAAAAGGAAACATAAACATCAACATCAAATCATAAGTAATTAAATCGGGGAAACAACCCGATAATCAAGTCTGATACAATTGTTCATTAAACAAGAATGTAAATAGCATCACAGAATGAGTATAGAAGAAACTTATACTCAGAATATCTATGACAATCACCTAGTCCTCGATTCCTGGTTCTGCTCCTCTGTATGCACCTGTTCCTGCTTCTGCTCCTGCTAATGCTCATGTCCTGTATACCTCAGAGTGGATCTCCTCTGCTAATCCTGGGGACATAATCCAGATCCTGGTCCTCAGGGGACATAGCAAGGTACAAAATAACTCATGCCAAAATAAATGCAGTGCATAAATAAATAAAATAATAGGGTAAACTATATAACCAGCTAAGTGATATGCAAGTTGAGAGCATCACTATAACTCAGGCTGAAACCACTACAAGCTCTGTGTCGGGGAGCCGATAGCAGTGATATCACGTAGTGGGCCAAGCTCGGGTTTAGAGTCTTGAGCACCACATTAATAAGGGTTTTATATATATAATCAGCCTGTAGCCTGTGTGTCTCTCCCCACCCAATGTAATCACACGTCTCATGTCCATGACACGCAAGATCAAAACTAATGCAGCAAGTCATAATAAGATCTAGCATATAATGTCTATGTCATAAATCCTGCAACCTACACAGAATTACCTTGAATATTTCAGGAAGATTCTATCACATGAATAGTATCAGGTGTCCTGGGTATAACGTACTTGATAAGGCAAGTACGAGAATGTAAAGGGTCACGATATCCATCTCTAGGTGATATTACACAACTCCGCGTACGGTGTTGGCATTCGACTATTAATCGGACGCTAAGTAAGTCACACGGTCCTAGGTTTAAGCATGCACAATAATGTATAAATAAGTCAAGGAAATAAGTAGCAAAACTGCAGAGTTTGGCAAGGTACACTTGCCTGGGGTTCTGGCTCCAACTGTAGTTCTGTCTTCAGTGGGAATTGTAGGTACTGCTCCAGTTTCTTAAATAGACATCACCATCAGATTCAGAAAATATCAAATAGCTAGAAACGCCTGTCCTTGAGTCCAATTTGGACACAGGGACAAAAATGACAGTTTCTGGTCAAAACGGGGTCCACATGTGGGCCACTTTGTATCGAAAAATGTGTCAGAACCAATGGTCTCCAAATCCATCAAACTTAGTGTCAATAGGTCCAGAACAATGATACGAACCCAACAGAACTTTCAGAATTGGATTCCGATGAGCCGATCACAAAATTGCCCGTCAAGTGGAGCCGTGGGGCCCACGATACGCGATTTTGTCAACGTTCTCAGAATCAAACCAAACTTGAGTCACAGGACCAGCGTATTGGTACGAGTCCGATGGAGCAAGTTTTTTTTTGATTCGACGTGTGTACATAAAGTTACAGCGAGATCCAGAATAGGCGGATATGGGACATTGTCGGCGGATATGCGTTGATTCCGGTGTGCACGCACATCCAAATCAACTTCTGCGAAATTTCGTACGTCCGTATCAACGGCGCGCACCTTTCGGCGAAGACCGCATACGACCAAGTTGTCCCATTTGGCGAGGCGCACTCAGTTCCGGGGGTTCGCGATCGCCACAGGACGCGACGCACCGAGTGGGTTGCACGGGCATCGAGAGGGTCACGCATGGTTCGTGTCACAACTGACGAAACGAGAAACAGAGCAATGAGGAGAGAGAACGGGTTACCTGAATAGGGCTCCGTGGAAACCAGGATTTCCCGTGTCCGTGTGTCAACACGAAGCACCGACATAGTGCACTGTGTCCGGTCTAGGGTTAGGGTTTTGCTGCCGGAGGCTCGCCGGGTGGCGTCGCCGGAGGCAGCGGAGCGCGGGGACGGCTCAGGAGAGGCGATGGCGCTCGGGAACGGCGTCGGGCTGTGCTGGCACGGCGGCTGGGAGAGCTGGCCGCTGTTGCTCGTCGGAGAAGGCTGGTGGAGGCGGTCGACGCTGGGGGCTGAGTCGGCCGGAGCTGCAGGTCGTCGAAGAGGCAGCAGAGGAGAGCAGGAGGAGGAGCGGGATTGGGGCAGCCGGAGGCGGAGGCGGCTCTGCGGGAAGAGGGTGCTGGGGCTCGGGGAGACAGAGGTGGCTGCGGTGGAGCGGAGCTGAGGGCGGGGCGGAGCTCAGGGAAAGGAGGTGGTGCTGGGGACGACGGCGGGGCTGGGCACGGCGTGGCCGGAATGGCCCAGGGGACGGCGGAGCTTGGGGCGGAGGAGGTCGAGGCTCTGGAGGCGGTGGGGTTTATATAGAGGGATGAGGGAGGCGGACGGGCGGCCGGTACGGGAGGCGGATGGGCGGCTGGGAGAGGAGCAGATCGTAACTGCCGGCGGGGATCGCGGTGGCCGGCGGTGGTTACGAGAGTCGATCGGTCGGGGAAGAGGGGTTAGGGATTTGAGTTCCAGGGTCGGGTTCGGGTCCGGGTCGGGCGGAAGGGATCCGACCCGTTCCGCTAATGCTAGGGTGCGGGTCGGGTTGGCGGGTCGGGTAGGCGGGTTTGACCCGGATCCGACCCGCAGGATTCGGTTCAACTAAACCGGTCCTGTTTGGTTCGGGTTGGTTTGGTTTATTTAGATATAAACCGGGTTTAATCCTAGGGTTTAATTGGTTTATTTAAAACTTGATTTTTAGGGCTTTAAAAATGCTTCCGGGGTCCAATAAATTTTCGGAAAATTACCCTATGTCTAATTTTTTATTTTACACCAGAAAATATAATTTTCATTATATTTTAATATTATTTAAAATTATTTAAAATTATTTAATTACAAAATATCTTGATTTTAATTACAGAAAAATACCAGAAAATTCCAGGAAAATGTGAGAATTTAAAATTTAAAATTTCTGAAAAATTAGGGGGTTTACAATATAACTCGAAAATAAGTGGAATAGGCGATACCAAATTACCTTTAGGGCATGGCGTGGTTAGTACGAATTTTATTTTATTTTCGGACAAATTTACGATGAAAAAGCTATTCCTATGTTTGGTTTAGGTAATAAAAATTATTTTCAAAATCTGTGAATTTTTGATTAAACAATTTGACAAAAAATTATGGAAATCCTATCTCTTTAAACTCGGAGGATTTTTTTTGCCCGGGTAAATTTTTTTATTGTTTTCTTTTTTTTTCTATACTTTTTTCTTTTCTTTTTCCTTTTTATTTATCCTTTTTTTCATTTTTAAGTTTTTTTTGTCTTATTGTCTTTTTTCTCCACTTTTTAAATCTTCTTTATTTATTTTTTACAAAGTTTTTTATTTTTTTGTTTTTATATTTTAAAGATTTAATTTTTTTCCCAGTTTTTTTTTGTTTTTTCTTTTCTAAAGAATGTTTTTTTTTGGAAAAAAAATCCCTTTTAATTTGTGTTTTTTTATCATTTATTTATTTACTTATATATATTATTTAAAATATTTATATATATTCAACAAACATAGAAATATAATATTTTCATAAAATTTAATTTTCGATAATATAGAATAGTATTACACATACCAAACCCATCCTTATTATTTATGTCGATGATGTGAGAAAGAGTTTTATTTAGGGCTAATTAGTGTTTGGACCTATGATTTTATACTAGTTTAGAGTTTAAGTAACATGTTGAACTGGAAAGTTGGACCATATTTGTAAAACCTCTAATTCTGAAAACCGTATTATTTAATTTATTTAGTAATTATGAGCTAAATAGAGGAAATATATTTTATTTAATTTTTATTTGATATGTTTGTGCAATTAGAGGATTTATGGAGCCATTATAAATTTTTCCTAATTTATTCCATGTAGGAGACCCTTTGGACAGTTGCTAGCTTAACCATATGCACATATATAATTTTTTAGAATTTTCTATGTGTATATATATATAATTAAATAGAAAAGAAATTTCTATTGGATCTCAACCCAAAATTCAAACCTTCTATCCTAAACCCACTACCCGTTTAACCCCTACCCGGACCCGTTAGGAGAAGAAAATATCAACAGCAGCAAAAACTAACTTTTCTTTCACCCGCGCGTAAAACAACCCCCACCGCTTAATTTTCTTTCACCCGCACGAAAAACAACCCCCACCGCTTAATTTTCTTTCACCCGCGCGTAAAACAACTCCACCGCTTCTTATCTCTATGTTATTACCATACTCTCCCCAACCGCAACCAAAACCAATGATAGGAGAAAACAGCAGCGACAGTGGCTTTTGAGACCACTAAATATTCTCCACCGCCTCTTATCTCTATATATTACAAACTCTTCCAAACCCTAACCCACTTCTTCTTACAACAAACTTAACACTGTTTTGGACTTGCACTATACAGAACTTTTGCTCGGCAAGTATACCTTGTCATCGTACTATTATTTATATTCCAGCTGATACATGCATATTTAATTCTGCTTATATAGATATTTATGTAGGTATATTTTTGGACTTACTTTATGAGACCACCCCAGTATTATGCAGTATCATTAGGTTCATTGGCCATGACACAGTTGTTACACGAGTTGTGAGTCTCATATAAATCACGGACAGCGTGACAGGGTTGGCCTCCTGTACGCATAGGCCGTGCGTTAGGGATGACTGCTGCTAGAAACTTTGTATGCTAGTAGACCTGGCAGTTATTTAGAGGTATAATCGTGTCATGGATATGGCATGCTTAGAGCATGGGGTGGGGAGAACAACAAGTAAGGCGTTTGGGCTCCTTTGCACTTTTCTCCTGTAACGTCCAGATTCTCCGCCGGAGAAACGGGTGATGATGACCACCATACATTATATTATCATGGGTCGTTCAAAAGACGACATGCTTGTAGGCCCCTGATTCTCAGAGAGAATCATGTCAATCCCAAGATAGCCCACGTGTTGGAAAGTTGTTCTCAAACTGCATTTACTTAGAAGGTTAGGCGACCCATTGGATGTTTATATTTTCGTACTTTATTGGCATGTTTATATGTATCTTGTTACGTCCCTCTGAGGACCTGGTCCCTTTCCAGATATGGACGAGCAGGGGTACGGTCCTGGACCGGACGCTACTTACCAGACTGAGGAGGTCTTATCCTCGGAGTATCTGTGATTTTATTACCGCTGTTTAGAGATCTTTTTGCTACTTCAGTATAGTCATTTTGTAGTGGATTTATTTTCACCCGACTATCAGACTTAATACTTATCTTGATATTCAGATATTATTTAGCTCTTTATTCCTTTTAATTATTTGTGCTGTGGATGAGATATAGATTGTGTGTAACTTGTTGTGACAATATATTACCACTGGTGGATTAAATATTCATGTACAGCGTACGTGTGTATATGGTTTCCATATATTGGAGTTCGTATACATACGGCTGGGCGTGTTACGTATTCCTAGTCCTACGTATTTTGGGACTGGAGCGTGGCATATTTTTGGTGGTGGCCCATGCAGGTCAAGAATATATTATCTTGGTTACGTAACTGTACCAAACAAGCCTGCGTATAGGAATAGAGTATAAGGATCTCATCCACACTTGACTAAAACCTCATTCTTCCTTTCAACCATCCTATGTTTGGATAAACAAGTTTTACGCCAAAGACCCTTTATCCTTGTTGGCGTAAAAGCCAAACTATGAAGAAGACTGTCTACTTTACGCTGCGGTTATGACAACTGACACGTATCCCTTTGTAAGATCACGGCAAGCAAACCACGTAGGTAACCGTCCTGCGTAAACTTGATGATTCATGGATAAATAGATAACCAACGTAGAGTAGCCTGATTAGGCGTAAAATGTAAGGATGGTGAGGTGAGCGTAATTGTCACAGCCTTAGTTTCCCAGTCATGAGAAAATCTCGTACATTAAATACAGAGATATGCCTCGAGCCCTGTGCAAGAAACAGCTTTTGACATGGCATCTGATTTTGTAAACTCCCTCGACCAGATTTTAGTAATTTAGGATTTATTTTACCTAATTAGAATTTCTGTAACTTTTTAAAATTTATTTTGTTTACATATCCTATTGATTGTGCACCTATACTTCACATAATTAATTAGAGCATTACACTAGCTGTTTTTCCCAAACAAAATTCACATACCTGCCCTAGACTTGTTAAACTATTTTTTAGAATTTTGTGCAACTCTCAGATGCTTTATTTTGAGCCTCGTTTGAGACGCACAATTATCGTTACAAAAGTCTGTATTTAATTCCTATTTTATTTCTTGTTCTTTGCCCATCTCTGTACCCCTAGAGATTGAGGACCAACAGGCACCTGTTTTACCCAGACAAAAATACGATAATATTCTACTTTGAATATACTACAATTAGTATATTGACACCGTAGTTAAATTATGGCCCTACCTGCCTCTAAATAATTAGAGAACACCGTGCGCAGTATTTATTAAATAATAAATACGATGACCCGTATCACCAAGAAACCAGGCCCTGCCCCTGCCCAGACTCACCCCCACCCCCTCAGGACCCTCCCACAGCTTTTCCCTCTCAATTCTGAGCATCTTAGTATTTTCTGGGAACAGGAAAATTTATCAGACAAATTGCGTAATTACGCAAAATACCAAATTTGGGACCTATTTGCAATTTATGAAATATCAGGGGTTTTTATGCAAAATTACAATGTGAGGTGGCATCACCTCATTGGCTGGTGAATGTGAACCGTCCACGTGTCATGTGGGGCCCACAAAAATATCTAAAAGGCTGCCAAAAATATCTAAAAACCCAAAAGACCTAAATACCCCTAAAACTTCCCCTTAATTACTACCCATGCCATCCCCTAAACCCTATTTATACCCGAGCAAACCCCCCCCATTCCGACCACACCTCACCACCACCACGGCCACCCTCCGCCCACCGGACCACCTCTGACCTGTTCGCCACTTCCCTTCCCTTCCCTCCGACCACCACCACCCCTCTCCGGCTACCGCCTCCGCCGCCCTGAACCACCACAGACGCCACCCCGACCTACACACCACAGCACCACCACCACTCCCATCCACCCCCAGCACCGCCTCCGGCCGTCGTCGACTACCGCCACCACCCCCAAACGCCTCGCCACCACCTCCTCCACCGTTCCGACCAACCCCCTGCCACCCCCGACCACCACAGCCGCCACCCTCACCTCCACAGCGCCCCGAACCCTCTCCCCGACTGCACCACCACCCCCATCCCGACCGCCTCCAGCCACCTCCACCGCCACCGTAGACCCCCACCACCACTACCAACCTCACCGCCACCATCTCCTCCGCCGATCCCCCGCCCTGCACCGACCGCACCACCGCCGCTGACGCCGCTGCCACCGCTGCAAGCCGGCACTGCTGTTGCTGCTGTTAGCTGCTGCTGCCATTGCAGCCACCGCCATGGCCAGCCGCCGCCTCCTCCGCCGCCGTGCTCCCGCCGGCGACGAGCCTAGGGCCCCACCTGCCTGACCGGAACAGTACCCCCCCCTCTGATGTACGTATGTGTATCATTTTATGTATATGTATGTATATATGTATATATATATGTATATATATGTTTATATATATATAATATAATATATATTATATTATTATATAAATATTTAATACTTTATATATACAGTATATATATGTATTATTATATACTGTATTATTATTATTATTATTATTATTATTATTATTATATATGTATATATATGAATATACATGTATATATATATGTATTTGTATATATGGTATTATATATATATATTATTATTATTATGATACAGTATATAAATACAGTATAAAATATATTTTTGTATATTTTATATGTATATTTTTAATTTCTGTTTTTCTTTTATTTATTTATTTATATATACATATATATATATATATATATATATATATATATATATATATATATATATATATATATATATATATATATATATATATATATATATATATATATATATATATATATATATATATATATGCTTTTCATTTAATTATATATGAATATATGTATATACGATATACTAATATATATGTATATATATATATATATATAAATAAATAAATAAATATATATATATATATATATATATATATATATATATATATATATATATATATATATATATATATATGCTTTTCATTTAATTATATATGAATATATGTATATACGATATACTAATATATATGTATATATATATATAAATAAATAAATAAATATATAAATAAATAAATATATATATATATATATATATATATATATATATATATATATATATATATATATATATATATATATATATATATATATATATATATATATATATATATAATACATTTAATTCCTGCACTTTTCTTTCTTTTTATATTATGTAAATACATATATATCTATATATATCTAATTCCTGCATCTTTTTATTTCTTTTATATATATATATATATATATATATATATATATATATATATATATATATATATATATATATATATATATATATATATATTTATATATATATATTTATGAATATTGTATATATATATATTATAAAGTATATGTATATACATAATATTATTATGATATTATATATACATGTACATTTAATTTTCAGCATTCTTTATTTTATATATATATATGCAATATATATATCTATATATCTATATATGTATATATTACCTATTTATGTATATATATATATTATTATTTATATATATGTATGTCTTTTCATTTCTATGTATATATATATGACTTATATAAATATTATATATATATATATATTATTTAGTATATCATGAATATATATGTTATTTTCCTGTATTTCCTTTTTCCTTGATATATATGTAAATATAAATATAACACATGTATACCTATTATATATGCTAGATATATATACATACTATGTATACTATATCTATAAGTATATATATACTATATATATTATGTACCCTATATTATATATATGACTATAAATATTATATATATATTTTCACCAAAATATATATATGCTATTATATTGTACCCTTTTATTTATTTGGTATTTACAAAACCTGTACGTCTTAAACAGAAAATATCTCCAGCACAGTCAGTGACCCCCTGTCACAAGGACCCTCAGTCTTGACAGTGGGATCAGGTGTCCAATACAATCAGGAAGTAGGCAAGTATACCTTGCCAAAGCTACTGTCTAAATACAAATGCTGTTATATGCTATGTTTTTCCTGATTTTTATATAACTGTGAATACCTGAGATTTCCTCAGGTACAGTCAACAGATACGTTGACTTGTAGCATAATTAACTTAGTCTTTTCAGACCTACCAACATCTGTGAGGGTATCTTAATATCCTCCTAGACCCTACCACGGAAACACGCAACATGGTTGCCATACATATTGGGATACGAGCTGCGTATTTGATTAGCTACCAGTACGTGTGACACGCATCACGGCTTAGCAAAATCAGTAATAATTACGACTTGGCATTTAGTTACATTGGGCGGGAAAGATAACTAGTAGACGTATGGGACACCCCCTCCTTGTATGTTTTACCTTCGTTCCATACTCCTCGGAGATGGACGATTGCAGAGTGCCCATGCGTCTGGGGGCATATGACACATATACTAGCCAGTCACCATGATTCGTGAATTAAGTCAGCATATGTCTAACCTATACATTCCCATGCGTACTACAAGGTCTTTACTTGTATTTCACTTAGATGGTTAGCACCCTGTATTTATTTATTCAGTATTTTCATATCTGGCATGTTATTTCTTGTATCTTGTTATGTCCCACTGAGGACCTGGTTCCCTTCCAGATTTAGACGAGGCCTACTACCCCACGGTGTATGGTCCAGGACAGGAGACTAGGCATGCCACCGAGGAAGAACTAGAGGAGACACCATCAGAATCTACCTGATTCTAGGAGATGCTCTCTTGGCGATGGAGATATTTTGTTAGATAGACGATGTTCAGTCTATCTTATTTTCTATTATATTTTGACAGTGGGTTGTTCCCACAAGATGTGTAATATGACATTATCAGACTCAGCATTATATATATTCAGCACTATTTTCTGACATTTTCTGTGGATGAGATAGACTTGCCTGTACAAGACTTGTAGTATACTAGGACAGCGTAGCACGTTCCTTTGGGTCCATCAAAATAGATTAAACCCTTAGTGACGTGTCAGCTGGCTAATGCCACGTAGCCTAGTTCCTTACATTTTGGGACTGGGGCGTGACATGGTTTTAGTGGTGGCCCATGCAGGTCTAGTTTATTGCTAGTGGTATGATGACATGCCCAGCAAGCCTGCAATAGGATAGAAATACTAGGTCTCATCCACACTGACTTCATTAAAAAAAATTTGCATCTTGCTTGATTATAAATTATTAATTCTTTGTGTTTTTCTAATTATTCTATTTTCTTCAGAAAAATGGACATACCCAGAGGACATACGATAGATGGGACTGACCCAGCAACAGACCCCTCGCCCGATGTCCAGGGAACCCCATCCACCCCAAGGGACCCATCCCCGAGACGGATGTTGGTCTGCCCAATGACTCCATACCTTCCCCAGAATCCTGCCCAGACAGGAACACCAGCCCAGCATGAAGGGCAAACCTCCCAGGCGGAGACACCACTGCCTCCACCTTCCGCCTTCCCTGCCCAGATGCCTCAGCTTGAGGGACAAACACAGATGTTCCAGTTCCTCCAAGCTATGATGCAAACTCAGTGGCAGCAGACTGAAGCCCTGAGACAATCTCAGTGGCAACAAACTGAGGCCTTGAGACAGACATTGATGGCGGCCTTGGAAAGAATGACTGCCCCAGCACCAGCACCAGCACCTGTCCAACCAATGGGCACAGTCAAAGGCTTCCGCCAGATGAAACCGAAAACCTTTAAGGGTAGCGAATCCCCAGAGGAGATCTCAGATTGGATCTCCAATACAGAAATGCTGCTAGAAGGCTCGCAACTTACCCCCAATCTATGGATGACCGCCGTAAGAGCTCAACTCTTAGGCAATGCCCATCACTGGTGGGAATCCATAGAGCATAGCGTCGGCAAGGATCAAACTTGGAAACAATTTTTGGAACACTTCAATGCCAAGTACTTCCCTGCAACAGTCCAAAATGCCTTATACTCCCAGTTTCTGCATTTGGAACAGGGAAACATGACTGTTGACGCCTATGACGCGGAGTTCAGCAGATTAAGTCGATTCGGTACCATCTTGATACCGAATGAGCTGGAGAAGGCCAAAAGATTCCACCACGGCCTCACCTGCGAGCTTCAGAGGTATACGACATCACAGTCAAGGATCTCCTACGAGGAGGTTCTTGCAGAAGCAAGGGTGCAAGAAGCTATTGGCCGAGGAACGAGACGCTCAAATCCAACCTTCCCGGCCAAAAACCAGCAAGGAGCAGGAGGCCCTATCCGTCGTCCACAAAATTAGACGCATCAGACGATGGGACCTTACCAGAAGAAGGAGCTCCCGACTTGTCACTTTTGTGGCAAGAAGGGGCATTTTGCCAATGACTGCAGAAAGAAGAAAGGACTCTGCCTAATATATGGGGCTAGCCAACATATGGCTAGGGACTGCCCGCAACGCAGAGATGCAGTTCCTCAGAACGGGCAGAAATCAGGAACACCTGCCCAAAAGATGATACCCTCCACATCAGGAGGATATCAGAAGGGAACACCTCTGGCCACTCAGGAGAGCCAGTTCAAGGCCAGACAACAATCCGGAGGACAAAGGACCGGACAAGCCTTTGTTTTAGCTGCAGTTGCCGAAGAACCCGAAGGAGAAACCATCGCAGGTACCATTTTAGTTGCATCATTACCTGTAACCGTATTATTTGATTCTGGCGCAACCCTGTCATTCATATCTAGTAGTTTCGTAGCCATGCACAAACTAATCACTTCCCCGCTACCCAAGTACTGGAAAATTCTTACTGGAGGAGGTATTGTTCCAGTTACCAACATTATTGAAACATGTTCAATAGTTGTTTGTAGTAGAGAGCTAAGAGCGCAATTTTTGGTACTTTCAATGCCAAATTTCGACGTCGTCTTAGGCATGGACTGGTTAATCCAGAACAATGCTATCCTAGACTGCCGAAAAGGTAGTATCACCTTTAGACCACCAGGACACCCGGAGTTCGAATACGTACGAGGTACCATCGAGCAAGGAGTAGGCCAGACTCCTAGAACTTACATGGCGATGGAGATAGAACCCCCAGCACTCATTGCAGAATTCGAAGACGTATTTCCAGAGGAATTGCCAGGCCTACCGCCTGACAGAGAAGTAGAGTTCACTATTGAGCTGATACCCGGAGCTGCACCGGTATCCTCAAATGTGTACCGACTGGCGAAGAAGGAGCTTGACGAGCTGAAGCTGCAACTTGAAGAACTATAAATCAAGGGATTTGTTCGTCCTAGTGCATCACCCTGGGGAGCACCAGTGTTGTTTGTACCCAAGAAGGATGGAACATATCGAATGTGTATTGATTACAGAGCCCTCAACGCTCTGACAATCAAAAACAAGTACCCCTTGCCGCGAATTGATGATCTGTTCGACCAACTGACGGGAGCTATGGTATTCTCAAAAATAGACTTAAGATCTGGCTATCATCAGGTCAAAGTACGGAGAGAAGATATTCCAAAGACAGCATTCAGGACTCGCTATGGTCATTACGAGTTCCTGGTGATGCCTTTTGGACTGACTAATGCACCAGCCGTATTCATGAACCTGATGAACAGAGTCTTCCACCAATATCTGGACCAGTTCGTGGTAGTCTTCATCGACGACATCTTGGTGTATTCAAAAAGCCACGAGGAGCACGAAGAGCACTTAAGACTAGTGCTAGAGACGCTGAGACGTGAGAGCCTTTATGCTAAACTAAGCAAGTGCGAGTTCTTCCTTGATCGTGTCACTTTTCTGGGACACGTGATCACAGGAGAAGGTATCTCGGTGGACCCAGCAAAGATCTCATCTGTCGAGACGTGGCCAACCCCTACCAACGTCTCAGAGGTGAGAAGCTTTCTAGGACTTGCCGGATATTACCGGAGGTTCGTAGAAAATTTTGCAAGAATCGCAGAGCCAATTACCCGTCTTACCCGCAAGGACCAGGAGTTCATCTGGTATGAGGAATGTGTCACGCCCCAGTCCCGAAATACCGTGGGACCAGACTCGTGGCAATGGCCAGCAGTACGCACCGATGGACAACCCAATTTAATGGATCCATCGGGGCATACTTAAGCTGTAAAAATAAAGTCTACGATAATATGGCACAACTAATCTCATCCACACAAGATATAAAATATGATCCACAGAATAAATAAGGAATATAAATCATCATCTAGTCTCAACAAAGTACTGCGGGGAACAACCCGATAAATATCTAGTACAATGGGTCGACAGACCAGAAATAAATGACTGAAATAAATAAATAAAGCTGAGCATGAATCATGGATGCTCAAGAGAAGTCTTCATCTAAGACCTCGTCCTCGGATGGTGGTACAGCTCCTGGATCAGCTCCTGCTCCGGTCCCGTATACCTCGGGATAAATCTCGTCCTCAAATCCTGGGGACAAAATCCGGATCCAGGTCCTCAGGGGACATAGCAAGGTACAAGAAAGCTCATGCCAAAATAAGTAAATAAACAGTGCAGCAAATAAATAACTAAATGAAGCAATAGGGTAAATATGTAACCAATCTAAGTGAAATGCAAATGAGAGCAGCACGAGTCTCAGGCTGAGCCACTACAAGCTCTGTGTCGGGGAGCCGGTAGCGGTAATAACCGGTAGTGGGTCTAGCTCTGCTTCGAGAGTCTACGACCTCTCAATAATAGAAGATATATATATGAAACAGCCTGTAGCCTGTGTGTCTCTCCCCACCCAATGTAACCACGCATATCATGACCATAACGTCTCATGCCCATGTCAAGCGTGATCATAACTAATGCACAAGTCATAAAGTATCTAAGAATATAATGTCCATGTCCTGTATCCTATACAGAATCACCACGAATATCTCGGGAAAATCCTATCTCATGAGTAGTGTCAAGTGTCCTGGGTCAATGTGTACTTGGTAAGACAAGTACGAGAATATAAAGTGTCACGAATGTCCATCTCTAGATGACCGTACCCAACACCGCGTACGGTGTTGGCACCCGACTGATAATTGGACGCTCAGTACGTCACACGGTCCTAGGTTGAGCATGCACAACACTAAAGTAAAGCAAGGAATATAAGTAATAATACTGCAGAGTTTGGCAAGGTACACTTGCCTGATGTCCGAATACCAACAACTGTCCCTGTATCGGTGGATCCGGTAGGTACTACTCCAAAAGCTGTAATAACATCACCAATAGTCTCAGAAGATGTCAAATAGCTAAAAATGCCTGTCCTTACGTCCAATTTGGACACAGGGGCAAAAAGGTCATTTTCGGATTAAAGCGGGGTCCACATGTGGGCCACTTTGCACCGAAAAGCGTGTCAGGGTCAAAGGTCTCCAAATTCTGCAAACTCAGTGTCTACAAGTCAGGAACGATGATACGAACCCAACAGAACTTTCAGAATTGGATTTCGATGAGCCGATCTCAAAATCACCCGTCAAGTGGAGCCTGTGGGGCCCACGATACGTGATTTTGTCAACGTTCTCGGAATTGGACCAAACTTGGGTCACAGGACCAGCTTATTACTACGAGTCCGATGGCGCAAGTTTCGTCTCGATCCGACGTGTGTACACAAAGTTACAGCGTGTTCCAGAAAGGACGGATACGGGGTGTCGTCGACGGATACGCGTTGATTCCGGGGTGCACACACCTCCGAATCGACTTCTGCAAAATCTCACACGACGGTTTCAACGTCGCGCACAGTTCGGTAAAGACCGTGTGCGACCAAGTCGTCCCGATTGGCGGGGCGTACTAAGTTCCGGGGTGAAACAGGGCGTTGTTTTTCCTGTTTTTGGATCGCGGTGTACGATCACCACAGGACGCGATATGCTGAGCAAGTTGCACGGGCACCGAGAGGGTTACACAGTCTATGCACAGCAACTGACGGAATTGAAAATGGAGATACGCGTTGGGAGAAATCGGTACCTGAACAGGGCCACGTGAGTTCTGAAATTCACGTGTCCGAAAGCCAATCTGTATCCTGGTCGTGTCCTCGCACGCTGCTGGCGTCCGATTCGTCCTCACTCATGTCCGCTGGATCTCGGAGTCTAGTCCCAGGTTCTGTCTCCGGTCAGCGGAGCGACGCTTGGGAGGCGTCGGGGTCGGGTCGACAAGGGGAGGCGTCGAGCACAGCGGGGTTGGTCGGCGGCGCTCGAGAGGGAAGGGTGCTGGTCGTCGGCCTGAACGGAGGGGACTGCGCCGGTGGGTCTCGGGCGGTGACGTCGGGGAGGATGAGGGAGAGCTGAACGGAAAGTCGGCGGAGGTGGACAGAGGGGCGGCGTCGCGCCGAGCAGCGCAGGGGTACGGCGACGCTCGGGTCGAGGCTGCTCGTCCTCGGAAGGGAAACACAGCGGGGTCGGGGTTGCTCGTCCGGCGGGGGATGGATAAAGTCGGCGGCGGAGGATGAAACTAGGGTTTCGGTGGCGGCTGGTAGTTGGAGAAGAGGGCAACACGGATGTCGAGGCAGCCCCTTTATAGCTGCTACAGGAACTCCGGCAGCTAGGGTTTCCCCTGCGGGTTTCGGGTTGGTTTGGTTCGGGCTTCATTTGGGTTCGGTTCACAATTCTATAGCTTTTGGTCCTCGATTCGTTGCTCCGGTGTCCAATAAATTCACCGAAAAATGCCATGCGTCCGGTTCTCCATTATACACAATAAATTTTTACTTCCAGAATATTTTAACATCCTTTGGCTACACTTAAAAATTCTTTAAATTACACTCATCTTGGTTTTAATTTCCAAAAAATTCCAAAAATGAAATAACTTATTTTAAAATTATTCTCAAAATTTAGGGTGTTTACAGAATGCCAGACAGCTTTTGATGAGTTAAAGATGCGTCTGACTACTGCCCCCATCTTGACCATACCATCTGGATCCGGAGGTTTCGTCATCTATAGCGATGCATCCGAAAAAGGATTGGGTTGTGTCTTAATGCAACATGGGAAGGTTGTAGCTTATGCCTCAAGACAACTGACAATCAAAAACAAGTACCCCTTGCCGCGAATTGATGATCTGTTCGACCAACTGACGGGAGCTATGGTATTCTCAAAAATAGACTTAAGATCTGGCTATCATCAGGTCAAAGTACGGAGAGAAGATATTCCAAAGACAGCATTCAGGACTCGCTATGGTCATTACGAGTTCCTGGTGATGCCTTTTGGACTGACTAATGCACCAGCCGTATTCATGAACCTGATGAACAGAGTCTTCCACCAATATCTGGACCAGTTCGTGGTAGTCTTTATCGACGACATCTTGGTGTATTCAAAAAGCCACGAGGAGCACGAAGAGCACTTAAGACTAGTGCTAGAGACGCTGAGACGTGAGAGCCTTTATGCTAAACTAAGCAAGTGCGAGTTCTTCCTTGATCGTGTCACTTTTCTGGGACACGTGATCATAGGAGAAGGTATCTCGGTGGACCCAGCAAAGATCTCATCTGTCGAGACGTGGCCAACCCCTACCAACGTCTCAGAGGTGAGAAGCTTTCTAGGACTTGCTGGATATTACCGGAGGTTCGTAGAAAATTTTGCAAGAATCGCAGAGCCAATTACCCGTCTTACCCGCAAGGACCAGGAGTTCATCTGGTATGAGGAATGTGTCACGCCCCAGTCCCGAAATACCGTGGGACCAGACTCGTGGCAATGGCCAGCAGTACGCACCGATGGACAACCCAATTTAATGGATCCATCGGGGCATACTTAAGCTGTAAAAATAAAGTCTACGATAATATGGCACAACTAATCTCATCCACACAAGATATAGAATATGATCCACAGAATAAATAAGGAATGTAAATCATCAGCTAGTCTCAACAAAGTACTGCGGGGAACAACCCGATAAATATCTAGTACAATGGTTCGACAGACCAGAAATAAATGACTGAAATAAATAAATAAAGCTGAGCATGAATCATGGATGCTCAAAAGAAGTCTTCAGCTAAGACCTCGTCCTCGGATGGTGGTACAGCTCCTGGATCAGCTCCTGCTCCGGTCCCGTATACCTCGGGATAAATCTCGTCCTCAAATCCTGGGGACAAAATCCGGATCCAGGTCCTCAGGGGACATAGCAAGGTACAAGAAAGCTCATGCCAAAATGAGTAAATAAACAGTGCAGCAAATAAATAACTAAATGAAGCAATAGGGTAAATATGTAACCAATCTAAGTGAAATGCAAATGAGAGCAGCACGAGTCTCAGGTTGAGCCACTACAAGCTCTGTGTCGGGGAGCCGGTAGCGGTAATAACCGGTAGTGGGTCTAGCTCTGCTTCGAGAGTCTACGACCTCTCAATAATAGAAGATATATATATATGAAACAGCCTGTAGCCTGTGTGTCTCTCCCCACCCAATGTAACCACGCATATCATGACCATAACGTCTCATGCCCATGTCAAGCGCGATCATAACTAATGCACAAGTCATAAAGTATCTAAGAATATAATGTCCATGTCCTGTATCCTATACAGAATCACCACGAATATCTCGAAAAAATCCTGTCTCATGAGTAGTGTCAAGTGTCCTGGGTCAATGTGTACTTGGTAAGACAAGTACGAGAATATAAAGTGTCACGAATGTCCATCTCTAGATGACCGTACCCAACACCGCGTACGGTGTTGGCACCCGACTGATAATTGGACGCTCAGTACGTCACACGGTCCTAGGTTGAGCATGCACAACACTAAAGTAAAGCAAGGAATATAAGTAATAATACTGCAGAGTTTGGCAAGGTACACTTGCCTGATGTCCGAATACCAACAACTGTCCCTGTATCGGTGGATCCGGTAGGTACTACTCCAAAAGCTGTAATAACATCACCAATAGTCTCAGAAGATGTCAAATAGCTAAAAATGCCTGTCCTTACGTCCAATTTGGACACAGGGGCAAAAAGGTCATTTTCGGATTAAAGCGGGGTCCACATGTGGGCCACTTTGCACCGAAAAGCGTGTCAGGGTCAAAGGTCTCCAAATTCTGCAAACTCAGTGTCTACAAGTCAGGAATGATGATACGAACCCAACAAAACTTTTAGAATTGGATTCCGATGAGCCAATCTCAAAATCACCCGTCAAGTGGAGCCTGTAGGGCCCACGATACGTGATTTTGTCAACGTTCTCGGAATCGGACCAAATTTGGGTCACAGGACCAGCTTATTACTACGAGTCCGATGGAGCAAGTTTTGTCTCGATCCGACGCGTGTACACAAAGTTACAGCATGTTCCATAAAGGACGGATATGGGGTGTCGTCGGCGAATACGCGTTGATTCCGGGGTGCACACACCTCCGAATCGACTTCTGCGAAATCTCACACGACGGTTTCAACGTCGCGCACAGTTCGGTAAAGACCGCGTGCGACCAAGTCGTCCCGATTGGCGGGGCGTACTCAGTTTCAGGGTGAAACAGGGCGTTATTTTTCCTGATTTTGGATTGCGGTGTACGATCACCACAGGACGCGATACGCTGAGCAAGTTGTACGGGCACCGAGAGGGTTACACAGTCTATGCACAGCAACTGACGGAATTGAAAACGGAGATACGCGTTGGGAGAAATCGGTACCTGAACAGGGCCACGTGAGTTCTGAAATTCACGTATCCGAAAGCCAATCTGTATCCTGGTCGTGTCCTCGCACGCTGCTGGCGTCCGATTCGTCCTCACTCGTGTCCGCTGGATCTCGGAGTCTAGTCCCAGGTTCTATCTCCGGTCAGCGGAGCGACGCTTGGGAGGCATCGGGGTCGGGTCGACAAGGGGAGGCATCGAGCACAGCGGGGTTGGTCGGCGGCGCTCGAGAGGGAAGGGTGCTGGTCGTCGGCCTGAACGGAGGGGACTGCGCCGGTGGGTCTCGGGCGGTGACGTCGGGGAGGATGAGGGAGAGCTGAACGAAAAGTCGGCGGAGGTGGACAGAGGGGCGGCGTCGCGCCGAGCAGCGCAGGGGTACGGCGACGCTCGGGTCGAGGCTGCTCGTCCTCGGAAGGGAAACACAGCGGGGTCGGGGTTGCTCGTCCGGCGGGGGATGGATAAAGTCGGCGGCGGAGGATGAAACTAGGGTTTCGGTGGCGGCTGGTAGTTGGAGAAGAGGGCAACACGGATGTCGAGGCAGCCCCTTTATAGCTGCTACAGGAACTCCGGCAGCTAGGGTTTCCCCTGCGGGTTTCGGGTTGGTTTGGTTCGGGCTTCATTTGGGTTCGGTTCACAATTCTATAGCTTTTGGTCCTCGATTCGTTGCTCCGGTGTCTAATAAATTCACCGAAAAATGCCATGCGTCCGGTTCTCCATTATACACAATAAATTTTTACTTCCAGAATATTTTAACACCCTTTGGCCACACTTAAAAATTCTTTAAATTACACTCATCTTGGTTTTAATTTCCAGAAAATTCCAAAAATGAAATAACTTATTTTAAAATTATTCTCAAAATTTAGGGTGTTTACAATCTTCCCTCCTTAAAAGGATTGCGTCCTCGCAATCAAAGATCAAGCTACTCAAGAAAGAGTTATGGAAATACAAGGTGGCCTAGTTTACAACTGCCTCCTCGAACAAGTGGGGGTATCGCTGGCGCATACTATCTTCTCGTTCCCAAGTCGATTCGCCTGGTGAATGATATTTCTATGCTACACGAACCAGTCTGATCGTTTGTCCCCGTAATGTCTTCTCACTGACGTCGAGGACGCCAACTGGTTGTTCTTCATATCTCAAGCTCGGTCCTACGGCGATCTCTGAATGATCGACTACGTGACTTGGGTTGGTCACGTACCTTCGCAGCTGTGAGACGTGGAATACGTCATGCACTCTCTCTAAAGATGGAGGTAATGCAAGCCGATAAGCTACCTCACCAACACGCTCGAGGATGTTAAATGGCCCAATATACCTTGGGCTCAGCTTGCCTCTGCTCCCGAACCTAATAGTACCACGAGTGGGCAAAATCCTCAAGAATACGTGATCTCCTTCTTTGAACTCTAGGGGACGTCTATGCGTATCTGCCCAATGCTTCTGTCTGTCCTGAGCTGCTCGTAGGTGATTCTGAATCTGCTTCACCTTCTCCACTGTTTATGTGACCAATTCTGGACCCAGTAGTTGACGTTCACCAACGTCACTCCAACATATAGGTGACCTGCACTTCCTTCCGTATAAAGCTTCAAATGGTGCCATCTGGATGTTGGCCTGATAACTGTTATTATAGGAGAACTCTACTAAGTGCAAATGATCTTCCCAAGATCCTCCAAAGTCTAGCATACATGATCTCAACATGTCCTCCAATATCTGAATGGTGCGCTCCGATTGGCCATCTGTCTGCGGGTGGTAAGCCGTGCTGAATTTGAGTCTGGTGCCTAGACTCTCTTGCATGCTTCTCCAGAAATGAGATGTAAATCTTGAATCTCGATCCGATACAATACTAACAGGCACTCCATGTAATTTGACAATTTGTCGCATATAAATATCGGCTAGTACCTCTGTGGACTGTCCAACTCTAAATGGCAAGAAGTGTGCCGATTTAGTGAGTCGATCCACAATAACCCATACTGCATCTCTGCCGCTGGGGCTCCTTGGGAATCCTGTGACAAAATCCATCGTGATATGTTCCCACTTCCATTCTGGTATAGGAAGCGGCTGTAACATACCTGCAGTTCTCTGATGTTCGGCCTTTACTTGCTGGCAGACTAAGCATTTGGCCACAAATCTTGCGATCTCTCTTTTCATTCCATGCCACCAGTAGTACTGTCTCAAGTCTCGATACATCTTGGTTCCTCCTGGGTGAACAGAGTACATAGAGCTATGTGCTTCAGTCATTAATTCCTGTCTCAATTCTCCATTTGGAACATACAAGCGATTTCCAAACCTCAATGTCCCGTCTTCGTGAATGCGAAGTCCGGTCTGTATGCCGGCTTCTGTCCTTTCTTTGAGTCTTCGGAATCTAGCATCGGTGGGCAATGCTTCCTTAATCTTCTCCACGAGTGATGACTGAATCTTAAGGTTAGCCATCAAGCCATCATGTCCTGGTAAAATAACCTCTATCTGAAGCTCATGTAGATCTCTCAATAACTCTGGCTGCATCATCAAGAAATAAGTCGTAGGCTTCCTGCTGAGTGTGTCTGCAACAACATTCGCCTTTCCCGGATGATACTGCAGATCTATGTCAAAATCTACCATCAATTCAAACCAGCGTCTCTGCCTCATGTTAAGCTCCTTCTGAGTATACACATACTTCAGACTCTTGTGATCAGTAAAGATTTCTACCCTCTCTCCATAAAGATAGTGCCTCCATATCTTCAATGCAAATATAACTGCTGCTAGCTCCAGATCATGTGTCGGGTAGTTCTTCTCGTGGACCTTCAACTATCTCGACGCATAAGCAATGACTTTGCCATGTTGCATCAAAACACATCCTAGTCCACTGCCTGATGCATCACTGTAAACAACAAAACCTCCTGACCTTGAAGGAAGAGTCAAGACCGGTGCTGTTGTTAATCTTCTCTTCAGTTCTTTGAAGGCCTTCTGGCAGTCCTCTGTCCATATAAACTCCCGGTCCTTGCGTGTCAGCTTCGTCATCGGTTCTGCAATCCTCGAGAAATTTTCTACAAACCTTCGGTAATATCCCGCAAGTCCGAGAAAACTTCTTACTTCTGCAACTGATGTAGGTGTAGGCCAAGTCTCTATTGCCGCAACTTTCTCTGGATCCACTGAAAGTCCTTCTCCTGAGATGATGTGTCCCAAGAAAGGTACTTTGTCCATACAGAACTCACACTTACTAAGTTTGGCATATAACTTCTCCTGTCTCAAGGTCTCTAACACGATTCTGAGATGCTCCTCGTGCTCTTCAGGGCTCTTGGAATATATGAGGATGTCGTCAATGAACACCACCACGAATTTATCTAAGAACTGATGAAAGACTCTGTTCATTAAGCTCATAAACACTGCTGGCACGTTGGTTAAACCAAACGGCATCACCAAGAACTCATAATGCCCATACTTCATCCTGAAAGCTGTCTTCGGGATGTCTTCCTTCCTCACCTTGATCTGATGATAGCCGAATCTAAGGTCAATCTTCGAAAATACCCTTGCACCACTCAACTGATCGAATAGATCATCAATGCACGGTAAGGGATACCTGTTCTTGATGGTTATAGCATTTAGTGCCCTGTAATCAATGCACAACCGTACCGTTCCATCCTTCTTCAGCACGAATAATATGGGTGCTCCCCAAGGTGAAACGCTGGGCCGAATGAATCCCTTCTCCAAAAGACCATCAACCTGTTCCTTCAATTCTACTAACTCCTTTGGTGCTAGCCGATATACGGATGAAGTGATAGGCTCTGCTCCTGGAGTTAAGTCTATTGTGAATTCTATTTCCCGATCAGGCGGTAAACCCGGAAGATCATCAGGAAATACATCCACAAATTCTGAGATGACTCTTGGGTAACCTGTCTCCCCTTCTACAGATAGTACCCTAAGAGTAGGCTGAACTCCTTGCTCTACTGCTCCTCGAAGAAACTCAAATTCTGGATGTCCTGGCGGTCTAAATATAACCCGCCCAAGTCGGCAATCAAGAGTCGCATGGTACTGACTTAACCAGTCCATACCAAGTACGACATCATAATCCGGCATCGAGAAGATTAGAAATTGAGCTCGCATTTCTCGGCCACAAACTACTACAGAACATGATCTATAGACGTCACTAACCGGAATAATACCGCCTCCCGTAAGAATTCTCTTCATCTTCGGAAGGGGTACGATAGCTACTCTATGGGTGGCTACAAAGCTAGCTGCTATAAATGAATGCGATGCTCCAGAATCAAATAATGCTACAGCTGGTAATGAGGCTACTAGAATAGTACCTGCGATGACCTCGCCTGCTGTAGCCTCCTCCTCAACCGCTAAAGTGAATGCCTGCCCTCGCCCCTGTGCTGGGCCTCGCTGCTGCTGAGCCTGCTGGAATAAAGCTGCCTGTGGGGCCAGGGGTGGTCTCTGCTGGTTCCCTCCTGGGGCTGGTGGTCTGACCCCACCAACTCCTGTCTGCTGGGCTCCTGCTGCTGGATAAGTTGGTCGTGGTGCAGGTAAAGCTAGTCTTGGTGCTCCGTCTCTGCGTTCGGAACAGTCCCTGGAAAAGTGCTGGCTGGATTCGCAGCTCAAACATAGTCCCAACTTACGCCTGCATTCCTTCTCAATGTGTCCTACCTTGCCGCAGTGGTGACAAGTAGGAAGAGGTCTGTCCCTATGTGCTGCTCTATCAGGCATACCCCTCTGGGTTCGCTTTGCTGAATCCCCATGTGCTGGCCTGGATGGTGCTGACGTGATAGGCCTCTTCAGATTAGACTCCCTTCTAGTGACGCGCTCCAAGCGTCGGGCCGCTGCAAGGACATCGGTATAAGATGTAGGTGCTACCGATCCAATCACTCTCTGAAGCTCGAACTTCAAGCCGTCAAAGAACTTTTCTGCTTTTTCTTCCTCCGTCGAAATAAATGTCGGGGCAAAGCGGCTCAGGCGAATAAATTCTGCATTGTATTCCTCCACTGACATGCTGCCTTGGATAAGGCGGTTGAACCTGTCTCTGAGCTCTGACCGTGCAACGGCTGGAATGTACATCTCTTGGAAGAGTCTGGAGAACTCTTCCCATGTGACTCGGTCCTGTCCAAGCCTCCTCTCTTCTGCTAACCACCAGTGATGCGCATTATCAGTTAACTGCATTCTGACGGCAGTCATCCACTTCTCTCTTGGAAGTTCAGCGGCTTCCAACTGATGCTGAATGTTTGTGAGCCACTCATGAACTTCCGTTGGCCCTTCTTTACCAGAAAATGTGCGAGGCTTGAGATGACGGAAATCAGTGATAGATCCCGTCGCTGTTCTCCTTGTTGGGGGATTTGCCTGCTCCAATGCGGATACCAGGCTGGTCCTCAGATACTCGGCCTCCTGCCGATGGGCCTCTTGCTGAATCTGTTGCTGTACTTGCATCATGGCATACATCATCTGGAATATCTGTTGCCCATCCATGGCTTGTCCGGGCGGAAATACTGGCATCTGGGGAGTGAATTGTGGTGGAGGTAGGATGTCATCTCTCCGGAACCTTGGATTAGGCTGACCGGTTTGATCACTCTGCGATGCTTGTCCTCCATCCCCTGGTGTTACTCCGTCTCCATAAGTAACCACAGCGTCGTGTGGCATATCCAAAGGAATATCATCTTTGTTCCCGGAATCCATTGCTCTGCAATCAAAATATAAACTGTAAGAATGCACAGAGGAATCAATACAGGATGCAGTTCAAGTAAAAATTTCAAGTCTATATAGAGTTCAACGATGGATTAAATGATGGATGAGAACTTAGAACTTATCCTATCCTTAGGGCAGGCTGGTTCAGTCCCTAAGTTGAAACTGAACAATTTAGTCGTAGACCTGCATGGGCCACCACAAAAACCATGTCACGCCCCAGTCCCGAAATACCGTGGGACCAGACTCGTGGCAATGGCCAGCAGTACGCACCGATGGACAACCCAATTTAATGGATCCATCAGGGCATACTTAAGTTGTAAAAATCAAGTCTACGATAACATGGCACAACTAATCTCATCCACACAAGATATAAAATATGATCCACAGAATAAATAAGGAATGTAAATCATCAGCTAGTCTCAACAAAGTACTGCGGGAAACAACCCGATAAATATCTAGTACAATGGTTCGACAGACCAGAAATAAATGACTGAAATAAATAAATAAAGCTGAGCATGAATCATGGACGCTCAAGAGAAGTCTTCAACTAAGACCTCGTCCTCGGATGGTGGTACAGCTCCTGGATCAGCTCCTGCTCCGGTCCCGTATACCTCGGGATAAATCTCGTCCTCAAATCCTGGGGACAAAATCCGGATCTAGGTCCTCAGGGGACATAGCAAGGTACAAGAAAGCTCATGCCAAAATGAGTAAATAAAAAGTGCAGCAAATAAATAACTAAATGAAGCAATAGGGTAAATATGTAACCAATCTAAGTGAAATGCAAATGAGAGCAGCACGAGTCTCAGGCTGAGCCACTACAAGCTCTGTGTCGGGGAGCCGGTAGCGGTAATAACCGGTAGTGGGTCTAGCTCTGCTTCGAGAGTCTACGACCTCTCAATAATAGAAGATATATATATGAAACAGCCTGTAGCCTGTGTGTCTCTCCCTACCCAATGTAACCACGCATATCATGACCATAACGTCTCATGCCCATGTCAAGCGCGATCATAACTAATGCACAAGTCATAAAGTATCTAAGAATATAATGTCCATGTCCTGTATCCTATACAGAATCACCATGAATATCTCAGGAAAATCCTGTCTCATTAGTAGTGTCAAGTGTCCTGGGTCAATGTGTACTTGGTAAGACAAGTACGAGAATATAAAGTGTCACGAATGTCCATCTCTAGATGACCGTACCCAACACCGCGTACGGTGTTGGCACCCGACTGATAATCGGACGCTCAGTACGTCACACGGTCCTAGGTTGAGCATGCACAGCACTAAAGTAAAGCAAGGAATATAAGTAATAATACTGCAGAGTTTGGCAAGGTACACTTGCCTGATGTCCGAATACCAACAACTGTCCCTGTATCGGTGGATCCGGTAGGTACTACTCCAAAAGCTGTAATAATATCACCAATAGTCTCAGAAGATGTCAAATAGCTAGAAATGCATGTCCTTACGTCCAATTTGGACACAGGGGCAAAAAGGTTATTTTTGAATTAAAACGGGGTCCACATGTGGGCCACTTTGCACCGAAAAGCGTGTCAGGGTCAAAGGTCTCCAAATTCTGCAAACTCAGTGTCTACAAGTCAGGAACGATGATACGAACCCAACGAAACTTTCAGAATTGGATTCCGATGAGCCGATCTCAAAATCACCCGTCAAGTGGAGCCTGTGGGGCCCACGATACGTGATTTTGTCAACGTTCTCGGAATCGGACCAAACTTGGGTCACAGGACCAGCTTATTGCTACGAGTCCGATGGCGCAAGTTTTGTCTCGATCCGACGTATGTACACAAAGTTACAGCGTATTCCAAAAAGGACGGATACGGGGTGTCGTCGGCGGATACGCGTTGATTCCGGGGTGCACACACCTCCGAATCGACTTCTGCGAAATCTCACACGACGGTTTCAACGTCGCGCACAGTTCGGTAAAGACCGCGTGCGACCAAGTCATCCCGATTGGCGGGGCGTACTCAGTTCTTGGGTAAAACAGGGCATTGTTTTTCCTGTTTTTGGATCGCGGTGTACGATCACCACAGGACGCGATGCGCCGAGCAAGTTGCACGGGCACCGAGAGGGTTACACAGTCTATGCACAGCAACTGACGGAATTGAAAACGGAGATACGCGTTGGGAGAAATCGGTACCTGAACAGGGCCACGTGAGTTCTGAAATTCACGTGTCCGAAAGCCAATCTGTATCCTGGTTGTGTCCTCGCACGCTGCTGGCTTCCGATTCGTCCTCACTCGTGTCCGCTGGATCTCGGAGTCTAGTCCCAGGTTCTGTCTCCGGTCAGCGGAGCGACGCTTGGGAGGCGTCGGGGTCGGGTCGACAAGGGGAGGCGTCGAGCACAGCGGGGTTGGTCGGCGGCGCTCGAGAGGGAAGGGTGCTGGTCGTCGGCCTGAACGGAGGGGACTGCGTCGGTGGGTCTCGGGCGGTGACGTCGGGAAGGATGAGGGAGAGCTGAACGGAAAGTCGGCGGAGGTGGACAGAGGGGCGGCGTCGTGCCGAGCAGCGCAGGGGTACGGCGACGCTCGGGTCGAGGCTGCTCGTCCTCGGAAGGGAAACACAGCGGGGTCGGGGTTGCTCGTCCGGCGGGGGATGGATGAAGTCGGCGGCGGAGGATGAAACTAGGGTTTCGGTGGCGGCTGGTAGTTGGAGAAGAGGGCAACACGGATGTCGAGGCAGCCCCTTTATAGCTGCTACAGGAACTCCGGCAGCTAGGGTTTCCCCTGCGGGTTTCGGGTTGGTTTGGTTCGGGCTTCATTTGGGTTCGGTTCACAATTCTATAGCTTTTGGTCCTCGATTCGTTGCTCCGGTGTCCAATAAATTCACCGAAAAATGCCATGCATCCGGTTCTCCATTATACACAATAAATTTTTACTTCTAGAATATTTTAACACCCTTTGGCCACACTTAAAAATTCTTTAAATCACACTCATCTTGGTTTTAATTTCCAGAAAATTCCAAAAACGAAATAACTTATTTTAAAATTATTCTCAAAATTTAGGGTGTTTACAGAATGCCAGACAGCTTTTGATGAGTTAAAGAAGCGTCTGACTACTGCCCCCATCTTGACCATACCATCTGGATCCGGAGGTTTCGTCATCTATAGCGATGCATCCGGAAAAGGATTGGGTTGTGTCTTAATGCAACATGGGAAGGTTGTAGCTTATGCCTCAAGACAACTGAGGACTCATGAGAAGAACTACCCCACTCACGACTTGGAACTTGCCGCAGTCATCTTCGCCCTGAAGCTATGGAGACATTATCTATATGGCGAACGAGTGGAGATATTCACCGATCACAAAAGCCTGAAATATATCTACACTCAGAAAGATTTAAACTTGAGACAAAAACGATGGCTCGAAGTGATGACGGATTTCGAGATCGATCTGCAGTACCATCCTGGAAAGGCTAATGTACTAGCCAATGCTCTAAGCAGAAGACCCTCGGCATTCTTTATGATCACCCAACCAGGTCTGCTGAGAGATCTAGAAAAGTTGGGAATAAAGATCATTATGCCAGGAATTGACGGTCAAATATCAAACTACCAGCTACAATCAACATTGGTCGAAAGAATTAAAGCTGCTCTACCAGCAGATGCAAGATTTCAGAGGCTTCAACAAAGAACAGAGGCTGGAATCCAGACAGGATGCCGCATACACGAAGATGGGACTCTAAGATGTGGAGAACGTCTTTATGTTCCAAATGGAGAACTTCGTGAGGAGCTGATGTCAGAAGCTCACAGCTCAACATACTCTATACATCCTGGAGGCACAAAGATGTACAGAGATCTGCGACAATACTACTGGTGGCATGGAATGAAGCGAGAGATAGCACGCTTTGTAGCAAAGTGCCTGGTGTGTCAGCAAGTCAAGGCTGAGCATCAGAGATCTGCCGGTCTACTTCAACCCCTCCCAATACCCGAATGGAAATGGGAACACATTACGATGGACTTTGTTACGGACTTCCCAAGAAGTCCTAGTGGTCGTAATACTGTATGGGTGATCGTAGATAGACTCACAAAGGCTGCTCATTTCCTACCTTTCAGAGTCGGACAGTCTACCGAAGTCTTGGCGGACATGTACATGAAAGAGATAGTACGACTGCATGGAGTACCAGTCAGCATAGTATCTGACAGAGATACGAGGTTTACATCTTACTTTTGGCGAAGTATGCAAGAAAGTCTTGGTACCCGCCTTAAGTTCAGCACCTCGTACCACCCGCAAACAGATGGCCAATCAGAGCGCACCATCCAGACACTTGAAGATATGCTGAGAGCCTGCATGCTTGATTTCAGCGGATCATGGGAAGATCATTTGCACCTGGTGGAATTTTCTTACAACAATAGCTATCAAGCGAGCATCAAAATGGCTCCCTTTGAAGCATTGTATGGCAGGAAATGTCGTTCCCCAGTATGCTGGAGCGATGTTAGCGAAAGACAGATCTTGGGACCAGAACTGGTTGTTCGTACGGTGGAGAAGGTAAAGAAGATACAAGGACACCTACGAGCTGCACAAGACAGACAGAAGCACTGGGCCAACGTTCATCGACGACCTCTAGAGTTCCGAGTGGGAGAGCATGTGTTCTTAAAAATCTCACCCACCCGAGGTACTTTCAGATTTGGAGGAAGAGGAAAGCTGAGTCCAAGGTACATTGGACCCTTCGATGTACTAGAACGCATCAGAGAAGTTGCCTACAAGCTAGCCCTACCCCAGACCTTGGAAGGAGTACATGACATCTTCCACGTATCTCAGCTGAGGAGGTACATTCCAGACCCAAGTCATGTACTGGACCATTCAGAGATCACCGTCGGCCCAAGCCTATCGTACCAGGAGGAACCTGTAGAGATCCTAGATCGTAGCGAGAAGGTGTTGTGAGGCCAGACTATCCCTCTAGTTCGTGTCGCATGGAGACATCATGCACCAGGTGAATCAACCTGGGAACGAGAGGAGGATATTCGACAGCGTTTCCGCCATCTATTTCCAAACCAGGGTATGTCCTAATATTTCAAATCAGTCTTTCTTTATATGTCTGTTTTTATTTCGAGGACAAAATATTCTAAGGAGGGTAGATTGTAAACTCCCTCGACCAGATTTTAGTAATTTAGGATTTATTTTACCTAATTAGAATTTCTGTAACTTTTTAAAATTTATTTTGTTTACATATCCTATTGATTGTGCACCTATACTTCACATAATTAATTAGAGCAATACACTAGCTATTTTTCCCAAACAAAATTCACATACCTGCCCTAGACTTGTTAAACTATTTTTTAGAATTTTGTGCAACTCTCAGATGCTTTATTTTGAGCCTCGTTTGAGACGCATAATTATCGTTACAAAAGTCTGTATTTAATTCCTATTTTATTTCTTGCTCTTTGCCCATCTCTGTATCCCTAGAGATTGAGGACCAACAGGCACCTGTTTTACCCAGACAAAAATACGATAATATTCTACTTTGAATATACTACAATTAGTATATTGACACCGTAGTTAAATTATGGCCCTACCTGCCTCTAAATAATTAGAGAACACCGTGCGCAGTATTTATTAAATAATAAATACGATGACCCGTATCACCAAGAAACCAGGCCCTGCCCCTGCCCAGACTCACCCCCACCCCCTCAGGACCCTCCCACAGCTTTTTCCTCTCAATTCTGAGCATCTTAGTATTTTCTGGGAACAGGAAAATTTATCAGACAAATTACGTAATTACGCAAAATACCAAATTTGGGACCTATTTGCAATTTATGAAATATCATGGGTTTTTATGCAAAATTACAATGTGAGGTGGTATCACCTCATTGGCTGGTGAATGTGGACCGTCCACGTGTCATGTGGGGCCCACAAAAATATCTAAAAGGCTGCCAAAAATATCTAAAAATCCAAAAGACCTAAATACCCCTAAAACTTCCCCTTAATTACTACCCATGCCATCCCCTAAACCCTATTTATACCCGAGCAAACCCCCCCATTCCGACCACACCTCACCACCACCACGGCCACCCTCCGCCCACCGGACCACCTTCGACCTGTTCGCCACTTCCCTCCCCTTCCCTCCGACCACCGCCACCCCTCTCCGGCCACCGCCTCCGCCGCCCTGAACCACCACAGACGCCACCCCGACCAACACACCACAGCACCACCACCACTCCCATCCACCCCCAGCGCCGTCTCTGGCCGTCGTTGACTACCGCCACCACCCCCAAACGCCTCGCCACCACCTCCTCCACCGTTCCGACCAACCCCCTGCCACCCCCGACCACCACAGTCGCCGCCCTCACCTCCACAGCGCCCCGACCCCTCTCCCCGACTGCACCACCACCCCCATCCCGACCGCCTCCAGCCACCTCCACCGCCACCGTAGACCCCCACCACCACTACCAACCTCACCGCCACCATCTCCTCCGTCGATCCCCCGCCCTACACCGACCGCACCACCGCCGCTGCCACCGCTGCAAGCCGGCACTGCTGCTGCTGCTGTTAGCTGCTGCTGCCATTGCAGCCACCGCCACGGCCAGCCGCCGCCTCCTCCTCCGCCGTGCTCCCGCCGGCGACGAGCCTAGGGCCCCACCTGCCTGACCGGAACAGTACCCCCCCCCCCTCTGATGTACGTATGTGTATCATTTTATGTATATGTATGTATATATGTATATATATATATGTATATATATGTTTATATATATAATATATATTATAATATATATTATATATTATATTATTATATAAATATTTAATACTGTATATATACATTATATATATGTATTATTATATACTGTATTATTATTATTATTATTATTATTATTATATATGTATATATATGAATATACATGTATATATATATGTATTTGTATATATGGTATTATATATATATATTATTATTATTATGATACAGTATATAAATACAGTATAAAATATATTTTTGTATATTTTATATGTATATTTTTAATTTCTGTTTTTCTTTTATTTATTTATTTATATATACATATGTAATATATATATATATGTATATGTATATATATTTATATGTATTCTATATATATATATATATATATATATTATATATAATTATTATTATTACTATATACCTATATATATATATATATACTGAGTATATATATATATTGTAATATATATGTATATATATATCCCTTTTCCTTTCTTATATATCTATATACATATAATTATACATAGTATTTATTATATATATACATATATTATTTATGTATATATATATATATGCTTTTCATTTAATTATATATGAATATATGTATATACTATATACTAATATATATATATATATATATATATATATATATATATATATATATATATATATATACATTTAATTCCTGCACTTTTCTTTCTTTTTATATTTTGTAAATACATATATATATCTATATATATCTAATTCATGCATCTTTTTATTTCTTTTATATATATATATATTTATATCTATATATTTATGAATATTGTATATATATATATATTATAAAGTATATGTATATACATAATATTATTATGATATTATATATACATGTACATTTAATTTTCAGCATTCTTTCTTTTATATATATATATGCAATATATATATCTATATATCTATATATGTATATATTACCTATTTATGTATATATATATATATTATTATTTATATATATGTATGTCTTTTCATTTCTATGTATATATATATGACTTATATAAATATTATATATATATATTATTTAGTATATCATGAATATATATGTTATTTTCCTGCATTTCCTTTTTCCTTGATATATATGTAAATATAAATATAACACATGTATACCTATTATATATGCTAGATATATATACATACTATGTATACTATATCTATAAGTATATATATACTATATATATTATGTACCCTATATTATATATATGACTATAAATATTATATATATATTTTCACCAAAATATATATATGCTATTATATTGTACCCTTTTATTTATTTGGTATTTACAAAACATGTACGTCTTAAACAGAAAACATCTCCAGCACAGTCAGTGACCCCCTGTCACAAGGACCCTCAGTCTTGACAGTGGGATCAGGTGTCCAATACAATCAGGAAGTAGGCAAGTATACCTTGCCAAAGCTACTGTCTAAATACAAATGCTGTTATATGCTATGTTTTTCCTGATTTTTATATAACTGTGAATACCTGAGGTTTTCTCAGGTACAGTCAACAGATACGTTGACTTGTAGCATAATTAACTTAGTCTTTTCAGACCTACCAACATCTGTGAGGGTATCTTAATATCCTCCTAGACCCTACCACGGGAACACGCAACATGGTTGCCATACATATTGGGATGCGAGCTGCGTATTTGATTAGCTACCAGTACGTGTGACACGCATCACGGCTTAGCAAAATCAGTAATAATTACGACTTGGCATTTAGTTACATTGGGCGAGAAAGATAACTAGTAGACGTATGGGACACCCCCTCCTTGTATGTTTTACCTTCGTTCCATACTCCTCGGAGATGGACGATTGCAGAGTGCCCATGCGTCTGGGGGCATATGACACATATACTAGCCAGTCACCACGATTGGTGAATTAAGTCAGCATATGTCTAACCTACACATTCCCATGCATACTACAAGGTCTTTACTTGCATTTCACTTAGATGGTTAGCACCCTGTATTTATTTATTTAGTATTTTTATATCTGGCATGTTATTTCCTGTATCTTGTTATGTCCCACTGAGGACCTGGTTCCCTTCCAGATTTAGACGAGGCCTACTACCCCACGGTGTATGGTCCAGGACAGGAGACTAGGCATGCCACCGAGGAAGAACTAGAGGAGACACCATCAGAATCTACCTGATTCTAGGAGATGCTCTCTTGGCGATGGAGATATTTTGTTAGATAGACGATGTTCAGTCTATCTTGTTTTCTATTATATTTTGACAGTGGGTTGTTCCCACAAGATGTGTAATATGACATTATCAGACTCAGCATTATATATATTCAGCACTATTTTCTGACATTTTCTGTGGATGAGACAGACTTGCCTGTACTAGACTTGTAGTATACTAGGACAGCGTAGCACGTTCCTTTGGGTCCATCAAAATGGATTAAACCCTTAGTGACGTGTCAGCTGGCTAATGCCACGTAGCCTAGTTCCTTACATTTTGGGACTGGGGCGTGACAGATTTTGTCTTATTTTGAGCGTAAAAACTCAATTCTATCAATATAGAATAGGCAGCGTATTCAGAAGACTCCATTTTCTTCCTTTTGGATGCATAAAATGACTTGTATCAAATATGTCACTAAACGATAACTTGAGTCTCTGTGCAAAATTATCATCACAGCCATCCTCTCGATCATCGTGCTATACTTTTGTCAGATGTCAGGTTCACTGATTTGTCTAACAAATTCATCCAAGGAAATACAAAGAGTTTCTCGTACAACTTTACGCTGCAAAGTATGCTAGATTTTACGTAGGCAGATTTTACGCAGGCAGACTTTTACGCAGCAAATCTTGTACGCGCAGAATTTTTACGCAGATTTTTACGCGCAAATTTTACGCGGGCAGATTTACGAAAACTTTTACCCAGACAGTTCTGAATCTCTACTTTACGCCAAACTACTTTGAATCCCTATTCTACGCGGACAACTCTGAAGTCTTACTTTACGCCAATTTCTTTGAATCTCTGTTTTACGCCGACGACTTTGAATCTCTACTTTATGCTTACGCGGCTAGCCCTGGAGCCATGTTTTACACGGACAATTTCCAGCATATTTCATGCTTCTATATTTTATTTAATGCCTTCATCCTGTTTGATTCCTGTACTTCGTCTAATCGTTGTGTACATCACCTGCAGAGAGATGGATATGCAGAAAGGATGTACTGTCACCGATGGCGACACAACTCCTGGAGTCAATGGTCAGACTCAAGGAGGGACCTCAACAGTTCCTAGACTTCCAGGACCAGATGGACAGATTCTTAATCCAGTTCCATATGATCTTCCCGTTCCACCTAATAGGACCCTTCCAGTCTCATCGACACCGCAGGATGGCCAGGCACAACTGTTCCAATTCTTCCAGATGATGATGCAGGAACAGAGGCAGCAGGCAGCCGAGCAGAGGCAAGAATTTCTGGCAACACTTGAGAGGATGGCTGCATAGACTACTGTACCAGCTCAAGCACTAGCTCCAGAACCTTGAGCTAGAGTTGGATCAGTAAAGGACTTTGTACAAATGGGTTCGAGGCCATACAAAGGCATTAAGAGCCCAGAGGAAACTACTAACTGGATTACTCACACTCGAAAGTTATTAGAAGCATCACAGCTACCTACAGAGCTGTGGATGACGGGTATAAGGACGCTTCTAGATGGTAATGCTCATCACTTGTGGGAATCCATGGAGCATCAGTTGGGTACGTACCAGACTTGGGAGCAATTCTTGGAGTGCTTTGAAAGGAAGTACTTCCCAGACACCGTCAGAGATCCATTGTATGACCAGTTTCTCCACCTGGAGCAGGAGAACAGAACAGTTGACGAGTACGATGCTGAGTTTAGTCGCCTCAGTAAATATGGTGCTGCCCTGATACCAGATGACTTGGCTAAGGCTAAGAGGTTTCATCGCGGACTGACTCAGGAGCTCCAACACTACACTAGCTCACAGTCCCGGATCTCTTATGCTGAACTACTGACAGAAGCCAGATTGCAAGAAACCATCAGCAGAGGAAAGGGAGGTCAACTGAGGACACAACAAGGACCGGTAAGGACACAACAAGGAGGACCTGTCAGACGTCCTTTAGCTCAACAACAGCAGTACCAACACAGAGCAGGACCATACCAGATTTCAGAGAAGCCCCAATGCAATTATTGTGGGAGACAAGGGCACATCTCAAGAGACTGTCGGACCCGTCTGGGACAGTGTATGAGATGTGGTTCTGGACAGCACCTGGCAGAAAATTGTCCAATGCAACAGACACTTCCACCGCCAGTACCGAGACTAGCACTTCCAGCACCGAAGCCAGCCCAGCAAATGATGAGACCAAGAGCACCTCGACCTCCAGCAGTAGGGGGATTTTAATGAGGACCATCGCTACCTGCACAAGAGGATCAATTGGCGAGGGCTAGACATGGACAGCCGCAGAGGAATGGGCAAGCTTTTGCATTGGAAGTAGCAGGTATCACTCTTGCTTTTACTTTTTCTGCTGTGACATTGTTTGATACGGGAGCCACCCACTCATTCATATCATCTAGATTTATTGCAAAACACAATATTGCCTCTACACATTTACCTAGTTGTGTTAGAATTTTTACCGGAGGATGAGTTGTACATGTTAGTAGAATTTGTAGATCGTGTCCTATAGTGATACGTGGCAGAGAGATGAATGCCCGACTCTTAGTCCTTCCTATGCCAACTTTTGATATTGTGCTTGGAATGGACTGGCTGAGCAAGTACCACGCTTTCTTTGATTGCTTTGGAGGAAGCATTCTTTTTAAAGTACCAAGCTAGCCTAAACTTGAGTTTGCACGAGGATCCACAGAAATCCTTGATGGTATGCAGCTCGCAATAGACGATGTTGTTTATCATCCCATTATTTCATAATTCCAAGACGTCTTTCCAGAAGAATTGCCAGGCCTACCCCCAGATAGAGACGTAGAATTCTCAATTGAATTGACACCAGGAGCAGTACCCATAGCATCACATGTTTATAGACTGGCAAAGAAGGAGATGGATGAACTGAAGACACAGTTGAAAGAACTAGAAGAGAAAGGTTTCATCCGACCAAGTGCATCACCCTGGGAGCACCAGTGTTGTTTGTACCAAAGAAGGATGGGTCAGTGCGTATGTGCATTGACTATAGAGCCTTGAATGCAGTGACAGTGAAGAATAAATATCCACTGCCATGCATTGATGACTTATTTGATCAGCTTAGTGGAGCCAAGATGTTCTTAAAGATAGATTTGAGATCAGGATATCACCAGGTGAAAGTATGGAATGAGGACATCCCCAAGATCGCATTCCGGACAAGATATGGGCACTACGAGTTTCTGGTCATGCCGTTTGGATTGAGCAATGCTCCAGCTATCTTTATGGACTTAATGAATCGAGTCTTCCATCAATATTTGGACCAGTTCATGGTCGTCTTCATAAATGATATACTTGTCTATTCAAATAGCCACGAGGAGCACGAGAAGCACCTGCGGATTGTTCTAGAGACCTTGAGGAGAGAGCAGCTATATGCGAAGCTCAATAAATATGAGTTCTTCTTGGACAGAGTTTTATTTCTTGGGCATGTCGTTACAGGAGATGGTATTTCTGTTGACCCAGAGAAGATCTCAGCAGTTGAAGCATTGTCTGTTCCTAAATCAGCATCGGAGGTGAGGAGTTTTCTTGGACTTGCGGGATATTATCGACGGTTCATGGAAAACTTCTCAAGTATAGCAACACCTATGACTCGGTTGACTTGCAAAGATCAAGAGTTCATATGGACCAACGAGTATCAAGCCGCTTTCGAGGAATTAAAGAAGCGACTGACCACATCACCAATATTGACTATTCCATCAGGATCAGGAGGCTATGTGATCTACACTGACGCATCAGGGAAAGGTTTGGGATGCGTATTAATGCAGCATGGCAAGGTGATTGCATATGCATCTAGACAGTTACGAGTACATGAGAAGAATTATCCAACTCATGACTTGGAACTTGCAGCCGTTGTATTTGCTCTAAAACTATGGAGACATTACTTATATGGGGAACGAGTGGAAATCTATACAGACCACAAAAGCCTCAAGTATGTCTTCACGCAGAAGGAGTTAAATATGAGACAACGTGTCACGCCCCAGTCCCAAAATATCGAGGGACCAGATACGTGGCAATGGCCAGCAGTACACACCGATAGACAAACCCAATTTAATGGATCCATCAGGGCGTACTTAAGCTGTAGTATAACTATCAGAATATACTAATCTCAGCCACAGAAGGAATATAACAAGTCAACAAAAGGAAATAAAACATCAACATTAAGTAATTAAATCGGGGAATAACCCAATAATCAAGTCTGATACAATTGTTCATTAAACAAGAAAATAAATAACAACACAGACTGAGTATGGAAGAACATATACTCAGGAAAATCTATGGCAATCACCTAGTCCTCGGTTCCTGGTTCTGCTCTAGTGCCTGCTCCTGAACCTGCTTTTGCTCCTGCTAATGCACCTGTCCTATAAATCTCAGAGTGGATCTCCTCTACTAAACCTGGGGACATAATCCGGATCCAGGTCCTCAGGAGACATAGCAAGGTACAGATAATACAAGCCAAAATAAATGCAGTGCAGTAATAAATAAAATAATAGGGTGAACTAGATAACCAGCTAAGTGATATGCAAGTTGAGAGCATCACTAAAACTCAGGCTGAAACCACTACAAGATCTGTGTCGGGGAGCCGGTAGCAGTGATAACACGTAGTGGGCCAAGCTCGGGTTTAGAGTCTTGAGCACCGCAATAATAGGGGTTTTATATATATATGATCAGCCTGTAGCCTGTGTGTCTCTCCCCACCCAATGTAATTATACGTCTCATGTCCACAATGTCTCATGTCCATGCCACGCAGGATCATCTCTAATGCAACCAGTCATATAATATCTAAGCATGTACAATGTAAATGTCCAAAGCATGTATCCTATACAGAATCACCATGAATATCTCAGGAAGATTCTGTCTCATGAATAGTGTCAGGTGTCCTGGTTTATGTCGTACTTGATAATACAAGCACGAGAAGTATAGGGTCTCGGTATCCATCTCTAGGTGACTTTACACAACTCTGCGTACAGTGTTGGCACCCGACTATTAATCGGACGCTAAGTAAAGTCACACGGTCCTAGGTCAATCATGTACCATAATATATATATATATATATATATATATAAGCCAAGAAAATAAATAACAAGATCTGCAAGTTTTGGCAAGGTACACTTGCCTGGGGTTCTGGCTCCAACTGTAGTTCTGACTTCAGCGAGTTCTGCAGGGACTGCTCCGGTTGCTGAAATAAATATCACCATCAGATCCAGAAAATATCAAATAGCTAGAAACGCCTGTCCTTGAGTCCAATTTGGACACAAAGTCAAAAATGACAGTTTCTGATCAAAGCGGGGTCCACATGTGGGCCGCTTTGCACCGAAAAATGTGTCAGAACCAAAGGTCTCCAAATCTGTCAAACTTAGTATCAACGAGTCAGGAACGATGATACGAATCCAACGGAACTTCCAGAATTGGATTCCGATGAGCCGATCACAAAATCGCCCGTCAAGTAGAGCTTGTGGGGCCCACGATACGCGATTTTGTCAACGTTCTCAGAATCGAACCAAACTTGGGTCACAGGACCAGCATATTGCTACGAGTCCGATGGCACAAGTTTCGTTTCGATCCAACGTGTGTACACTAAGTTACAATGAGATCCAGAACAGACGGATACGGGGCGTTGTCGGCGGATACGCGTTGATTTCGGTGTGCACGCACATCCAAATCAACTTCTGCAAAATCCACACGTTCGTATCAACGACGCGCATGTATCGGTGAAGACCGCACGCAGTCAAGTCGTCCCGTTTGGCGGGGCGTACTCAGTTCCGAGGTAAAACAGGGCGTTGGTTTTCCTGTTTTTGGATCGCGATTCGCGATCACCACAGGATGCGATGCACCGAGCGGGTTACACGGGCATCGAGAGGGTCACACAGGGTTCGCGTCACAACTGACGAAACAGAAATCAGGGCAGCGAGGAGAGAGATAGGGTTACCTGAACAGGGCTCCGAAAAATTAAGATTTTTCGTGTTCGTGTCATGTGTCCGCTCCGCTGTGTTCGTCTAGGTTAGGGTTTGGGGCTTCGCCGGAGCTGGAGCGGCCTGAGGCGGGCCGGAGGGAGCCCGGAGGCAGCGGAGCTGGCGAGGGCCGGAGGCGGCGGCGCAGGGGCTCGGGCGGCCGGCTGCTGCTGTGGCTAGGGCGCCGGCGTGGTCGAGGGCGCTGCGGGAGGTATCGTTCGGCGGAGCTGGAGGAGGAGCAGCGGGGCGAGGGCGGCGAGGCGGGAGGCGGTGGCGACGTCGCGGGCGGGGAGTCGAGGCGGAGAAGGACGACGAGGTGAGGGGAAGGGGAAAGCTGGAGGAAGCTCGCGGCGGAGGGGATGGCCGGAGGAGTTGGAAGTATCGGGGCCGGAGGAGGGTTTTTTATAGAGGTCGAGGGAGAATGAGAAGCGGCCGGCGGGCGGTTACGGGAGAGGAAGAGGGAGGGACGACGGCGCTGGGGGAAGCCGGAGTGGCGCGGCTGCCGGAGCGGCGGGTGTTACGCGGCGGGTGCGGGTGAGCAGCTGGGGGAGATTAGGGGTTTCGGGCCGGGTTGGTGACGGGTCGGGTCGGGTCAGGCGGATCCGGCCCGATCCACAAAAGATTGGAAGCGGGTTCGGTTTAGTGGGTCGGGTCTGGGTTTTGGGCCCGGATCCGACCCAATAAGGATTTGGGTTTGGTTCAATTGAACCGGTCCGGTCCGGTTTGGTTTATTTCAAATAAACCGGATTTAATTAGGGTTTATTTTGGTTTAATTATAAAATAGTTTTTAGGGCTTTAAAAATACTTCCGGTGTCCAATAAATTCTTGGAAAATTATCCTATGTCTAAATTTTCATTTTACACCATAAAATATAATTTTTATAATATTTTAATATAATTAAACATTATTTAAAAATTATTTAAATTCAAAATACCTTAGTTTTAATTAATAAAAATCTCAAAAAATTATAAAAAATTATGAAAAATTCCAATTTAAAAATTCTTTAAAATCAGGGGGTTTACACAACGTCGATGGCTCGAGTTGATGAAAGATTTTGAGATAGAACTACATTATCATCCAGGCAAGGCTAACGTTGTAGCAGACGCGTTAAGCCAGAAGCCAGCAGCTTATTTCTTGACGACACAGAGGGGATTATTGGAGGACTTGCAAGGACTTGGCATTGAAGTAATATTACCCGGAGCAGATGGGACACTAGCCAACTTACAAATACAATCATCACTAGTAGAGAGAATCAAGGCAGCATTGCCTACAGACGCCAGATTCCGAAGATTAAAAGAAAGGATAGAGGCCGGAGAGCAGACAGGACTGCGCATCCATGATGATGGGATATTATGATGTGGTAATCGTCTTTATGTTACAAATGGAGAGATTCGACAGGAGCTGATGTCAGAAGCTCATAGTTCGATATATTCTATTCCTCCTGGAGGCACCAAGATGTATCGTGATTTACGACAGCACTTTTGGTGGCATAGAATGAAAAGAGAGATAGCTCGCTTTGTAGCTAAATGTTTGGTATGTCAACAAATAAAGGCGAAGTACCAGAGAACAGCAGGGTTATTGCAACCACTTTCGATTCCAGAATGGAAGTGGAAACACATCACTATGGACTTCGTCACGGATTTTTCCAAGAGTCCCAGTGGAAGAGATGCAGTATGGATAATAGTAGATAGACTCACCAAGTCAGCCCATTTCTTGTCTTTTAGAGTTGGCCAATCTATAGAAGCTTTGGCTGACCTATATATGAGGCAGATCGTGAGATTTCACGGTATACCAGTCAGCATTGTATCAGACAGGGATTCACGCTTTACATCACACTTTTGGAGAAGCATGCAAGAGAGTCTTGGAACTCGTCTGAAGTTTAGTACATCTTATCACCCGCAGACAGATGGGCAGTCAGAGCGTACTATTCAGACATTGGAAGATATGTTGAGGGCTTGTATGTTAGACTTTGGAGGATCATGGGAGGACCACCTACATCTTGTGGAGTTTTTTATAACAATAGCTATCATACGAGCATCCAGATGGCTCCGTTTGAAGCATTATATGGAAGGAAGTGTAGGTCTCCTGTGTGTTAGAGAGACATGGGAGAACGTCAGATTCTGGGACCAGAGTTAGTGGTCAATACCGTTGAGACAGTTAAGAAGATACAAAGACACTTACGAGCAGCGCAAGACATGCATAAACAGTGGACAGACCTTCATCGTCGTCCCTTGGAGTTCAAAGAGGGCGATCATGTCTTCTTAAGGATATCACCTACCAGAGGCACCATTCGATTCGGAGGATGCGGTAAGTTGAGTCCAAGGTATATTGGACCATTTAACGTACTAGAAAGAGTGGGAGAAGTGGCATATCGACTTGCGCTACCACCTTCGCTTGAGGGAGTACATGACGTATTCCATGTATCGCAGCTCAGGCGATATGTGGAAGACAGCAGTCATGTTCTCGACCATTCGGAGATCACCATTGGGCCGATCTTGTCATATCAAGAGCAACCCATGGAAATTCTCGATCGTCGAGAGAAAGTATTGAGGAACCAGTCTATTCCCTTGGTCTGCGTGGCATGGAAGCATGGCGCGCCAGGAGAATCTACTTGGGAGCTCGAAGACGACATGCGCAAACATTTTCCGAACCTATTCGCAGACCAAGGTATGAAATTACTTTGTTAATTTATACCTTATACCATCCGTGACTTCCTACCATGGCTTAGTTTAATTTCGAGGACGAAATTTTTATAAGTTGGGTAGAATATAAAATCCCTAATTCTGAAAACCGTATTATTTAATTTATTTAGTAATTATGAGCTAAATAGAGGAAATAGATTTTATTTAATTTTTATTTGATATGTTTGTGCAATTAGAGGATTTATGGAGCCATTATAAATTTTTTCTAATTTATTCCATGTAGGAGACCCTTTGGACAGTTGCTAGCTTAACCATATGCACCTATATAATTTTTTTAGAATTTTCTATGTGTATATATATATAATTAAATAGAAAAGAAATTCCTATTGGATCTCAATCCGAAATCCAAACCTTCTATCCTAAACCCACTACCCGTTTAACCCCTACCCGGACCCGTTAGGAGAAGAAAATATCAACAGCAGCAAAAACCAACTTTTCTTTCACCCGCGCGTAAAACAACCCCCACCGCTTAATTTTCTTTCACCCGCACGTAAAACAAACCCCACCGCTTAATTTCCTTTCACCCGCACGTAAAACAACTCCACCGCTTCTTATATCTATGTTATTACCAAACTCTCCCCAACCGCAACCAAAACCAATGATAGGAGGAAACAGCAGCGGCAGTGGCTTTTGAGACCACTAAATATTCTCCACCGCCTCTTATCTCTATATATTACAAACTCTTCCAAACCCTAACCCACTTCTTCTTACAACAAACTTAACACTGATTTGGACGTGCACTATACAGAACTTTTGCTCGGCAAGTATACCTTGCCATCGTACTATTATTTACATTCCAGCTGATACATGCATGCTTAATTCTGCTTATATAGATGTTTATGTAGGTATATTTTTGGACTTACTTTATGAGACCACCCCAGTATTATGGAGTATCATTAGGTTCATTGGCCATGACACAGTTGTTACATGAGTTGTGAATCTAATATAATCACGGACAGCGTGACAGGATTGGCCTCCTGTACGCATGGACCGTGCATTAGGGATGACTGCTGCTAGAAACTTTGTATGCTAGTAGACCTGGCAGTTATTTAGAGGTATTATCGTGTCATGGATATGACATGCTTAGAGCATGGGGTGGGGAGAACAACAAGTAAGGCGTTTGGGTTCCTTTGCACTTTTCTCCTGTAACGCCCGGATTCTCCGTCGGAGAAACGGGTGATGATGACCACCATATATTATATTATCAGACGGCCTCTGCCGTTCAAAAGATGACACGCTTGTAGGCCCCTGATTCTCCGAGAGAATCATGTCAATCCCATTTATGGCCAGATAGCCCACGTGTTGGAAAGTTGTTCTCAAACTGCATTCACTTAGACGGTTAGGCGACCCATTGGATGTTTATATTTTTGTACTTTATTGGTATGTTTATATGTATCTTGTTACGTCTCTCTAAGGACCTGGTCTCTTTCCATATATGGACGAGCAGGAGTACGGTCCTGGACCGGACGCTACTTACCAGACCGAGGAGGTCTTACCCTCGGAGTATCTGTGATTTTATTATCGCTGTTTAGAGATCTTTTTGCTACTTCAGTATAGTCGTTTTGTAGTAGATTTGTTTCCACCCGACTATCAGACTTGATACTCATCTTGATATTCAGATATTATTCAGCTCTTTATTCCTACTGATTATTTGTGCTGTGGATGAGATATAGATTGTGTGTAACTTGTTGTGACAATATATTACCCCTGGTGGATTGAATATTCATGTACAGCGTACGTGTGTATATGGTTTCCATATATTGGAGTTCGTATACATACGGCTGGGCGTGTTACGTATTCCTAGTCCTACGTATTTTGGAACTGGGACGTGACAATATTTATTTCCTACTTTTTTCGTTATATCTTGCAAGGGCAACAACTAACACATGGGTATAATCGTAAAAGGTAAAATAAAAACCAACGTGTAATTTTTCAACTAAATATGTGAGTATTTAAACTCTAGGACGGCATAAAATTGAGTCTAAACATTAATTAGAGCGTTAGTAGTAAGGCTCATCCCAATTTCTAGATTTTAGATTCAAAATGTACAAGCTTATTTTGTAGAATAGTAAGACTCAATTAGAGTTCCATGACGGTCTCATCCCAGGCACATAAACTATAATCTAGGCCTCATGTCACGCCCCAGTACCGGAATACGAAGACGGACATGACCAGCTACCCCGTATAAGGTAATATACGTCGTACGACGATCACGGTTGTACAAGACAGGGGGTGCATACTACAATCAAGTCACTTAGGGTCACACAAACTTCTATGTCTTAATCAATCAAACAAGAAACAGTAATATAGAGCATATATGATGAAGCAATAAGGCGTCTCAAATGCTCTATCAAAATTTATGAGAACTAGCTATTACAAAATATGTGAAGCCAGTTAAGATACAAGCATACATGACAGTATTGCAGCTGCAGCCTGATTTATGTACAGTCATGGAGAGGAAGCTAATATCCAGACATATCGGCTAACAGGTGCCGGTGGCTAAACGTCCAAAAGAGTAGAATGTATAATGACGAGCGGGGAATAAGAAAACTCACTCGTTATCCTCAGCGGCCATCTTCCTGGTGCACGTCATGAGTCAGAGGGAAAGTACGTTGGATCCTCGGGTACTGACTCGAAACCTGGCCATGCAAAACAAGTGGAGATAGACCCCAAATAGCAGGTACCACAAAGGAGGCAAGAAAGGAGAAAAAAACCCACGACAATATATATATATATATATATATATATATATATATATATATATATATATATATATATATATATATATATATATATATATATATATTATGTGTCATAGTCGTAGTCGTAGTTTCGGTTCACAGCCTATCCTAGCACAATGGCCTAATCCTATAACTAAACAAGGACAAGGGTTGAACAATCACACTATGATAGTCCATGTCCCTAATATACTAACTAAATAATACAATCACAACCAAGTCCGGTTATTAAACGGCAAAACAATTGTACGGCTTGCTATTATGGAGTCAGGGGCTATCCCAGAAATAATGCATAATAGGTATCGTCAGATCACGCCATTGCCGAACATGGGCTAACTTAGCCAATAAATTATTATAAATGCACTTCACAAATTGCACCAGTCCCCCGTAGGGCCACTGTGCTAGATCACGATATTAGCAGTTCCAGTGCTCCTATAGGGAGACAATGGCTCGACATATTTATAATAGGTCAGATACTGCACTCCACTAAGGTAGATGATATACAGTATTTGTGGTGGCCAGTCCGACGCCAGAAGGTTCGTTGGCATGATCTCGGAATACCGTTTCCTCCGTATGATCTACGATTTTTTTTGCCTAATTAACCCTACATTGCATTAAAATCTCAAGGCGTGGCCGCATGAGAATTTTTCTTAAGATGTCGTATAAAGTACGGGCACAGTATATACGAATCCATGTCAGGATCAGAAGTTCATTCTTGGATTCACCCGAGCGTGTATGCAACATTCAGAAGTCAATATCCAAGTCACGCTTTGATACTTAACTCACATATCATGTCCGTGCTGGAAAATATATATATGGTATCACGCATTCACGAGTTATAGGAGGCATTCTCGATGCACAACCCAAACATGAAATCACTTAACACGAAACACTTTATGTCGTACCTCATTGCACATTTAGATTATGTACACTTAGCACGCAATAATTGTATCAGCACGGATACGATAAATCGAGTCGAGGTTACCAAACTTAACAGTTGGTCACATGAATCATTATCACTTGTACAGGTAGCTCATGTCATGCACATGGCTGGTGAGTCACTTATCATATAGTCTAGTTCCTCATAGGATCTTAGTTCACATGATTACGTCAGGACCATAGTCACTTCTAGCACATGGTCATGTCATGCGCATGGTTAATATAGCCACTTGGTGCATGGTCTAAGTCTTCACATGGTTGGATCTAATACATGGTTAATTATAGCACATAGTTACACCTAATCCATATACATTTGCAATTTCTAAGATCTACACATGAGATCACAAGGTCCAATAAAAATTTCAAAATCAAGATTTGACATAATTTAGAAAACTAGGCACAACTTTATTATCTGAACTCCAAATGAGGTGATTCAAAAAGATTTGAAAAGGCAAGTCAGAGATCTAAAACTTTCATGTTTTGAGTTTTATAATATTCTAATTAAAAAATAAGTTAAATAGGCAAAAACAACCATTCAGGTCATCATGCGTGCGACAAGGATTATGTGCACGGCGCACTGTGCGCGGCGAGAAATCTGTGCGCAGCGTACTGCGCACGATATAGAATTATGTGGGGCCAGAAAATATGTGCACAGCGCACTGCGTGCGGCAAGGGATTGTGCACGCGGTGCACTGTGCGTGGCAAGAAATTGTGCACACGGCACACTGCGCGCATCCAGAAATCTGTGCACGACGTACTGTGCGCGACAATGTTCATCGTCCCTGTCAGGACAAGTCCGAGAACATGAGTCGAGAACTTGTTTTGGCCATAAAACCTTCATTTTAACTCCGAATTAAGTGATTAAAAAGCCAAAATACATGAAATAAAAAGCTCTAACATATAATACAACTAGTTTTCGGAAACAACAAGTTTTAATAGATCAAAACCAAGAAAACTCTAGGAACCCATGAAAATACTAAGTTAGAAATATATATCTACTCAATTCTATCCATAAAAATTGAAAACTCTAAGTATTAAACATGCTTAAAATCACATAATAAACATAATTGACTAATAATATGGAAGGTTTATCCATTTCTCATGCAAGATGTACTTGTCTATGGAAATTGGAGAAAACCTAAGAGAGATAAGAGAAATGGAAGAATAAAAAGAGAGAGAGGGAGAGGGAGAGAGAGAGAGAGAGAGAGAGAGAGAGAGAGAAGGGTTTGGCTTATATATATGGGTAGGGTAGGGTGAACCATGGTTCAAACCATGACCAAGTCCTATTCTCATAATAAACCCATGAACAAAATTAAATCAAAGAATGGGTCTAGTCTCCATGACATGCAACATAATTATCATGCAAGCAAGAAATAATATGTTCCAAGTACGTATATCAAAACAGGGAGTGACACCTCATAATTTCCATATTCATAATGTAGGAATTTATTTTGTAGAATAATAAGGTTCAACTTGGAACCTTAATTTCTATATTAAAATAAATAAATAAATAAATATATATATATATATATATATATATATATATATATATATATATATATATATATATATATATATATATATATATATATATATATATATATATATATATATGAAGGACCATGTATGGCAACTCTAGAGGGGGGGTGAATAGAGTGCAGCAGAATAATCTACCTAATTAAAAATTAAGGAGAGTGAAGGCAGTTAATAACTAGCAGTGTATATGCAAGACAGTAATGTAAAGCAGTAAAAGTAAGAGAGAACAAATGCAAATACCGCAATATATACATGCGCGTTTGATACAAAGTCTCGCAGACTTCACACAATAGAAGAGAGAAAGCTGATAGAGCCAAGCTATTTACAACTCTTGTAGACTTCTAGACCGCACTTGACACTTAGAAGGTTAGGGAGTTGATCTTGGAGATAAGAAAGTTTAGGCTCTGAGGGTTTACTCACTATAGGATAGAAAGATTGAGAATGGTTGAGTGAGTAAGAATGTAGAAATCCAATCCTATTTATAGGGTATTGGCAAACATAATTCGGCCAGAATTCGGATGGGGTTTAATTCAAATTTTTAAACGTTGGGCCAAGAAATCATGAGCTAATTGAACTAGTTGATTTCATACCAAAATGGTAACCGAGTTCGGTCCGAGTTTGGCACGAGTTCGGCCCGAGTTCGGTCTCTTAGTATGGTAGACTTTGTAAATGAATGTGGCCTGATTTGATGGATATGTTCTTTGTTTATTTGAGTGGACTAGCTATCTGGATATAGGTCTTGGATTTGCTAGTGTGACTCAGCTTACATCGATCATAGACTCAAATAAATAAAAGATTACATATAAAAACCAAGAGCACTGATGACGCCAAACATCTGAAAGTACATGTTAGACGAACAAAAAAATATACATAGGCGAGGCTCCAGATAAGTCGTAGGCGGTTGGACAAAATCTTCTGGTTTAACGCCGTCTTTGGCTCATCTCATATAACATAAATCCATTGCTTATATTGCTTATTGCTTTCTGCAAGTACTTGTTAGACGAACAAGGAAATATATAAAGGCAAATATTACATATCTAAAAATATTGAGTTTAAGTAGAAGATACTATAGTGATTGATCGATTACCATAATGCTAAACTTAATCGATTAGCCATATTCAAAAACTCAATATAAACATTGGGCCAACAATCTCCTCCTTTTTTATTATGGCAAATCAGTTAAGTTTAAGACATATATAATCGATGCATATATCAAATTTAATAAGCACAAATCACTATACGTATACTACTTAAACATATACTTACATACTTAAACTTACTTCTCCCCATTTGACATGATAAAAAAGAAGCTCCCCCATAATAGGAGATATTGATATGAATCTTTACCGAAGCTTCTACATATGCATAAGCTCCCATGTAGTACGACGTTGGCGAATATGCACATATTTGACATATTTCTCATCCTTTGTCAAAATATATTGTTTACGGCTCCCCCGCAAACGAAGTGTATATCATGAAGACAATGTGAGTAACATAAAGCATATAATATGATCATGTGGTAAATTAGGAGTAAGTAGCTAGAATATCACCATATGTAGAATAATGATATGTATATCATAACCATATACTTACCAATTGAAAACTAGATACCAATCATAGGAAACTATATGCAATACATTAATATAGAAACATTGGGTAACAATAATATAAGAGAAGCATAAATGAATATGCACATTTAGTCATATGCAAGAGATAATTAAACAACTTCTCTCTAATATCATTGTAACTAGTCAAAGTCTAAACTCAAATTAAAACTAAGTGGCATAGTTTTGAAACAATTAGAAAAACCTAGTAGTGCTTACTAAAAGTTATAGTGTCACAGTCTATACTAAAAGTTGTCAACTTTAAGTTAAAATTAGGACTTAGATTCACTGATGTATTATGGAAACAATTAAAAATAAACCTTAACAAATAATTATTCAATAAAGTGTCAATCATCTTGGGTTAGCTATAGGGGCCGGATCCCAGCTAGCGGTGTCTGAAGACACTTAAGTACCGTGTCGCTTAGGCTATTTATACTTTTTTGACAAAATGACCCTTTCGGCTTATAACCAAAAGTAATCTTAACTTTAAAGAACTTAGATTTAATAGGTATATATGCTAATTATAACATCATACAACATTAAAATCTAGAATCCTAATTTTTGACAAATAAAGTTTACTAAAAGATATAAAGCATGCATAGACAATTGTGTCATACTAATAGAAAGTAAATAACTCTATAGTGTGAACTAATCACTTAGGCTAATCAACTAGTCATGCTGAATAGAAATAATTACAAGAAAATTAACTAAGCATGCCAGTATCACATCTCTCATTAATTTAAATAAATACCAACTAAAAAATATTAATAAGAGAAATGCTAGATTCTTTAATTATAGCAATTTTAAAATAAATCAATTAGCACGTTACCAAAGTGGCTCAAGTAGCTATACTTATGTTGGTGCAATTGCTTGGTAGATTGTCATGACCCGCACCCGGATATTCGGGCACAAGTACGTGATTACGCCCAGCCTACGCCGCAGAATCGGCGGTAGAACGCTGTCTGGGTCATTTCTAACTATCTAACATCTCAATAATATAATATGGTACATGTCAACCATCTCAACTCCGAGTGGAGGAGCAATATGGTATATCACACGAATAACTAACCTCAATCACAAAACAAACTAAGGAAGAATAATGCACGAATGGAATAACGAAGGGAAGAAATAAAGATACAATCCACAATCTGAAATAATATACAAGATGTGAATCCACTAAAAGAATAGTCTAATACAATCCAAGATACAAAATAATCTAGACCTCATCGGGCTCTACAACTAAGTCCCCCTGGTCAATAAGAGTGTCCTCTATAGGTACACCGTCCTGCGGCCTGTAGTATGTGGGATACTGCTCTAGAAGCCAGTCATATGGAAAAATATATCCAGTCAGAATTGGAGCGAAGTACATACCTCTGAAAGCAGTTTCAATAGCATAATCGAGCATATAAACAGATATAGAAATGAAATACAAGATCATTAAACATATGAATGATGAACAAGATATATACAAGTAATATACGAGAATATAGATCAACAATATGAATATCAGCAATATGATGATGTAAACTGCAATCTAAACTATCCAATGTGCCTCAGAATATGAGTTCATTATATGATTGGGTTGGGTGAACATGATCAGGTAAGACGGATTACAAGTGAGGTATGTAACCAGAATGTACACGATTTGTAACAATGGCTTTGATCACATAATCAACTCCTACTCTCCCACCCCCAACTAATACCGATGGATCCAATCACGACATGCTACGAACACAAAAATATAACCACTGTCACGAGCAGTGGGTGTACACGAATATCATAACCACCGAACACGAGCGGTGGGTGTACACGAATAAGCATACTGAATACGAGCAGTGTGTGAACACGAAGTAACATCAATACCCAGTATACATGATGAGATACAATGTACACGAGTATCCGCTGAACATGGTAGGGGATAACATCTCATGACGGGATCAATATAGCACCAGTCCGTGAAATCACTGTATCGGGATCGATGTATACAATTCTAAAATATACATATATACAATATTATTAATTAAAAATAATCAGAGAAATGTACTCGCCTGACGTCCTGAGCAAGGTGTGTCTCTCGATGCCCAAGCTTCACACAACCTATATATGGTATGTTGCATCAATACAAGGTTCTAAAATGGAAATAAGTTAAGTTGATGCAATTCTAAGTCAATACACCATTTCTAAGTCAAACCAATAAATTCTAGGTTGCAAGAGTCTAATGCTAAGTCACTAAGTCGGTACACTATGAAGCTATGCTATACAAGCTAAGTTAAGAATAAATAAAGCACTCAAAGAGTCGTATCCCAAGATACGCAAGTTTTGAATATAAAAAAATAGTGTTTTATATCTATATGTTCAAGTCAAATATAATAACTATATCAAAACAATGAAATATGATACATTGGTCTTGCACCAATGCGTATCGCACCTAACCCGATACCCTACTCAAAACCTTGGTATCGACCCAATACCTTGGTGATACCTTGGTACCCCAAGGCAACTCAACTAATACGTATAACTAGTATATGCGTAGATAAACCAACTACTATTCTAAAACAACTATTATAAACCAATATACATGTACATAGCTATCAGGCTAACTCTACATATCATGTTTATACTATGTACATAGATACTAAATACCTACATAACTAACTAACTCTTACTAATGCCTTAAACATAAACATACCTACCACAATTCCTAAACTGAACTTCACTGAACCCCTGCCAAGCCAAACCTCAAAGTCTGAACTGGAAAGTAAAATACGGATACACAGTTCTAACTGAAACTACTGAACTAATTGAAACCAAACACTGAACTGCACAGTGAACTAGCCAAACTATTGTGTAATGCATGTACATTGTTCTCAGTTTTTAGTGTGCATTGATACCTTACTTCAATGTGCATTGATACTGCCTGAGCCCTCCTGCAGACTTGTTGCCTCCTCCTCTTTGCTGAAAGCAACTGCACCGAATGCTCGACTACATAAAACTGTGCAATAAAGTCTGCACATGCTGAACTCGATCATGCTGTGGCTTCCCTCCTAGTAATCTGCACAGTTTTTGCACAGTCTCCCCCTTCAATTGGTGCACACCCAGTTGCAACTCGGGGTTGCATTTGCTGCTCGAGCAGCCCGATGCTGCTGCTCCTGCTTAACCTTGTGCACTGCACACAGTGCAGATGTCCACTGTGCTCCAGAACTGTGTCCACTGTACACAACAACCCTTGCTGTGGATACTGCTCTCCTTAGCAGTCACTAACACAGTGGCTGCTTCCCTCTCATACACTCACACCCACACAGACACACAATACTACATAACACTCTAACACAACTAGGTACATTTATATATACATACATAATCACACACATATATATACAAGCACAACACTGCACTCAGTTTATGTATATATAGATATATAGTTACTCTCATATATATATATATATATATATATATATATATATATATATATATATATATATATATATATATATATATATATATATATATATATATATATTGCATATATCAATATGTATCAATCCTCACTACTAAATATATATATATTTCTAACCACACATATACATATAACATATATTCACAACCCAACACATGAACAATTACATAAACTCATATATATATATATATATATATATATATATATATATATATATATATATATATATATATATATATATATATATATATATATATATTTATATTTATATATATATAGGATACGTATAACACACACTTATAGATACACATATATACATAACCCAAAATACACTATTACATATACTATATAATACATAGATAGCTTATACATATATAAATATACTTGTACGTATAATGAAAAGAACAAAACATCAAACACATTGAGCGCATCGCACCCGTATCACACTTTCTATGATACGCTTGCAATACGGCCCCAACACACAACCAAACGTATCACAGGAGACACGAACAAGTCCAATACATAAATTATGAATAATACGTATAGTAATTAGAGTGTCTACGTGTCTGTGTCACAATGTGATATACACAAGGCCCCGTGTCGGAGGAAACCTCCCCCCCCAAAATCAACCCGTTTCGTCAAATTGACGAGATACGGCCTACACATATCCAATTGTGGATACGACACTAGTTACAAACAAGCAATCAAGTGTCAATTAGATCTATTAGATCTAATGACAAGCACTACATGTGTCAATCTTGAAATTTTTCTAAAATTAGCACCAAATTGGTCATAACTTCCACCGTAGGTCTCCAATTGACCAAAAACTAAATCCTATGGGTAGCCTATGCATGTGGGTTGGTTTCTCATGTAAAATCTCAGATCTAGAGTCTATTAGAAGGAAGAAAAGTGAATTGTACCTATTGAGAGATTGATTCTCAATGAAAAGTCCCCAATTGTCAAGTAGCTCCTTTCCTCGTAAATCTTGGCCTCCTCCTCCTCCTCCTTGCTCCTTACTTTCTTCTCGTAGATCCTTGGTGTAGCAACCTCAATAATAAATTTGGGAAGAGATTGGTGGAGAATTGATGAGAGAATGGAGGGAATTTGGAGAGAAAAAATGTAGATCTAGAATTTTGGGGATGAAAAGAAATGAAAGCACTCTCTCTCTCTCTCCTCCTATGTAGGCCGGCCAAGAAACCCCCTCCCCAAGCAATGTACAAAGTCACAAATATCCCTTGGGGCCTCTCATGAAGAATTTGATTAAGGAGGGAAGGTTCTAGTCTAATGGTTTCACTAATTAATTAAGCCTTCTAATCTATGGGCCTAATTCATGGGTTCAACTTAGACTAGTCTAATTGTTTGGTTCATGCATTCTAATTAATGGGTTCGGTCCACTACACCAGCCCACAACAATCTGTAACTAGCAATAAATAATAATACAATAAATAATTAAATCATGCAATGTACAATTATTAATTATAAATAAACCTAAAATAATTATACCCATTGACAATTACCAAACTACCCTTGGATAAAAATATGAGGGTGACATAGATTACCCTTGTAGCTTTGTAATCACTAATGTTTTCCTTGGTGCTAAATCCCGACACAAAGTGTTCTACCTACATCATTAGGCATAGACTTTGGTATCCAAGATTTGGATCCATATTTGTTAGCTTTGGGAACCCACTTATACATATTCATATCAACCAATTTTTTAGCCTTACACTGATGTAGTATAAGCATTTGTGTTTGGTATAGAAGGATGAGTATGTGAAGTGGTGTGACATATCTTGCGTGGATATTTGAAATAAAATACATGATTATGTGAAGTATGTTGTATTCTACATGTGTGATAGTGTGGAGCATTTGGTTTGCTTGCTGGTGTCTTGTTGTGAGTGTTCTTTTGTTTAGCCATGTGTCTCATGTTAGATTGAGTAGTAGGCTGTATGACCTGCTTTCCCAATCTAATCTCGAACTTTTTAGAGGTGGCATATAAATTATCATATTTAGCAGTAAGAGCATCAATTCTAAGTGAGGCATTAGAGTACTTCTCCTTCTTAAGTCATCCTTAAGTTTAGCATTTTCTTGATTGCTTTCATCAAAGCAGTCAAGTGCTTATTGTAAGCAAAGCTTAAGTTTAGAGATATAAACAGAATTATCAGAAGAGTAATAGTCTCTAACTTTATTTAGTAGACAAGTAAGCTTTTTGTTCTCAAGCTGACAAGATTTAATATCTTTTATGACTTGCTTATACTTATCCATAAGCTTCTTGTGATCTTCAAATAAATCATTGAAAGCATCAGATAATTCATTATAAGAAATCTCTTCAAATAAAGGATTATCTTTTACTTCGTTAGTTAATGCCGTTAAGCATACTTTTGCAGCATGTCGAGGACTTTCTTCTTCTGAATCGCTAGCTTCACTTTCACACCAGATGCTTAAATTTGCATATTTGCGAGACGAAGATTCGCCTTTGTTTGATCGTTCATATTGATTCTCCCTTTTTGCTTTGGAGCAATCTTTCATCATGTGGCTTGGCCTTCTGCAGTTGTAGCAAATTGGTTCTTCTTCAAGATCATTCTTTTTTTGGTATGATTTCACAAACTTCAAGAATTGTTTAATGAAGTTCCTAAAAATTTGGGCCAGATCCTCATTGTTTGAATCATCATCAATTTTTTCATCTTCAGAAGCATCTTCGGAGGATCTTTTATGATGCATCTTGAGTGTGATGGCCTTCTCTTTGGGAGTTGACTCTTCTTCGAGGTCGTTGAGGTCCAGCTCATGTGTCATCAGCTTCCCCATGAGTGTTTCCAGCATCATTATAGTAAGGTCGTTTCCTTCAACGATCGTCGTTGCTTTTGGGTTTCAGTTCTTCGGAAGCCCTCTAAGCACCTTGTGTATCTTTTCATGGTTGTTGTACTCCTTTTCGAGATAGGATAGAGGATTGGCGATGTTAAGAAATCTTGTGAACATCTGAGTGATGGTCTCATTTGACTTCATCTTGAATGCCTCGAATTCTTATGTCGGTCTGCTTATTTTAGACTACTTCACTTGAGTAGTTCCTTTATGAGTCACCTCGAGAAGTTTTCAGATCTCATGCGAAGTGGTACATGTAGATACTTTGTTGAACTTTGTACTGTCTAAGGCACAAAATAAAGCATTAACAGCTCTAACATCAAGACTGGATTTTTTTTCTTTTCTACATTAGTATACTTATCTTTAGGCTTATTTATGAGATTACCATCTACAATAATCTTAGCAGGCCTTTTGTAGCCATCCTCAACTATTGACCAAAGGTCAAAGTCTAGTGATTTAAGTTAGAAACCCATATGTGTTTTCCAGTAAGTGTAGTTGGTTCCATCAAATAGAGGTGGCCTATTTATGGACTGGCCTTCACCATTGTTGGTGTGAATAGATCTAACAGTTGCCATAAGTCTCTGAGGATGCTAAGCCAAATATCAAGAGAACTTGCTCTAATACCAATTATACGAGAAATTGGTATGAGCAATAGTTTCTAAATAAAGAGCACTTGCTCTGATACCAATTAAAGGAGCAATTGGGATCATAAACTAAATAAGAGACTACCTGCACTGATACCAATTGAAGGAGCAATTGGGATCAGAAACTAAATAAGAGACAACCTACTCTGATACTAATTAAAGGACCGTGTATGGCAACTCTAGAGGGGGGTGAATAGAGTACAGCGGAATAATCTACCAAATTAAAAATTAAGCTGAGTGAAGGAAGTTATTAACTAGCAGTGTATATGCAAATGATAATGTAAAGTAGTAAGAGTAAGAGAGAGCAAACACAAACACCACGATGTATATTGGTTTTCTGTCACGATCCGCACCCGGATAGTCGGACACGAGTACGTAGTTACGCCCAGCCTATGCCGCAACATCGGCGGTAGAACGCTGTCTGGGTCATTTTTAACTATCTAACATCTCAACAATATAATAAGGTACATGTCAATCATCTCAACTCCGAATGGAGGAGCAATATGATATCTCACAAGTATATCTAATCTCAATCACAAAACAAACTAAGGAAGAATAATGCACAAATGAAAATAACGAAGGAAAGAATAAAGATACAATCCACAATCCGAAATAATAATACAAATTGTGAATCCACAAAAATAATAGTCTAATACAATCCAATACAAATAACTAGACCTCATCGGGCTCTGAAACTAAGTCCTCCTGGTCTATAGGAGTATCCTCTATAGGTACGCCATCCTGCGGCTCGTAGAATGTAGGATACTGCTCTAGAAGCCAATCATCTGGAAAAATATATCCATTCAGGATTGGAGCGAAGTATATACCTCTGAAAGCAGTTTCAATAGCATAATCGAGCATATAAACATATATATAAATGAAATACAAGATCACTAAATATATGAATGATGAATAATAGATATACAGGTAATGTACGAGAATATAGAACAACAATATGAATATCAACAATATGATAAAATAACTGCAATCTAAACTAGCTAATGTGTCTCAGAATACAAGTTCATTATGTGATCGGGTTGGGAGAACAAAATCAAGTAAGATGGATTACAAGTGAGGTATGTAACTAGAATGTACACGATGTAATAATGGCTTTGATCACATAATCAACTCCTACTCTCTTACCCCCAACTAATACCGATGGATCCAATCACGACACGCTACGAACACGAAATATAACCATTGAATACGAGCAATGGGTGTACACGAATATCATAACCACCGAACATGAGCGGTGGGTATACACGAATAAGCACACTGAACACGAGTAGTGTGTGAACATGAAATATAATCAATACTCAATATACACGATTAGATACAATGTACATGAGTACCCGCTCAACACGGTAGGGGATAATATCTCATGACGGGATCCATATAGCACCAGTCCGTGAAATTATTGTGTTGGGATCAATATATACAATTCTAGAACATGCATATATACAATATTATGAATTGAAAACTATCATAGAAATGTACTCGCCTGACGTCCTGAGCAAGATGTGTCTGTCTCTAGTCAAGCACATAGCCACGGGATACCTGCTCAAAGCATCCGCGACTACGTTGGCCTTCCCAGGATGGTACTGCAAGGATATGTCGAAGTCTTTCATTATCTCTAACCATCGTCGCTGCCTCATGTTGAGCTTTTTTTATGTAAACACATACTTTAAGCTCTTATGGTCTGTGAAGATCTCTACTCTCTCTCTCTCCATATAAATAGTGTTTCCATAATTTGAGAGCAAAGATAACCGCTGCCAACTCCAAATTATGGGTATGGTAGTTCTTCTCATGCGGGCGTAATTATATGGAAGCATAGGCAATCATCTTCCCGTGCTGCTGTAACACACAACCCAAACCCTTCCCTAATGCATCGCTGTAAATAGAAAATCCTCCTGCTCCTAATGGTAGTGTTAAGATGAGAGCTGTATTCGATCTCCTCTTCAGCTCCTCAAATACTGACTGACAATCCTCAGTCCAAACGAATTCTACGTCCTTTCTGGTCAGCCTAGTCATCGGCTCTGCAAGTCTGGAAAAGTCCTGAACAAACCTCCGGTAGTAGTCTGCTAATCCAAGGAAGCTCCCGATCTCTGCTATTGAACTCAGGGTAGACCATGATTCAACTGCTTAGATCTTCTTCGGGTCCACAGAGATTCCATCTCATGTAATGATATGCCCAAGAAATTCAACCTTATCAAGGAAGAATCCGTACTTCAATAACTTGCCATATAGCTTCTCCTTCCTGAGGGTCTCCAAAAAAATCCTCAAGTGTTGCTCATGCTCTTCTAGGATCTTCGTATATATCAGAATATCATCAATGAAGACTACAACAAACTGGTCCAGGTACTGATAAAACACCTTGTTCATCAGGTTCATGAACATTGCTGGGGCGTAGGTCAACCCAAACGGCATCACCAAGAACTCGAACTGTCCATAGCGAGTCCTGAAAGCTGCCTTCAGGATGTCTTCCCTTTTCACTTTCACCTGGTAGTACCCTAACCTCAAGTCTATCTTTGAGAATACCTCTGCTCCGCTCAACTGGTCAAACAAGTCATATATCCGCGACAATAGGTATTTGTTCTTGATAGTGAGGTTATTAAGTGCCCTGTAGTCGATACACATATGTACCGACCCATGCTTCTTCGGTACAAAAAGTATTAGAGCACCCCATGGTGATGAACTGGAACGAATAAAGCCTTTGTCTTGCAACTCATCCACCTGCTTCTTCAACTCTGCCAGTTCGCTGTTGTTTACTATATAGACTTGCTGAGAGATAGGCTCTGCGCCTGGCACTAAATCTATAGAGAATTCTATATCTCTGTCCGGCGGCAACTCCGATAACTCCTATGGAAAGACATCTAAGAACTCTGAAATCAACAGATGTGGCGGCTCCTGCTCTTCTACCAAAGCTCCACAGTAATCGCCTTCGCTCTGCTCTGCTCCTCAGACGAACTTGAACTCCAGCTCTCCTGGCGTCTGAAATAAAACTCTACCTCCACGACAATCGATACTAGCGTGATGTCTACTCAACCAATCCATCCCAAGTACTATATCGTAACTCGAAAGTGGCATTACAAGTAAACATACGCTCAGCTCATGACCTCCCAAATAAACTCTCTGGTTCTTGCAAACATCACTGACCAGAATGATGCCACCCTCGGTCGTGATCTTGCAAGTCCTCGCCAATGGTTCAGACTCAAGACGATGCCCCAAAGCAAAAGATACAGATATAAAGCTATGAGAAGCACCAGAATCGATATGGGAATTGTCAAGGCAGTAGTAGATTAAAATCCTATTTTGGTAATTCCTATTCACTTGCTCGTATCAGTACAGTTATGTAACGGATACGATATGCTCAGACATCTCTAGAGGGCAAGTACATTCGTACTAATCACTATATATCTTAATCCACGTAAAATAGTTATGCGAAGGGCGAACCAAGCGCACTATGGTTGATCAGACCGTAGTACTCTGATTCTGAAATGTATTAGTGTACGCGTCCAATAATACATATGTCATGAACAAGCTTGATAAAAGACTGATCTTGCAAAGCTAGGCTGTAACAGCAGTATAAGTCGAGGTAGTACAAAAATATAAGTATGCTAGATTATGATGAAAGGAGGTACAAAAATAATTTAAGTTCACAAAACCAAACAAGAACAAAAATTAAGATTTTTTACAATCTCTACAGCTGTCATACTCACTCCTTATCTCAGTCGCTAGTCGACCCAATAGAGGTTTGGGCCTATAATTTCTACCGTCTGAATAAACACTATCTTCTTATGCAAGTCTTAAAGTTGTGCCACCCTATTATACTTCATCAATAGACACATAATAATCTATAAATTTTCAAGCAGTGCAACGAACATACCTAGGACTGGTGGAGCTGGCCTTGCACTATCTGTTTGGCCCTATTGACATACTGGGAACACTCCTGAGCCTGATGCTGGTTCGATCCACACCTAAAACACTGTCCTAACCTTCTTCTGCAATCTTTCTGAACATGTCCCTTCTTCCTGCAATAGTGACATGTTGGCAGCTCTCTATACGGATATGGCACAATCCTCTGTTGCGTCCGCACTCCTGGATGTCGGATCGGTCCTCCTGCTCCCGGTCGTGCCTGAGCTGGTGCAGCTACACTGGAACGCCTCGATCCTCTGCTAATAGCCTCTTGGATCCTAGCCTCTGACAGAACCTTCTCGTAAGAGATCCTTGCCTGGGTGGTAGTGTACCTCTGTAGCTCATGATCTGCCATCAAGCTCCTGGCGTTCTCTAGATCTGCCATCAAGCTCCGTCTCAAAGTCTCGGTCTGATGCCACTGTGCCTGTATCATCGTCTAAAATAACTGCATCATCTGGGGCTGTCCCTCCGGTGGTGGCATCTGAGGTGGAAACGGTGAGGTGGTGGTAGTGGTACCTCCGGCTGCCTCATCGGCGTCTCCTCGGATGTAGGCCTCTCGAACTGCGGCATCGGAGTGGCCCTCGAGGTCTGCCCCTCGAAGTGCTGCATCAGGATCGTCTGCGATGTCTGGCCCTCTGGCTGCTGCGTCCCTTCGTCGGGAGAGATCCGATGCCAGTGTACCACCGGGGCCTGGGGGATCACCTGTGCCTGTGGCTGAGGCTGCTCTCCGGGTGGTCCCTGGGACGTCTCCTCCCTCGGTGCGGTGGCGGATGGCACTACGGTACCGTATGCCTCGCGGTCGCTACGCAAGTTCATCTTGCTGTAAAAGATGGAACTTCATTTAAAAGAGTACGAAATCAAACAGGATGCAGGTATTCGAATAATTAGATACGAAAAGAGGTTCAAAGGCGATGATCAAGGTGGATGAGATCTAAAAATTTATATCCTATTGCAGGCTAGCTGGGCATGTTACCATACCACAAGCGATAAACATGATGTTACAGACCTGCATGGGCCACCACTAAAACCATGTCACGCCCCAGTCCCAAAATATATGGAACCAGGCCACGTGGCATTGGCCAGCTGACACGTCTCCGAGGATATCCTAATTTAATGGATCCTGACGAAGCGTGCTACGCTATCCTAAATCTAACAAGTCTAATATCAACAACAGGCAGTGTCTAATCTCATCCACAAACAAATAAAATACTGAAATGAAAGACTGGAATATAAGAAACATAGTCGAATGACATAGTACAACTGAAATATGTCCGGTGGGAACAAACCCACTACAAATGTTGGAGATAAGGTACTGATAATCTGAAAATAAGTGTACTGATAATGAGAGTGACTGAAACAACTGCTAACTAGGTAAGGAGCTCCAGTCATAGGCGGAAGGCCTACCAAGATGATCAGGGGTACTCCGATGGTAAAACCTCTAGCTCCTCGTCAAGAGCAAATCTCATCTCCACACCTGGCCCGTACACTGTGGGGTAATAGGCCTCGTCCAGATTTGAAAGATAACCAGGTCCTCAGAGGGACGTAACAAGATACAAAATGCATGCCAGATATAGTACTGAATAAAATAAAATAGGGTGTGCTAACCATCTAAGTGAATGCAATGTAAGGACAACCTCGAAACGTATAGGTAGGTGTAGGCATAACGTCCAACGTCCTCTAGAGTGTGGTATCTGCAACGTCCATCATTCCGAAGAATGAGGTATCTGTATATATATAACGTCCAACACTCTAAGGGACGTGGTATCTGCAATGATATATACATCCGTACCACTCCGAAGAGTGGGGTATCTGAATAAAGGAAATCATCGGGTCTGTGGCTCCTCTGGATACCATGGAGTCCGATGTGTGTATCCCATACGTTTATCAGTTGTCCTTCCCGTCCAATGTAGATACGCAAGTCAAATACACGACGTGAGTGTACCGTATCTATATGCCAAGTCTCATCTAACTATAATGCTCTAGAATACAGGCTAGTCCATGATGCATGTCGTACGTACCGATAGCGAATCAGGTACGCGGACCCGCATCCCAATATGAATGTACCATCATGATACGTGTAAGTGTCACGGTCTAGGAAGATATCAAAATATCCTCACAGTAGTAGGAGAGTCAGCTAGCAACTAGGTCAAGTACACTACTCATCGACGCATTATCGACTGCACCCGAGTCAACCTCGGACCCGCACAGTTTTATGTATATTTGCAACATTTATCATTTAATTTTAAGCAGTAATCCAGCAAGGTATACTTGCCTGTCCCGGGTAGCTGCGAAATTCAAAGTCCTGCTCCTGATGCCTCGGCGGTACTGTCCAGCAGTCCTATATATGATATAATAATGACAATATTAGTCGCTACAACAGCACGACTAAGACACACTGCTTGTATCTACAGCTGACACAGGGCCTGGACTGTATATATATATATAGCTATTACAAATATATATATATAAATACTAAATCATAATTAAATATATTAAGATAATATGTATGTTTAATAGTACTTATGTATTATTTAGAAATACACTAATAATTATGTTCATATATATATATATATATATATACATTTAGTAATATATATAAACACATAATACCATATTTATAACTTAATACATAGACCCATATATTATCATATATTTATATGAACAAGTACACAACATAAAATACATATACAATTACATATTTTTATTTTATATTATAATATTTTTAAATACACAAAATATGTATACATTTATATACACATATATACATATTAATATACACAAAATAATGAAATGTATATTAAGAATACACACACACACACACACACACACACACACACACACACATATATATATATATATATATACATATATATATATACTAGAGGTTTAATACGTATAAGTATTTAATATATAATATATATTACATATAATATACTTAATTCCAGAAAATATATTTAAACACAATATATATTATATATTTAATATTCTTCATATAATAAAAATATACATACATACACACACACACACACACACACACACACACATATATATATATATATATATATATATATATATATATATATATATATATATATATATATATATATATATATATATATATATATATATATATATATATATATATATATATATATATATATATATATATATATAAGTTTTTAATACGAATATATAATATAAAATAGTATTATATTACATATATAATACTAAATCACAAAAATTATATTTAAACTATGATTTATATTAAATATATACTATTCTCGTATAATACAATATACATACATACATATATATATATATATATATATATATATATATATATATATATATATATATATATATATATATATATATATATATATATATATATATATATATATATATATATATATATATACGCATAGGTATTTATACACGTACACAAAATACATATTTATAATCCTATTATATATAATACTAATTGCAATAAATATATATTTATAATACAATATTTATACAGGAGGTATATATATACATACTTTATAATACAGAAAATACTAATTAATATACTTAATACGTATAAAATACTTAAACTAAACCAATACGAGTGTATAGAACATTTGCACATTGAAATACGCCTAAAAATAAAGATAATAATACATAAAATAATTTACCAAATCGACGCTCGGGTCGAGGGGGTCCCGATGGCTGGCCGTCGACGGCGGGGGTGGCCGGACGGAGCTCCGGCGAAGCTTGGGAAGTCGTCGGCTGCTACATCAATGGTTTGGCTCGTCGACGCTGCGGGGACAAGGGCGGTCTGCTCCGGCGTTGGCCGGGGCTGGGAGTTGACGGGGAGTACGGTGGTTGGCCGGGGAGGAGGTAGGCCAAGTACGGCGGTCGGCGAAGCTAAGGTGGCGGAGCAATCCACGATCGGGTGGTCGGCTGTCAGTGTAGGAAGGAGTGGCCCGGGTTGAGGACGGCGGGGAGTGCGGCGGCTGTGGGCGGAGTGGTCGTCGGGGACGGTGGTGGTAGGTAGGGGGGAGGTCGGCGAAGGGGTCTATGTCGGTGCGGGGGTCGCCGGACGTGGTGGCTGGCCGGGAGGAGGCGACGGGTGGCTCGGGCAGGGGTCGGCTGTGTGGGGGGAGTTTAGTGAGAATAGGGTTTTGCTTGGGTTTTCTTGGGTTCTGTGTAATTAATGAGGTGTAACTAGGTGTATAAGTAGGAGAGAGTGTGGGGGGGCTGCCTAGGGATTAGGGCCGGCTGGACATTATTTTTGGGGAGTTGGGGATGTCCATCATGATGAGGGGAGGGCTAGGATTAAATGTAATTCAAACGTAGGGTCATGATGGGTCCTCCAAAAAGTAAGGTAAGTACATAAAAATGGAGGGGAAATTTGTGATGGAGAACGGTTAGGGAATGACAATTTCTTTCTCCATGAGGTTGGGCCAATGAGGAGGGGGGCACCTCATTGCAATTTTGCACAAAGGCCCCTGGTTAAATTGGAAATTGCACAGATTCTAAAATTGGGAATTTGATGTAAACAAACACCATGTTTGGTGTTCTACATTGGGCTAGGATGGAGTATGGTATTTTGTATGAGGCTTGTGGGTGTGAGTTTGGGTTGGAGTTGGGTCTAATTCAACAGAGGTTAGATCAACACATTAATTAATTAATAATTAATGTACCGGGTGTCTCTAATTTAATTTAATAAAAATCGGGGGTCTAAATTGGGTTGGTCAAGGGTCATTAGTGTGGTAGGCTCAGTGTACAATAATGTCATCATCTGGGTTGGTCAAATCGGGTTGAGGTTGGGTCTCAATTTCGATTGGAACGGACAACGAACGTAATTATGTAATTTATTTAAATTGCGTATGGACGTTCGTAACGACTTTTGTGCGACTAAAATCAGGCACGAAAATCAGTATCCGGGGTTTGTTCTAGGTTCAATATGATAGGTTAGCATGTCTAAGCCAGGTATGTGGAAATTGTTTTAGGGTAACAGCTAGGGTAGTATCCTAAAACAATAAATTATTGCACAGGTATTATAATACTATATAATAAATTATATCTAGTTAACCCTAATTAGGCTATTTGAATTAATTAACCCTAATTTCTGGTCGAGGGGGTTTACAGGTATAAATTATTTTAGGATTATTATAATTAATATTTGTGCATGGCATAATTTATTTATTTATTATATTAATAATTGTTTCTAGTGTAGATTTATTTGGACTTGTGTAGTGGACTTAACCATTTATTTAGAGAGCATGAACAAACATTTAGACTAGTCTAAGTTGAGCCCAAGAATTAGGCCCATGGATTAAGAAACTTGATTAATTAGTGAAACCATTAGACTAGAACCTTTCCTTCCTAATTATTTCTTCATGAGAGGCCCCAAGGGGTATTTGTGACTTTGTACATTGCTTGGAGAGGGGTTTATGACCAGCCATAATTAGGAGGAGAGAGAGTGCTCTAATTTTATTTCTTCCCCAAATTTCTAGATCTGTATTTTCCTCTTCCAATTTTTCTTCATTCCCTCATCAATTCTCCACCAATTCTTCATAAATCTCTTTCTAAATTCATTATTGAGGCCTCTACATCAAGGTTCTACAAGCAAGGAGCAAGGAGGAGGAGGCCAATATCTACAAGGAGATGAGCTACTTGTCATTTGGGACCTTTTTATTGGGAATCCATCTCCTAATAGGTATAATTCAGTTTTATCCCTTCTTTTAGACTCTAGATCTGAGATTTTACCATGAGAAACTATCCCACATGCATAGGCTACCCATAGGATTTGGTTTGGATTCATTTGGAGACCTACGGTGGAAGTTATGACCAAATTGCTGCCAATTTTGGGGAAATTCCGAGATTAGCACATGTAGTATTTGTCAATTGATCTAATAGATCTAATTGACACTTCATTGTGTATTTGTGACTAGTGTCGTGTCCACAATTGGATACGTGTAGGCTATATCTCGTCAATTTGACAAAACAGATTAATTTTAGGGGTTTTCCTCCGACACGGGACCTTGTGCATATCACATTATGACACGGACACGTAGACACTCTAATTACTATACGTATTATTTATAATTTATGTATTAGACTTGTACGTGTCCTCCGGGATGCGTTTGGTTGTGAGTTGGGGGCCGTATCGCAAGCGTATCATAGAAAAGTGTGATACGGGTGCGGTGCACTCCATGTGTTTGTGTTTTGGCTCATTTTACTATACGTGCATATGTAATTATATATGTGTATACTATCTATGTATTATATAGAGTATATAATAGGGTAATTTGGGTTTTGTGTGTCTATGTGTATATTATGAGGATATCTAGATATATAGAGCTATGTTTACATATTTATATATATATGTATGTGTTACCTATATGTGAAGTGTGGTTGAATATATATACATGGCTGGTATATATCTATAGTAGTTACGTTATATATATATATATATATATATTATATATATATATATATATATATATATATATATATATATTAAGTCTATATGTTAGAAAATAGGTAGATGTATATATTTATACATATTCATAGGAGTATTCATAGAGACTTATGGTTGCGTGGGGGTGACTGTGTGTACATGGGAGTGGGTTCAACAGCAGCAACCCTTAAGCAAGGAGCAACTAAAGGACAATGACAGGAACAATGAAGTCTCTGTGTACATTGCACACAATAAGGAGTGAGTATCAGCAGCATCTGTTATGTGCAGTGTCTCGTGCACGTGGAGGAGCCACTTTGAACACTTCAAGGAACTCTGCAGTGAGGAGTAGAGAAGTCGACATAGAAACTCACCTAAAGACTGAAACACCTGAATACAACAACTTATTGTTCACAGCCACTGTGAACACTTCAAGGAACTCTGCAGATACTCACCTGAAGACAGCAACTCACCTGAAGACAGATACTCACCTGAAGACAGCAACTCACCTGAAGACATACTCACATGAAGACAACAAACTCACCTGAAAACAGATACTCACCTGAAGACAGCAACTCACCTGAAGACAGATACTCACAGAAGACAGATACTCGCCTGAAGACTGCATAACACCTGAAAACTGATCTGAAGACTGACCTGAAGACTGCTGAAGACTGCATAACACCAATAGTCAGCAACTGTCCCAAAGACAGCAAACATCAAATAGTATGTAAAGGACAGCAAACTGTAGAGGCTTCACCAACAGAGCAGTAGTTGGAGTCCTTCTACTGTGCAGATTTAAGGTATTTCAACCCAACTCAGTAGCAACCATCATGTATCAGTAGAGGGGATTCTTTGTATATCAGTTCAGAGTTGCTTTTCAGTGTTTGTTGTTTAGTTAAGAGTCAGTTAGTGTAGTTTCAGTTTCAGGTATCAATGGTTATGGTGTAGTTAGTATGTATATAACTATGTATACTAGTTATAATAGTGGTTAGTGAGTATTAGAGGTATTAGTTGATTATGTTATTAGATAGATATGTATATTAGTATAGGTAATATATGTTAGTTAGTATACTTGTTAGAAAATAGTTAGTTCATCTAGTTAAGTGATGGTTTAATTAGTTTAAGTGATTAGTATATAGTTAGCATATTAGTTTGAGGTATCTATTTATATCTATATGTTTATCTATTATTTTTAGTTTTAGATTACCTTGAGATACCAGGGTATCACCAAGGTATTGAGCTTGGGTATCAAGGTAGTTACGATACGCATTGGTGCAAGGCCAAGGTATCATATTTATATTGTTTTGAGATATTATTATTATATGTGACTTATGTATATATATAAAAACCTATTTTTCATATTCAAAACTCGTGTATCTTAGGATACGGCTCTTTGAGTGCTTTATTATTCCTTAGTTTAGCTTGTATAGCACAACTTCATAGTGTATCGACTTAGTGACTTAGCATTAGACTCTTGCAACCTAGAATTCATTGGTTTGACTTAGAAAAGGCGTATTGACCTAGAATTACATCAACTTCATTTATTTTTATCATTGAACCTTGTATTGATGCAACATACCATATATAGGTTGTGAGACACCAGCTTGGGCATCGAGAGACACACTTTGCTCAGGACTTCAGGCGAGTACATTTCTCTGTTTCTTTTCAATTCATAATATTGTATATATGCATGTTCTAGAATAGTATACATTGATTCCCGACACAATGATTTTATGGACTGGTGCTATATGGATCCCGTCAGGAGGTGTTATCCCCTACCGTGTGCAACGGGTACCCAGTCACATATATTTTATCATGTGCATCGGGTATTGACTTTCATGTGCTTCTTGTGCATCCACTATTTCGTGTGCTAGTGTGACTATCGTGATCATGTACGTAACGTGTCATGATTGGATCCATGAGTATTGGTTGGGGAGGGGGAGTAGGAGTTGGTTATATGATCAAAGCCCTCTTGATCTCATGTGCATGTCGATTATACACCTCACGTATAATGGAGTTATCTTATACCTCATGTGCAACCTAAGTCGATCACATAACGAACTCGCACTCTAAAATACATAGTTAGTATTTTTTGTTCTCTACTTGTAGTTATTTCTCGTTTTTTACTTCCAGTTGTTATTGTGCTTATTGCCTGTTCACCCAGTATTGTATATTCTTTGTACTTGTGCATCTTGTATCCTTTTTTTTGATTGCTTGTTATATATGCTCGATTATGTTATTGGAACTGCTTTCAGAGGTATGTACTTCGCTCCAATCATGACTGGATATTTTTTTCCAGATGATTGGCTAGAGGAGCTGTGTCTCACACATTACGGCCCTCGGGAGGGTGAGACTTTAGAGGATACTCCCCTAGAGCAGGAGGACATAGTACCAGTGACCGAGGAGGTTTAGTTTATGTGTAGTAATTCTTATATTAGACTATTATTTTGAGGAGATTCACATATATACTATTATTTCATTTTGTGGATTATACTTTATACTCTCATTCGCTATTCCATTAGTGCATTATTCTTCCTTAGTTTGTTTTGTGATTGAGATTTGATATACTTGTGAGATACCATATTACTCCTCCGTTTGGAGTTGAGATGATTGACATGTACCATATTATATTATTAGATAGTTAGAATGACCCAGACAACGTTCTACCGTCGATTCTGTGGCGTAGGCTGGGTATAACAGCGTACTCGTGCCCGAATATCCGAGTGTGGGTCATGACATATAGCAATAGTATACATAACTTATATACTTAACCAATACTTATATACATAGATATATATATAGCTAAATATACTATAACTACTAACCAAAACCCCTGATACCAATTTCTTAGATCTGAGAACTGATACACTGACTTCCTAACCAAAACTCAACTAAACATCTAAACCCAACTTACTGATACCAAGCTAACTCAAATACCTGAAACACTGATACTCTATACTGCTACCTATTAGCTACTGCAGATACTTCAGTTACCCGACTCCTTGCTGAGAGCAGTGCTGCTCCCTGAGTGCACTGATGCTCTCGATGCTATGGAGCTGCTGCTACTGTCCCTGAGTGCACTGATGCTCAGGAAGATTTCTGCTGATACTTGCTGATGGGGAGGTTTTGCTGTTGGTGCATTCCGCAGTGAGCTATGCTACAATGCCACTCCTCTTCACTAAATTGCTACAGCTACTGATATTTCCCTACACACCAAACTGTGTGTATAACTGCACAGTCGCCTAACCGTGTGCACTGCACAGTGACTGTGCAATGGCCGACTGCACAGTGGCTGTGCTCCACACTGTTGAGACCCCCCCCGCTATAGCTGTTGTCCTCTACCCCGAGTCTTCCCTCTCACTCACTAGTTGCACCGACTGTTAAAGTCTCTCAACACCACACAGAGACACAACACAACAAACACACACTACACTCACAAATAACTAGCAAAGTATATACATCTATGCCTCTCTATATACATAAACACCCACATATCAATGCATATAATCATCTATACTTACACTCATATGTGTAGCAATACATATATATAATCTAATACATAAATACATATAAGCCAACACATATATATATACACATATACACATAATCACAAGTACGCTTATATATATATATATATATATATATATATATATATATATATATATATATATATATATATATATATACTCTATTATAAACACATATAGACACACATATATACATAAACTCAACTACACTAACATATGCATATATATATCACCTAATTTTCATATATACCTATAATTACACATGCACATATAGGAAAAAGAACAAAATAACAAACACATGGAGTGCACCGCACTCGTATCACACTTTCTCTATGATACGCTTGCGATACGGCTCCAACACACAACCAAACGCATCCCGGAGGACACAAATAAGTCTAAAACACTAATTATGAACAATACGTATAGTAATTAGATTATTTACGTGTCCGTGTCACAATGTGATATGCACAAGGTCCCGTGTCGGAGAAAATCCCCCAAAATCAACATGTTTCATCAAATTGACGAGATATGGCCTACACATATCCAATTATGGATATAACACTAGTCACAAACAAGCAATCAAGTGTTATTTAGATCTATTAGGCCCAATGACAAGCACTACGTGTGCCAATCTCGAAATTCTCCAAAAATTGGCACAAAATTGGTCATAACTTCTACCGTAGGTCTCCGATGAACCTAAAACTAATTTTTATGGGTAGCCTATGCATGTGGGTTAGTTTCTCATGGTTAAATCCCAGATCTAGAGTCTATTAGAAGGTAAAAAGTAACTAAAATATACCTATTGGAAGATGAATTCTCAATGAAAAGTCCCAAATTGTCAAGTAGCTCCAATCCTTGTAGATATTGGCCTCCTCCTTCTTGCTCCTTACTTTCTTCTTGTAGATCCTTGATGTGCAAGCCTCAATGAAGAATTTAGAAAGAGATTAGTGGAGAATTGATGAGGGAATGGAGAAAATTGGAAGAGGAAAAAAATTGTAGATCTAGAATTTGGGGAATTATGAAATGAGAGCACTATCTCTCCTCCTCCTAAGGGCCGGCCATGTAACCCCCTCCCCAAGCAATGTACAAAGTCACAAATACCCCTTGGGACCTCTCATGAAGAAGTTAATTAGGGAGGGAAGGTTCTAGTCTAATAATTTCACTAATTAATCAAGCCTCCTAATCCATTGGCCTAATTCATGGGCTCAACTTAGACTAGTCTAAATATTTGGTTCATGCATTCTAATAATTGTGTTTGGTCCACTACACAAGTCTAAAATAAAACTACAACTAGCAAACAACAATAATACAATAATTAAATAATCATGCATGCACAAATATCAAATACAAATAATTCTAAAATAAATAATACCCATGTCAATTACCAAACTATCTTTGAGTAAAAAAATGAGGGTGACATTTCCCTCTGAGAGGACTAGTCTAGTCCCAAGAACTCAAGCTCAAAGTTTTATCCACTATAATCACCAATAGTGAATCACAAGTTTTGATCCGTAGGCCTGCCGACTTCTTACAACCACGAGGTTTGGTCCGAAGTCTCGCAACTTCACACACGTGCGTTTGATACGAAGGGCACGCAGACTTCACACAGTAGAAAGGAGGAAACTGATGGAGCCAAGCTATTTACAACTCTTGTAGACTTCTAGACCGATACCGCACTTGGCACTTAGAAGGCTAGGGAGTTAATCTTGGAGGTAAGAAAGTTTAGGCTCTGAGGGTTTACTCACTATAGGATAGAAATATTAAGAATGGTTGAGTGAGTAGGAATGTAGAAATCCAATCCTATTTATAGGGTATTGGCAAACAAAATTCAGCCATAATTCGGATGGGGTTTAATTCAAAATTTCAAACGTTGGGCCAAGAAATCAGGAGCTAATTGAACTGGCTGATTTAATACCAAAAGGGTAACCGAGTTCGGTCCGAGTTCGGCACGAGTTCGGCCCGAATTCAGACTCTTAGTATGGTAGACTTTATAAATGAATGTGACCTAATTTGGTGGATAGGTTCTTTGGTTTATTTGAGTGGACTATGTATCTGGGTATAAGTACTTGAATTTGCCAGTGCGACTCAGCTTACATCGATCCTAGACTCAAATAAATAAAAGATTACATATAAAAACCAAGAGCACTGATGACGCCAAACTTCTAAAAGTACATGTTAGACGAACAAGAAAATATACAAAGACAAGGCTCCAGATAAGTCGTAGGCGGTTGGACAAAATCTTATGGTATAACGCCGTCTTTGACTCATCGTCATATAACATATGTCCATTGCTTATATTGCTTATTGCTTTCTGCAAGTACATGTTAGACGAAGAAGAAAATATACAGAGACAAATATTACATATCTGGACAATGCTGAGTTTAAGTAGAAGATACTATAGTGATTGATCGATTACCATAATACTAAACTTAATCGATTAGCCATATTCAAAAACTCAATATAAACATTGGGCCAACAATATATATATATATATATATATATATATATATATATATATATATATATATATATATATATATATATATATATATATTTTGAAAAATAAAGAAATATGACACCTAGTCTATATCCACTAATTTTATTTTGATGTCATTTATTTTAATATTCTCATACAAACCCAAGACATTATACATTTATTTTTATATTTTTAAATTTGAGCCAACATATATATTTTTTGCTCCATTTTTTATTGATGCTATTAGTGCTTGAATTTAGGACTAATTAGTGTTTAGACCCTGGGTTTTATACTAGCTTAGAGTTTCAGTCATGGCATATCCAATTGGAGAGTTTAGATCCTGATTTTTTATTTTTTCTATTTTTTTTTCTATTTATACTCAACATGATTATAAATGGAACAACCAGCTCATGTTAAAAATGAGGGTATAATTGAATTTTTAAAAAAAAGGACCAATTAGCCTTTAGACCTTGGATTTTATATCAGTTTAGAGTTTATGTCCTAACATGTCAAATTAGAAAGTTTAGATCCTGAATTTTTTTGTTTGCTTTCATTTTTTTATTTATACCCTTCTTTTCAACATTGATTGGTTTTGCATTTATATTCATGTTGAGGGTAAAATGGGAAAAATTAAAAAATTAAAAATCTAGGATCTAAACTCTCCAATTAGACATGTTAGGACTTAAACTCTAAATTGGTATAAAATCAGAAAATTTGCTGCACATAAAATATTTTAAAACAAATTAACTAAAACGAAATAATTTGTCAAAAATTTGAAATCACGAAAGCTTTTGCCATCTCTGATGGCGAAAATATAAAATTATATATTTTTTTATATTTGTCAAATTTTTGCCAACTGGGTTGGCGAAAATTTGGGTTTGCCAAATTTTTGCCAACCTAGTTGGCGAAAATCTGACAATGGTTTTTTGTTTGGTTTATTTGTTTTGGTTTAATTTTTAGTTTTTTTGTTGTTGTTTTTTTGTGTTGTTTTTTTAAAATTTTTGAAAATACTAATTTGGTTTTTTTAAATTTTTTGTACAGAAAATATTTTGTCAAAAAAATTGTACTACAATACTAATAAGAAAATTTATTGTACATATTTTTTTTTTAAACAAATTAACTAAAACGAAACAATTTGTCAAAAAATTAAAATCACAATACTAATTTGTTTTTTTTTAATTTTCGACCTCCAAAAATTAGTACAGATAACTAAAACAAATAACAAACTAATTATCATTTATATTAGTATAGATAATAACAAATTAGTATAGATAATAAAAAATTCGAAAATAAAATTACCAAAAGTAAAATTTGAAGGTCAAAACATCATTTTTTACGATTCTATTTTTTTTTTAACTTTGTCAAACGGTGAAACGGTTTATCCCGTAGTACTTTTCGATACGGTCATTTTGGCACAAACTGGACCTTGTTTTGATCTCTCAGTCAAAAGTTATGATACTTTAAACTTTTAAATTTTATATTTTTACCTGTAACATGTGCGTCTTGCTTCGGATGAAAATTATTTCTACACTAATTGTGTTACTCTCGTCGAAAAAAATACAAATCGACCTATTGTTTGACAAAAAATGATTTCAAAACAAATAGTTATGGCCGCTCGAAGTCTTCTCGACTGCAAACGTAATATTCTTACGACAAATATTTATTTTTATTTTTGGTTGTTCAATGATAGCATAATTTTTTTTTATTTAAATAAATTAATGCTACAACAACTTTTTTTTAAAAGAACTAAACCTAAAATGGGGGAGTTGGCTCCCCCGTTTGTTTGTTTTAAAAAGGCCAACACAAAAAAAAGCTAAAAAAAAACAAAACAAAAAACCATTATCAGATTGAGTTAGCGAAAATTTGGCAAACCCAAATTTTTACCAACCCAGTTGGCAAAAATTTGACAAATATGAAAAAAAAAATATTATTTCATATTTTTGCCATCAGAAATGGCGAAAGCTTTCGTGATTTCAAATTTTTGACAAATTATTTCGTTTTAGATAATTTGTTTAAAAATAATTTCTGTACAACAAAATTTCTGGTATAAAATTCTTGGTCTAAACGTTAATTAGTAAAAAGAAAGGCTAATTCTATAAGCACTACCAAAATTGCTTAGGACATCCCATTACTTCAGGACAACCCAGTTTTTTGTAACTTGTACTTAGGACATACAAAAATTTACTCATGATAGCCTAATCCTCCAAACCTTTCCAAAACCCTTTATTCTAAATTTATATTCTCTCTTTTCAAATTTTTAAACCCCAAAATCCTAATTCTAACCCCAACTCCAACCGTTGGAGGAGGAGGCGGCGACGACGGCGGAGGGAGGCGGTGGAGGAGGAGGAGCTCGCCTCCGCTGATGCCGTTGCTGCCGTCGCCGCTTGTCCGTTGCCGGCCTGCTTGTCGCCGTCGCCCGCCCCCGCACCCCGCCACCGCCATCCGTCCCGCACCCCGTCGTCGCCACCCGCTCCCGCACCCCGTCCCTACCGCTTCTTCTTCTTCTTCTTCTATGGTCTGTCAAAAAATTGACAGTCCTTCCAATATGAAGGACTGTCAATTTTTTTTACAGTCATAATTATTTATTACTGTCACAATGTTTACAGTCCTTCCAATTGAAAAAATTGTTAACATTTTTGACAGTCCTAATAACTAGGACTCCTGTAAAAAAAATGGAACTAAATTGGAGTAATTTTTTTAATGGTAAATTTATAAATAAAAAAAATTTAAATTTTGACTAGTCTAAGTAATTGTTGGAATGTGTTTAGAATTAGCCAAAACAATTTTAAAATTCAGGGACAAAACGTTTCAATCTGAGACGTTAGGACTTAAATTCTAAACTGGCATAAAATCCAGGGTGTGAAGGCTAAATAATTAGCCCATTGAATTTATTTCGACTCCCATCAAACGTATAACAAAAAAAAAATAAAAAAAAAATTCAGGGACAAAACTTTTCAATCTGAGACGTTAGGACTTCAATTCTAAACTGGCATAAAATCCAGGGTGTGAAGGCTAATTAGCCCATTGAATTTATTTCGACTCCCATCAAACGTATAAACCCTTGGACTCCCCTCAAATCTCTCAACCCACTCCTCGAAGAATGTCGACGGGAAAAGAAAAAGAAGAACAGGAGCAGCGGCCACTCCCCACAGGAGAAGAAGAAGTGGACGATCAGCCATTGCTGAGCTCTCGAGCTCTGGAAGCCCTGAGAGAGTTCTTGATCGAGCAGAGCTCGGCGGCAGGAGCAGACGAAGAAGGAGACGGAGGAGAAGAAGAGGGCGCAGGAGGAGGAGGAGGAAGAGAAGTGAAGCTGCTGGCGGAGAACTGGAACATGAGCCAGTTCTGGTACAACCGCGACACCGCCCAGACCGTCGTTCGAGAAGTACTCCATCTGCTCTCCGAAAAGTCCTCTTCCGCCATCGCCGCCGTCGCTTGCGTCGCTTGTCCCACTCTCTTCGCTTATCTCAAGGTCTCTCTCTTGCTTCATCTCTGCTTCTTCTTCTTTTTAGGCTAATTTGCAACTAAATACCATGAACTTTTGCCGATTTGCAACTTGCTATCATTAACAAGATGTTAAAAAAATAGGGTTAGGGCATCATTGTTAACTTTTGAATTGTACTGAGCGTGAAACAACGATCCTCTAGTGTCGACGATTTTTGAGGTCAATGTTTGATATAAGTTTCTAAACCCTCTTAAAGTTCCGCTCGGGGCACCTAAACGTGTTGGACGCATGAATTTTGGTCGGATGAGAGCACATGAGGAGTCCCAACATCATGTTGTGCAATGTGGCAACTCTACGCGAGGAGCCCCTCCTCATTTTTTTCATTTTATTTTTATGCTGTTTTATCAAGATTTTCACATATCTTTTACTGTTTTAGGAGGATTTCAATTGAGGAATTCTATGGTTTACTCTTAAATTTAGGGATTCCAATGAGGATTTCTTTAAGTTTTGGCAGGTACCGGTACTTTTATGCAGTTTCAGAATGGAGTGGCTCAAACCCAACACACTACGACTGGTACATATCTTTGTGGATGGAGATGCCAAACCTTGACTTGCTTGTACTAGTTGACAAGTTAAGAAATTCATTCTAACAAATTTTTTCAGGAATAAATGGTGATTTAATCTAATGTTGGATGCTTATGTTTTTTTCTTTATCATGGTTTCTTTTTGAACTTTATGATCGGATAATAATTAAGACTGGAGGTTCAAGATGGGGACAGGTCAGGTCGACGAGTCAAGGAGGTGGCATTGAATTCTCTCTGTGGTGGTTTATTATTGGCAAGTTTATTTGGTTTTTTCCTTATTTTTTTCCTTTCAAACCCCAATTCGACCTATCAGAGATGAGTTAATCTTGGGTTGGTTTCAGTCAAAGTGTCAACCCTAACTAGACCAGCCCGTTAGGCTTTTTATCTTATTGGTATAAATGCTAAGGTTTGGATGTAAGCTGGCGTCATTCTGATGGGAGAAGTCTTGGATAATGATGGTATAAATGATAAGGTTTAGGATATTTTTGATTTTTACATGCCTTCTTCGTTAATGGCGGTAGTGCCATCTGTACCTACTAACAAAAAAGAAACTTCATGGGAGTCTGATCTCCTGTTCAAGGGTTTCATTATACATTAACTCACGTGTGACTATGTTCGTGATGCTTAAGAATGTTGAGCACATTGGAAATCAGATCGAATAAGCTGAAAATACATAAACTAAAAACGTCTAAGAAAGTTAAACAGACTGTAGGCACAGTAGTGCTTAACTCAAGCAAAGACCCCTTCAATAACAATACGTGACTGCGACTGCTACCTAAATGTAGTCAAGACCTCCATGATAAACTAAAAAAACAACCAACAGGTTCGCTCAAAAAGCTTCCAATTTGTTCTTCCACACAAACACATGGCACCACCCAAATTTGAATCCCCTGCTGCCAAATTCTCGTGATGCCTAGTGGATCTACGATTCTACGGGGGACTGATAGGAGGACAACACAAGATTTGGTGCAACCCAAAACCTCGTGCGATTCCACCTGTCAGCCCCCTGTTGTCCTTGACTCCTTGGCTATAACTGGAAACACGAAAAATTTGCAACGCAGATGTGGATTCAGCACTAACCACATGCATACGCCCAAAAGGAACAACAAGCAGACAGGGCTGCCACCCCATATAAACAACATAGAGAAAACCCATCTATGTAAGAAAACCCACAATCTTAAGCTCCATTCCACCTCTGCCAACATCATGAGCACCCATAAACATATAACATGATGGATCCTACCAAACATATTCCTCCAACATGTCTACAACACAATAAACAGGGTAAAGTGAAGCATGTCAGCAAAAAATTGCATGATTATTGAAGTATCCAAGGCGTGAAGTCGGACAAGGTTAAGGACACAACAAGGATGAGGTATACAGAACATTTTCAAATAGGTACAATAGATTTGCTTATGTTGCATGAATATGGACACAATGCGGATATGGACACCATTTTACCGTGTCCGTGCAACATAGACTTCGACACTACCAAATGCACGACTGACTGGCTTGATTGCTTCTTTCAGCGTTATAACAATATTATTGGCAACAAACGATCCCCACAACAGATTCCTTTTGATGCCCCCTAGAGTAAATTCGGAGGGCAATCTTGATAATGTTGCATGAATATATTTGCTTATGTTGCATGAATATGGACACAATGCGGATATGGACACCATTTTACCGTGTCCGTGCAACATAGACTTTGACACTACCAAATGCACGACTGACTGGCTTGATTGCTTCTTTCAGCGTTATAACAATATTATTGGCAACAAACGATCCCCACAACAGATTCCTTTTGATGCCCCCTAGAGTAAATTCGGAGGGCAATCTTGATAATGTTAGGCCCTTCAGTGCCAATTTGCTTCAAAATGCAGATATTTATTTGTTTGCGTGAGACCATTTTGAGATGGTATTGAACAATGCAAAGGTTTGCACCATTGTAAGTCCTTCAGAAGATTCACTAATTCTGACCAAGTTATCTTAAATCTGAACTTGAACAATCTCAATTTGCGATCCATGGGCACTAAAGGATTGGTTTGTATAATAAAAGACAGTTCCTTGAGTTGGAACTATGTAGTTCTGGAGGCTAATGACGTGATAACTGATAAATGCAGTTGTTCTGTAGCCTGGAGGGTGTTAAGTGATCTTTTTGTCAAAGTGTTAATATGTTATCATAGTGTGCCTATTTCGTCAATAACATTCTTTCAGTATATTTCAACTCATACCAAATAAATTGAGCCTTTCTTTTCTTATACTGTGATCTCTGTGTATACTTGATATTTTTATCATCATACAGTATCCTTCAAGTAGAGTTTTCTATTTACTAACAGTAACAACCTTACTTTTGAAACAGATGAGTTATCTCATAGAATTTTATCAATTCGAAAACCTGTCATCCAATGCTGACAAAATTGCTGTTAACATTTTTGTTCGATCTGTTAATTTCAGAAAAATGATCCGAACGTTGCTGCACAACTACTTGAGTATGATACAAGATTTAAACAATATGGTAATGATTATACATTTTATGACTACAATCAGCCAGAAGAGTTGCCCCCAGAGTTAAAGCACAGATTTCAAGTTGTTGTTGCGGACCCTCCTTATCTGGTATGTATATAAGTTGGTTCCCTGTTCAAACAAAATTATAACAGTAGTGCTGTTACTGGAAGAGTTCTAGTCAATGTTGTCCAGCTCAAGAACTGAACGCTGAATCTTACAGGCTTCAAGTTCAAACTTATGATCCAGAACGTTCGTTCTGTAGTGTTGGGTTTCTATATACAAGCGTCTCCAAGTCCTATGTTCATAACTGGTCCTGGCAGGTTGATGGAAGTAGATAGTATTTGATGAAAGAAACAGAACATAGTTGTTACAATCAATATGCAATTTTTCCCTTTTGAAGTCTAGTAGTATCTGAACAGTAAGAAAATTTATAAAGATATGTCCTAGGGCACCTCAGAATCTCATGGGAACCTTCTTGGAATCAACATGAGGGTATAGCATATTTTGCAAATGTGTATGCAATCCTATAATGATATATGTTTCTACTGAATAACTAACTTAACCATATATCTGATTCAGTCATAAATTTGTACAATCTACAAACTTTACTATAACACAGACAAAGAACTGGAATGATGAGGCTATGATGCTTTACTGATTCTTATATCAATTGGATTTCAAGAATTCGTTCTCCGTAGTTCTCAAGTTCAAGATGTTCAAAATCCTTGTCTAAATATAAATCTTCGGAAAAATTCGGGCAACTCTGTGTCGAGCAAAATCAACTGAGTTAGACCCTTTATTTTCTGGCATCTGTGCCAGGTCTGGGTAAAATCCAGGTGGTCTCGAGCTGAATTACAGTTATGTGCATGTGGAACAGTCTTAGGACCAATATTTCTAGTCAGTATCCACTAGAGAAGATAGAGAAGACCTGGCAGTCTTATCTGGAATGCTAAAGCAGTTGCATATAAGACAGTTTTACCGTTATACCACATCTGATTCTTTTTACTATTTTGGTTACTTTATTATTTTACAAGCTGGTCATCCAGAAGAGGCTTGTCAGAAGTTTTGATTGTCCTTTCTTTTGTCTTTGTTTAGAGTAAGGAGTGTTTGGAGAAAGTAGCAAGGACAATTGCTTTTCTGGCGCAGCCAGAAGGTTCATACTTGCTTTTATTGACAGGTATGTATAATCGCAATACATCATAATCTTTTCCTGTAAACAAAAAAGTACTTTCTTTTCTTTTTTCAGATTCCGTGGCATTATTTTCATTAATGATCAATATTTATTACTAGTCAGAACTGTTATATTTCATATGGCTAACATCCTCATACAAGAAACTCTTGCCAACATGATTTGGTTGATCCTGCGCCCCCCACCCCAACTGATAACTGGTGGTGTGGATTAGCATATTGACATTCCGACATGGGAACAACACCAATTTGGCCATGGCCTATTAATATTTAGCAGAATGTGTTATGGTGAATCTGAAAAAAAAAAACATTTTAGTTTAAGCTGGTACAATAACTAAAGGGCAAGAAACTAGTTAAGATAATGGCAAGAAAGATATGAACGTGAAAAAAATGCATTAAGTTAATTTTCTTTAATATGCATTTCAAATTCAGTTGACCCCAAAATTTTGGGATAAGGGCTTGTTGTTGTTTTAATAGTTCCAAATTTATAGATCAATTAGAAAAATATATATGCATGTGAATTAATTATCTCATAATTTGTAGCGGAACATTATGGTGGTTAAGGACCTAATTGCATAAAATAATCTAGAATCTCAAAAAAGAATTTAAATATACCTCCCTGCGTTTGGAGAAGAAGATCCAATCTCCGTGCAACGAACTTATCCGTCGTGCACCAACCTTCAATAACTTTGAACGCTAACTCCTCCTCGAGATTCTTCTCAAGTTCGAAGGACCAATGATCTTTCTGAATCTCTCTCTCTCTCTCTCTCTATTGTAGAAGAACTCTTATGATTTAATTAAAGGGAAGACTCTACTATAGACCCCTCTTTATACCCTTTAGAGGAGGTCATGTTTCTTTAAAGCCTAAGTAATCACAATCCTAATAGTCAAACTTTGTCTTTTTGACCGTGGGATTATTTAATTCAATCAATTAAATAATTACCTATTATAATAATAGTAGTAATTAAAATAAGCAATTAAATAATTGCTTTTGAACTAATTTGCAATTTTTTTTGTAAATAAGTCCATAGGGTGTTCAAAGTTACACTAGGCTTCGTTGTGTAACACTTGTCATGTCCAAATCGTCTACACAACGAAAGAATAATTGAACCGTTCATTTTCACCTTCTTAGAAACTCCATTAGTACTCGTTGTTTTTAGGATCGGACGATCCAAATCAGTGATTGTACTATCCAACCCGATCTTGAGGCCATGTGATCCAATTTTCCATGGTTGGATCGGCCAGATCAAGAATGGACATGGATCGATTGGATCATATGATCCTGGTCGTAGAATTGGGTTGCAACCTAGATCACACTATCCAGATCCTACTGACCCAAACTCGAGTTGGGTTTATTTTTTGAAATTGAGGATGTTTCGGTAATTTTAAGTTATGTACTTTTCTATGCTGCTCTTTATATTCTATTAGATCTTTTTTTTAGTAATTTTAAGTTATATACTTTCCCGTGTTATTCTTTCTATTCTATTTGAGAGGTGCTGGATTCTGATAAGGACGAGGAGGATGAAACGAACATTAACATTCCAAACATGGATGACTCTAATGATGAGCCTCTCTCAAGTTCTAGTGACGAAGATGTCTAATTAGAGTAATGTTTGGGGTTTTAACATTTTAAAATCCTACTAAATATAATTTTTGAGTCGGTTGAATTGTTTTATGCATAATATATATGCTAAAACCTACTTGTTTTGTGAATATGTTATCAATTATGCATGATATTTCTTATATTTGAACCGTCCATTTTTTTTCATATTTATTTGATTTTTTATAGATTAATCAAGAATCTTACGATTCACGATCTGCATCCCTACTATTTTTCGATTGTCCGATCCAATTTTGACAACATTAAGTACTTCTACTGACTTGTTTCAAGGTCATTTCATAAGTCGTCGGTGACACCTAACACTATGTTACGACTACCCTAGCCGACTTGGATATAAATATCCACGAATGTGATGAAACTAACCCTTCGGGATTAGCCTACCCCAAGACTAGGTATCAAATAGCATCTGACGAAGCTAAAATCAATACTAGCTCAGGCTACATGTACAACCTTCTACAAGGCTAAGACGTCTGCTGACATCGAGGTAACTACCAAAACATACGACGAGGTTACATTGAAGCTACAACCATTCCTTGAAGTCCTTCCCTAGTCTAACCGTCCTCGATGGCTTCTCCTAGACATATCTCTCTCTAGCGTTCCTTTACCTGTATAGTTACTCGACGCCATTTGCATTACTGGATTAGTTTTGTGCTTGCTTAAGGTCTCTCTTGGTTCTCTTGTCTTTGAAGCTGCTCTACTTTGATTCGCTGCTCTGACGTCTTTGATCTTTGCCATTTGGTGAGTTGGACAACTATTTTTGTTGTGCTGATCTTGTGCACCCTTGATTATGACCTCTGATGACGACAAAGGTGTTCATGTTTATGCTTCTTCCTCTTCAGTTGACTTCAAGATATATTTATGACTCACCACAATCTCTCTCCGATATACATAATTGCTTGCAATGGTCCAATGTTGTAGAAACGGTTTTAAACCTATGTTGTGAAAAGCACACTTAAGCGGTGCTTAAGCGAGATTTAGAATTATGGTGCCTCGCTTAATGAATTTTTTCCCCAGAAAAGCGATCAGCGCTTAGGCGTCGCTTAGTAGCGCTTCGCCTCGCCTTAGGCGCCTCGCTTAATGAAACTTATCTTCTTTTTTATAAATCGAACCGAAGCTTTTGTTATTTACATAGTTGGATAGTTGGAAAACTTTACGTAGGAACTTTAGAGACTTAGCTTTTATGTTTGATGGTATTTTGATGACTATGTAGTATGTATGAATTATGTGACATGTAGTCTGCATTTTGATTTTAGTATTTAATTGTTACTTTGCTTGATTGATAATTGGTATTGTTATTCATGCATATACTAGTAGGATTGTATGAAAAAATATTGAAATTTATGTGTATATAAAGTATTTTACATGTATCATTGGAAAAAAAGTGAGGCGCTAACTAAGCGCCCTTAAGCGAGGCGACAACCTTGTTGCCTAGTCTCGACTCACGTTTAATACAACATAGTTTTAAACAACAGAGGCCTCCATCGTCACTTGACGGAATCACCACCGGACTCCAAGGATCCCCAATATGTCTCTTGGTTTCAGAATGACAACAAGATAATTGTTTGGTTGTCTAATTCTATAGATGCTTATTGCTATTACTCTATTATGTCTCTGAAGACTGCCAAGGAATTTTGGAGACATCTTTGATCCCTAGACTCGTATGATATAATCTTCAAAAACTTTATGCCATCTTTCTCTCTTTCTTTGTTCAGGAAGTACTTCAACATCTATATTGACATGCCGTTATGGTTGAGGAACTTGATGCACTCTACCCTAATCAGAGTTGGACTTAGGTACCCTTGCCCTCAGGTAAAGAGATGATCAGATGTAAGTGGGTATTTACTGTTCAACAAAATTTAGGTAGCTTAGTCCTCTTAAAGTCCATTTAGTGGCTAAGGGCTTTACCTAGCAGTATGGGATGGGTTAAGATTTTTTCACATGTTGCTAAGTTGACTTTTGTTTGAGTTCTTTTATCTTTGGTAGTTTTCAGGAATTGACCTCTTGATCAGTTAGATTTAAAGAATACCTTCCTAAATGACGATATTTTGAAGACTATTTTTATACAACAAGCTTGAGTAACCAAGGGAGTCTATGATTAGTCTCCTAGAGAAATCCATGTACGATCGGAAGTAGTCAACACGTGCATGGTTTTCAGTGGGATATTGCAATAGATTGGGATTGTTCGTAGTAGCTCAGGTACATCCTTATTTACACATCAAAGCTCATCTTACTTTTTGTGTGGATGACATAATCATCACCGGAGATTCTGCTGGCATTTCTAAAGTGAAAGAACACTTGGCCTCTCATTTTCACACAAAGGACCTTGGGCCATTTTAATACTTTTTTGGTATTGAGGTATCACGGAGTTCGGACGATTGCAGCTTTCTTAACGCAAATATATATTGGATCTTCTATATGAGACAATTCCTAGGTTGCAGACTAGTAGCACACCTATGGATTCCACAGTCGAACTATCCAGATTGAGCTTTTCATCATATCCTCCTCTATCAGATCCATGCCATTATAGGCAACTAGTTGAGAAGCTAATTTATCTTACTGTCACTCGTCCAGATATTGCCTAAACTGTGAGTATGATGAGTCAATATTGGACAATGCCTTCTCTACAGACCACAGACCTTCTAATTATTTGACCTCTCATCTTCATGTTGTTGAAAAGATCCTTTGAACTCATGGACACTGCCTTCTCGACAGACCTTCTACATCGTCGATACAACCTTTGCAAATATTGACTTTGATGGATCAATTAATGATCACCGTTCTATCAACGGTTATATTGTCTTCCTGTGCGACAATTTGGTTACATGGAGTAAGAAGAAGAATATAGTTGCTCGTTCTTCTGTTGAGGAGAAATATAGAGTCATGACACATGTTGTCTTTGTGTTCACTTGACTCAACTCACTCCTTATAGATCTTGGAGTCTCCTCCTTTTTCGAGTTGTTCTCTAATGTGACAACAAGGCTACGATCCATATTGTTGAGAATCCAATCTTTCATGAAAGGACTAAGCACATTCAGATAGATAGATTGTCATTTTATTCGAGAGAAAGTGACAAGAAATAAAGTTGCCCTAAAAGACGTATTTTTTTCAGCTCAGGTGGCAGATATCATCACCATACCACAACCTCGACTTTTGTTTGCGCGATTGTTATCCAGGGTAGAAATGATTGATATCTATACTCCAACTTGCAGTTAACTATTATTGTATTCTCACTTTAGTCCCATATCACCTGGGTTAAAGGAGGATGTCATGTATTGCTCCTATAAATGTACGAGGCTTCTAATGTTTTATTCACAATAAATTAAAGGTTCTCTCCGAATTTCATTTCTCTTTAGCAACTCGTCATATTTTGTCAATGTGTTTATGGTAGCAAAAGAATACCATATATTTTATCCAAATGTTTGGGCTTTTTACATGATATTTTTTACGTATTACCCTGCCTTATAGTGTTAATCCCTATCGTATTTTTGTCTACCATCCAACGTTGTAAAAATCGGTCTGGACGGCCGACTAGTCGGGGACTAGTCTGTAGTCGGTCGCCCCCGACTCGATTAACAGGCTAGGCGATGGAGAAATCGGCAACAACAGTAGCCGGACCTAGTCGACCGACTAGGCGGCTAGCTAGGACTAGTCGGCCGACTAGGCAACGGTTTAGAAACAAAAATGGGTGGAGGAGATAAACCCGACCCGATTATCCGATTACCATTCTTTCAAAAGCTAACCTAGCCGACAACAGAAAACTTTCAGAGAAGAAGGAGAAAGAAGAGAAGAGTTCCAGGAAGAAAAGGAAAACTGACCTGACCCATGCCGGCGTCGACCGCCAACCGCTCCTCCGCGCCACTGTCCGCTTCCGCAGGTAATATTTCTTGCTTTTGCTGAATTTCTTTTGTGCTTCTGCTGCATTTTTATATTTTTGCTGCTCATTCTTGCTTTTTTCTGCATTTTTGTTGTTGTATGCTTTCCCGAGTTCTTTTTCTCCGTGCTTCTGTTGTGCTGCTGCATTTTTAAGTCCTCCCGAGTCCTTTTTACACTTTTTTGCTGCTGCCTTTTTTTTGTTTTTTTAACACCAAAGAAAAAGAATAGGGTCCACTCACTGCACTTTTCTGTTTTTGCTGCTTTTTTTTTTTGCTGTAAGCTTTTCCGAGATTTTTTGATGCTGCCTTTTTTTGTTCTTTTGCTGCTGCATACCAATGTCATTATTAATGATATAAATTAAAAAAAATCAATGGTCCACTCACTGACTGCCGCATTTTTTATATGTGGAGCCAAGACAAGACAAATGTGAAACCAAGACATTGGGTCCACTTCAATGACCGACTGTTGCATTCCAATGTGAAGCTTTCTGTTTTTTGTATGATATTTGGTCCACTTCATTGACTGATTGTTGCACTCATCATAAATGATAATTGTTGTATTTTTCTTTTTCTTTTTATTTTTTATTTTTATTTTTATATGCTATTGATATGAGCCAATTGTTTTATAGATATGACTACTTCATCGGCCGCTTCAAATTCCAATGTCGGTGAGATGGCAAGTGATTTGGACATTCAAAATGCTTTGAAACGTGCATCCGATGACATTGGATGGAAGTATGGTGAAATTGTGGATGCTACTAAATTAGACCGAGTTAAATGTAAGTTATGTTTGAAAATTATGTTCGGAGGCATCTACCGGCTCAAATGTCATGTAGCTGGCCGGTCCGAAAATGTGAAAGCTTTCAATAAAGCCTCTAAAGAAGCAATACAAGAATGTGTAGAGACACTTGATGGTGCTAAAAAGAAGAAGATACAAAAGAAAATTGAAGAGATAGAACTTAGAAGAGAAGTTTCGACATCACATGATGCTTTAGAAATGGATGTGGATATGGAAGTCACGAGACCGAAGAGGTCTACTAGTGATAGATTTGTGGAGATTAATCTAGAAAAAATACCGACTCTAGAATGTTTAGAAAAAAACAAATTTGACGATCTTGATGGACAAGAAGGTTATGGATACGCAACAATACATAGCCCGGTGGGTCATTGAGAGTGGCATTCTTTTCAATGATATTCAAAATGATAGTTTCAAGCTAATAGCGGAGGCTATTGGACAATTTGGTCTCGAATTATCTACGCCAAGTCGATATCGGTTGAGTGGCCCATGTTTGAATACGGTGGTGTCGAGAATTAAGAACTCTCTAAAGAAGCATGAAGATGAGTGGGCCATATCCGGTTGTTCCATTATGATCGATGCTTGGACCGACCGCAAAAGGAGAAGCATTATGAACTTGTGTGTTCATTGTAGGGAAGGAATCTCTTTCATTTCTTCAAGGAAAGATTCCGATGCATCTCATACGGGGTCCTACATTTTTGAGTATGTCGATAAATGTATTGATGATGTAGGGTCAGAAAAGCTGGTGCAAGTTGTGACGGATAATGCTTCAAACAACATGGCGGCGACGACTTTGACGGCAACCAAAAGGCCTAATTTATTTTGGACTTCTTGTGCCACACATACGGTGAATCTTATGCTTGAGGCAATTGGTAAACTTCCAAGGTAAGTCTTGACTCAGACTCTTAGTTCGTTACTATTTACTTGGTAACTTCATTACTTATTTACTTAGTAAACTTTTAACTTTCAAGGTTCAAGAGTACAATTGATAAGGTAAAGGCCTTAATCATCTTCATATATTCTCATCACTCAACCTTGAGTGTGATGAGAAAGTTGACAAAGAAGCGTGGCATAGTACGACCAGGAGTAACAAGATTTGCAAGTAACTACCTTACTTTGCAAAGCTTGGTGGAGAAAAAGGAACAAGTAAGGCTTATGTTTGCTTCCGAAGAATGGGCCCGGAATTCACATTCCAAAAGTGTGAAGGAAAAAATGGCATATGCAACCGTTGTTAGTATCTCATTTTGGAAGTCGGTAAACTCATGCTTGATTATTTTTTGGCCATTGTGAGAGTCCTTCGCCTTGTTGATAGTGATAGGCCATCTGGTTGTATGGAGAGCTTGAAGTGGCAAAAAATAAATCGAGGAAGTCTATAGTGGAGTTGAAAATAATTATAAACCGATAATTGATATTATCGAGTCTAGATCCAAAGGTAGGCTTGATTCCAATTTTCACTTGGTGGAATATTTGCTTAATCCATACTACTTTGCAAAGAATAGGGTGGAGATAGGAGAGGATTTAGCTTGTATGGAAGTTATTCTCAATTTTGTGTGGAGAATTTTTTTTTCGATGACTTGAACACTCAAGTGAAAGTGAGTGATGAAAATATAATTAATCATGTATAAGAATTTGGTGGGAATGTTTGGAAAAAAACTAAAGGTGTGAATGACTTTAATCCCGGTTAGTCTTCACTCATATAAACTCCTATTTCATTACTTATTTACTTGATTACTTTATTTCATTGAATAATACTTATTCACATGTTTTGTATGATAATGAATGTTAGCCGGGTGGTGGAGTAATTATGGTGTCAATGCACCAAACTTGAAGAAGATGGCAATTAGAATTCTCTCCTTGACCACAAGTTCATCGGGGTGTGAGAGGAATTGGACTACTTTTGAAGGGTTATGCCACTTTTATTTTATTTCTTGACATTATTTTTGGTATTATTCATTTAACTAATTAGAATGATCTAATTTTATGTTGTAGATGCATACAAAAAAGAGAAATAGACTTGATTCGAAAAGATTGAACAAGTTTGTGTATGTCCAATTCAACTCCAAAATTCACAATAAGAAGAAAAGAGTAAATGATGATAAAGATGTTCTTCAAGCGGATGATTGTTCTCAAGCTCAACATTTGTTGGTTGATGGGATCGATGATGAGAGTGATGTTGATCCCGTCACCGGAGCTACATGGGAGGTACTTGACCAAGCGGTGGGAGCAAATGAAATACTTGAACCTAGGAGGAGCTTTAGGATCACGAGAGAACTTGATGAGGAAGAGTTTATCTCGGAGGCCGAAGAAGATGATGAAGATGGTGACTTTGAGTCCGACGAAGAAAGAGATGTGCCCTTAGTGGATGAGCACGATGGTATCATTGATGATTGAGGAGCACTTTGATCTATCTCTTTTTGTTTTTTTGAAATTTTGCTTATGTACAAGACTTTGTCACTTTGGAGTTTGGGTACTTAAGTTAATATTTTGATGACATATGACATATATTGCATATTTTTTATTATATATATATATATATATATATATATATATATATATATATATATATATTAAAAAAATCCAAAACGACTAATCCGAGTAATCCCTAGTCTCCGCGAACCGACTAGCGTCCGACTAGCGATTTTTACAACCTTGCTACCATCTAATAATTCGTTTAGTACGAGTCCTATAATTCTGGTGTATTCATCCATCTGTCTCAAGCACGTCCTGCCATCTAAAATAATTTTTCCTTATCTTACCATCAATTGGATCATCTTTAACTATAAGGCTACCCAAGAATGGTCTGAATTGGACTTTAGAATAAAACAATGCAAATTAACAACGATAATCAAGAAGTTCCCAGGTTAACTATAGGATAGGTAGAAGTCTAGAAGTTAAGAGGTTTATCCTGGTATGTCCTAATGTGACACAATTATTTCCAACAAACCTTTGGGTTTGTCACTAATTCTAGATGCCTTACTTAGCACTCTTCAAGATTTGCACCCACAGCTTTCTTCAGCCTGACAAGGTACCCACTGCAACTTGATCAAGGCAATGTTACAAATTGCTCATTTTGGTTGCTCTTTACCTTCTCAGTGATGCAAATAGAAAAAGGAAAAAAAAAACTTTGTAGATGCTGTCGAGAAACAGTTTTGTAAGATAAGGCACTGCAGGGTTTGTGAATGTGTAATGAGCTTGGGAGGGTTTGTCAACAATACAATATTTTAGTCTTAGAGTGATCATAGCTATGAGCAGGGAGGTTAATGCACAACCATATAGGGCATGCGACCTTCACAATGCTTTGACAAAACTTGCTGAACATCAGGTTAGTCGCCTACCTATGTTTGGAGTGACTTTACTATACTATGATTATTTTTGTCTGACTTCTGGTTGGATAGTCATTGTACTAGTCTGCAGTGCTTGGTTAACCTGTAAAGTAGCTCAACCGTCACAACTCCAGCTTGAAGCCATCTTCGAGTGACCAAGATTTGACTGGTTGTGGCTTGCTGTTCGACGGGTCAGGAGTCTGTTCCTGTTTCTTAAATATGGTCCAGTTTGCTGTAGTACATACTTTGCAGTGCATATTCGGTTGGTGTATATCCTCTTTGGTAGGGTGATTCCTGAGCTAGGTTTTGGACATGTAAACAAACTCCAAAATAGAACAGAGGACTGAACCTTGAACAATTCATGCTTTCTGCAGCAATTTTTCAAAAGGGAAATTGTAAAATGCAATGGAAGCAAATATTTAATATGTGCACCTATCCTTTTCTTTTTCGTTTTGCATATATACCTCTATGCAAATTTAGCGGGAACATTTTAACATCATAAATAATGTTATTTCGAGGTTGTTACTTTTTAATTTATCACATGTTTTTAAATTGTCAATAGCCGGTCATAAAACTTTGTCAAATCTTGTATGAAGCCTTTTTATGCTCCATAGCCAATCCCATTCTAATGGGAGGAGGCTTGGATGATTGATGATATTTTTAAATTGTGTAATATTCTGACCAATATAGCATTGCTGGTCTTTTAGCTATCCTATAAATTTTCATTTCAATTTCAAGAGATTATTTTGTCATAAGGCACTTCAGGGACACATTACTTGAACCATTTTGCATAAATCTAGAATTCTTGTAAAATATAGAAGAAATTCAATGGTTAAATTGGATAGTAACATTGGATGGGCACAATGATTGCTATCTTTAAAGTTTGAAGTAGTGTTCCCTCCTATTCCACATGCAACAGGGATGGCAAATTGCTTTCACTTTATGACAACCACCATTTGAAATTGCTTTCTTTATATAGTGTCATTATGCAAATTATATCATGTATTACAACAAGAACAAAGCCCTTATCCAAAATTTTGGGTCAGCTATTTGAATCATTTTCTTCCGTTCAGCTCGGTTAAGGGTTATGTCTGTTGTAACATTAACAAAAATCAGATCCTTTGTTGTAGCTTTAATTCATGTTCGTTTAGGCCTACCCCAAGTTCTAGTAGCTCCTTTGACTAATATCTTTTCGTTCATCCTAAGCAATGCATCTATTGATCTATGTTGCATATGTACAAACCATCTGAGACTGATTTTTCATTTTATTATCTATTGGTGCCATCTCAAACTTCCCAAGAATACGCTCATTTCTTATCATGTTGCTCATCCATGTTAGCATTATCATTTCAGCCATGCTCATTTTCTAAACATGTTTTTTAATTACCCAACAGCATAACTGGTCCTATATCTGGAAGTATTCATTTCATAAAGATCCTACAATGTTTCACACCGGTTCACACCGGCTGCTGGCTACCTAATGCAACCTCCTCTATTCCGACTTGGGACTTGCAATGAAAATATGACATTAAGCACAATGCATGCGGAGTCTTTTATTCATACTGTAGAGAGAATGGTTCAATAGCTATATTTTTTCATTTAGGGATAAGATGATATATGAAGAGTAGCCTAAGTCAAATAAGGGAAGCCCAATAGATGGGCTCGGCTTTTGGGCTTATATCTAACTCTTAACACATATTATGTGGCTGAAATTAGTACTTTAGAAAAGTTTGTCATATGTATTAATAACCATATATGTATGTAATAGAACATGCATGCTCAACAGCCATCAATTTGAGTTTTAGTTCCTAACACATCTGAAGAAAGCAAATATCCACCTATCTGTATGTGTTGCCAGATTTCAAAAGTAAATCATAATTTTTTTTAAGTAAATCATTAAATATGTATATGGAGTTCGATGAGAAATCAAATGTGTTATAGGGTATTTCAAGGTTGTAAACTGTAGTTAACATCTTGAACTGGTTAGAACCACCAAGGGTTTTGATGTAAGAAAGGAACAATGTAAGAGTATGCTTAAGGTTGATTCTAACTAATTCCGTCGAATGAATAAGTTAGTTTCAGGCTGGAAATACTTGTACTTATTCTAGGAATGTTGAATGGATATCCATTTATTACTTTTTAGTGAGTTTGGTTCTATATATAAAGAACAATGAGGATAGATTTGTTACAACAACAACAAAGCCTTTGTCCCAAACTTTTGGAGTCAGGCTGTTTGATCCTTTTCTTCCATTCAGCTCTGTTAAGGGCCAAAATAAACCTGTGGATTGCAGGATTTGGTGGATCTGTATTAGGTTCTTATTAAAGCACAGATTAGGGATGTGTCCATGATCTAGGGGTTAGCTACTATTCGTAGGATAGTCATAAGGAATATTCTCTTTTCTTGCAGTGTGTCCAGAAAGTTGGTTACACTGGTGACTGGTACACTTACTATGAGCCCGAAAAGATGGTGATTTCATATTTTTTCTTGAACATCCAATTGAATTTATTAAATAGAACAACCGTTTCTTATTTGTAGATACCTTAGAAACTTAATGATGGTCACTTGTAGAGAGAGGTGATATAATATAGAAGTTTCTTAAAGGTTATTCTCAGTTTGTAACTATGATTGGATAGGATGACGTTAGGCTTCTCAGCGCTAAGTTGCTAAGTATCATGTGCTACTCATATAGCTTCCAAAATGCCGTATTGGTACACGTCCCGTTCAAGAACCACTTCATAACTACTAACATTGATGATTCCTGGCATAACTAGTAACATTGATGATTCCTGCCAAAATAAGCCAGCACCAAGAGTTGAAGTTTGGCCCTGTATGTGTATCTTTCTCTTTTAGTTTATGTTGGTTACGGTTCCCTTCCTATGTGGAAAAAGACCCGGGTCCTAATTAGTGGTGTTAGATTTCTTGATGGACTTATATATGGTAAGCAATCCTAATCTAATTGGAGGTTTGATTTTTTGAAGGGGTTACATATTCTAATCTAATTATTACTTGAAGTTTTGATATGCGTATATATTAGTAATCTAATTATTACTTGAAGTTCTAATTATTACTTATATATGGTAAGCAATCCTAGCCGGGCTGGATGATGATGATGACCTGTTTCTTATAGGTTGTTAAAGTCACTGCCACGACACCAAAACTCTAGAATTGTAGTGAGGGTTGGCACTTGACAGTTATTAATACTATTCTAACACATTTCGGTAAATTCGCTTAAAATGCGCACAAAAAATATTCAAATCTGGGTTACTTTGATACCCTTTATACCAAAACTTGAGAGTTTCATTAAGGGTTTATATATTAATATTATTCTAAGGTAGATTACCAATTTACTTTTATTTTATTTTTCCTTGCAGCCACCACATTTTCAGTTTTCGAGTTAATTCTTTCTACATGCAAGAGTTTCATTTTCCCCATACTTTGTTTTGGTCTGTGTCACGTCTGTACTTGCATACGGAGGAAGCATCTTAGAATATTTGAGTACCATGACCGTGTTTTCTTATCCTCGTGCTTCGTATTATGAGCAGGAGAGGTGCAAACGGAGAGAGCTGCAGAGCTCTTGAACCTCCAACCATGTGGATTTAGACCTCAGCACTCCAAGAAACTTGGGAATGAGTTCAGGCTGTTCACAAGCTACAACCCAGCAGAGAGACTAGGTGGTTGGGAGCGCCATTGAACTGCAAGGCTTATGCAGCAGCGCTAATGGAGCTGGCGGAGACGTTTAGTTGTTTATCTTGGTGAAACTCTATTTAGATTGCATTTCATATCTAAATTTGCAGATTTTGTTCAATTAAGAAAATGCCAAGATTATTTATATTGTGTGGCTGAAATTATTGTGGAATGACGTTTATCGAATGTAGTAGTAAACCATAATCAAATGTATATTGCCAGGTTTCTCAAGTAAAACCATATCGTATCCATATATTATAAGTGTGTGCATATTGATTGGCCATAATTGTTAAATATGTAATATGGACCACAAGCTGAAATCGAATGTGGTGTGAATTATTCAATTCTCGATCTCTCCAAAGGGGTAGTCTTGCTAAACCTAATTTGACTTATCTGTGGCTACTAACGGTTTGGCGGACTATCAGCTAATTTCACATACAGAGGTGCTGATCAGAAGGATATTCCGAAGGGATAGCTTCGGGATCGAGGCCTCATTAGCATACATATTTTTTAGAAAAAGACTTCGAGACTCTAGCACATTAAATATGAGGTCCTTGGGTGATGAAGTTTGTTGGTTCGTCTAGCTCTTTTGGTATCACGAGATTTGTGGTCATTTCCTCGGTAACATTTGCGTCCTCTCTTCTTCAGCATATAACAGAATTTTGATAAATTCCGACTGCTATTAACTATAGTGTTTGTGCACTGTACCATAGAAAGATTTGTACAGATACTTTTGTCATTCTATGAGTGATTTCGTTAATATCTTGTATTCTTTATCATCCATCAAACAACCAAGTGTTTCTAATCTTCTACAATTTGTTTGCATTTATAGATCTGGCATGGATTCATCCCGAGGTCTCTTTGTATTTTGACAATACTAGCATATATATGCACATGTGTTGTACTTATTTTAAACGTCATATAAGTAACTATTTTGGTATTTGGAAAGAGCAAAAGAAACCATACCTACAATTTTCTTTTCTTTTTTAAAAAGATCTATGCGTAATTACCTATTTGTCATCATTAAATTTAATGAAGAATTTTAATCAATAAAGTTAAATAATGATACATTTGAAAGAAAAAAAAATTACGGTGAAATCAACTTTACTTTTCTTATTATATAGTAGTATATACACATGGTGCTATCTAGAGCTTCATCTTTATTTTCTTAAAACATTTTTTTTTTGAGTTTCCGGCATAACGTTCGGGACTTTGTGCACAGATTGTATGTATTTGGGTCCACTGTCTTCCAACTCTCACCATTTTATAAATGGAAAGAATAATATACCCCTGGCTCGATTCACTGATCTTTTGTCACCCAGTCAGGATCTTATATCTCTCCTCGGTAACCACAAGAGCCACTCGAGTTCGGTTCTATTTTCTTAACGTGTGTGTCCAACTTCTGCCGATTGAAGTTCAGATCTCCACCTTACGCATGCTTCAATTAACTATGAGACAAACCAACAAGTATTGTTTTTTATTATTTACAATTAGAATGCTTGAGTGCAACTTCTGTCGTGGAGAAATTCCTTTGATGGAAATTTTATGACATTGGAAGAAAGATTACAACAGACCGATGAGATGATCACATAAGAAATAGATCTCTGGCCAATTATGTATGTACCCTTGGATAAAAACACTGGAAATACCTCAACGAGAACTGTTACAACCGAGATGAGAATGCGAGCAAAATATGCAGTACAGACTGAAACAGTCGGTCCTATTTTCTGTAGCTGTGCAAAAACTAGATCCCTGAGAATTCTCCATGATAGATACATACAGAAGCCCGTTCTGGGGGGACATGTAATATCAATCTTACCAAATTAATAGTTCTATCAGTCATGAGAGTTTATTTGCCACAGAAATGTATATGAATTCATGAAACCTGCATTCTGATAATACAACTTTTGATATACATCCCAATTTTGCTCGCATAAGTGACAGGAGGATGTATTTCCACCCCTACTTCAAGTAATCCAACATTCAACATGCCTTTGGTGAGTGTACTATGGTTGCGTTGCGTTTGGTTTGGTTTGCAGAATTAGGACCTTGGGAAAGAAAATTCATTCATTTTTGTGTTTATATGCCAAAGGAAAGGAGCAAGAAATTTAAATAGAGAGATTTAAATAGAGAGAAAATGGTTCCCTCCACTCACCCCAAGGATACACTTTTCCTTCCAATTTTCTGGCTTTTGGAAAAAAATTTGATAGAAATTACAATTTCCCAAAGGAAAGGAAAAAAAAAAAAAAAAAGAGCAAAGAATTGATTTTCTTTCCTGAGGCCCGGGTAAAACATATGAAAGAGGCCCAAGTCACGTCAGATTCTATCCTACAACACAATGCAAAAGGAAGTTCCGATGTCAAACATGTTTCCACTGGGGAATAAAACCCATTACAATGTTTACAGCCAAAATTACTAGAAAACAAGGGGTTCTATTTTTATTTTATTTTTAGCAAAAAAAAACAAACATCCAACTATGAAATAATATAGCTTAAAATAAAATTACATTCTTGATGTTGTACAAACAGAGATTGTTACAAAGTGAACCACAACAGAAATGCTTACATTTTGATGAGGGTTCTACACAACACATTTGATCTGCTTAATTTCAGGAGAGAAGCAACATGCTTTTTGCAGAAAGGCCCTAAATTCCCCCTCCTGAATGTCATACCACTTCTCACATCTGCCATGTGAAGGAAGAACCATTGCAGTCATTTTACATTCAGTACCTATGATCTTCATGGCCATGCGATTTACGAAATCTCGAGGCATATCCATTGTGACTTCTGGGAGTTTCTGTGACTGATTTGTGTTTCTTGAAAGGAGATTGAGAACTTGAATAGTTCTCTGTGGAAGCTGAAGAGTAAACTTTCTTACTCCTGACAGGTGTAGATGGAGAATTCCAACCTTTAGCTTTGTTCTTTCTTTTAGGCAGGTCACCAGGATCCTCCGTGCTCCAACCACCCTTTATCCTGGATTTACCAGTACTCATGTTCCATCTATCATCATAATACATGCTTTTCTTCTTACGTGCTCTGCCAAAGCCAATGGGGACAGATAGGGACCCCTCATAGTTCTCATTGGTGAATCTCCGAGTTGAACGTTCTTCCCATCTATCAAACTGAAATATGCTAAGAATTAGTAACCAGGAAACTTATAACAAAATTCTAGAGAAGATATATACTAGAATTAACCTTTGCATTCTTGGTGCATCCACGTGCAAAATGCCCTTCTTCCCCACATTTGTAACATAGCTCATTAGTCTCACCACGTTTTGCATTACATCCCTGAATTATTGATGTTCATAGCAGTCGAGCTCAAATTCACAGCAGAAGATCAGATAAAATCAAAGAAATATCTTATCGAGAATAAAAGATAAATAACTTACAAGACCATTATGGCCTGATTTGGCACAATTGTAACATGAGACTTCTCTAGAACTGTTAACAATGACATCCACGCAACACAGATGGCCATAATCCTTGCAAACATAACATTGTATTCCCTGCTCAATAAAAAATGTTTAGCATTAAAACATGACACAACTTACATAATGAAACTGGCAGCCACCACAATGATCAACCAATGGCACAAATCTTGTTCGTACTCTGATGAAAGGAAAGTGTTCTAGAAAATTGATTAACCTTCAAATCTTCATGTGAATAGTCATTGTTACATGATAGAATATCATGTCCTAAATCTCCACACCTTAGACAGATAACGGAATCTGAGGAAGTATGATTGTGCTTGTCGGGGCAGTTCTTTGCAATATGGCCCCTTCTTCTGCAAATGTAACAATCTTGCCCCTGTATACAAATTCATACATGATTTCAACTAGTGGAGATAACTAAGCAATAGAATCGTAGAAAATAACTCATTTGCAGAATACTCCACACAAAGAACACTAGTTAAATTACTCTCCAAAAGAAAACCTAAGCTTAAACAAGCATTCAATTCATGAACAGTAGATTATACCAGGAACGTAAAAATACAGCAATAAGGTAATCAGCAAAGCCAAAAATATGAATGATGAAAGGGAAATTTTCGTAGAGCATTACATTTTCATTAAATTACAGTCAGAGAAATAACTTTTAGAAAATTAACAGGAGAGAACAAGAACTCCCTTACCAAGGGCGTTTTAGTTCTCTCCGCATTTAAATATTCAAACCTATTGGAGACGCCCTTGGTAAGAGCGTTTTCCCTTGTTTTTAATTTTTTTTAGTCTGCTCCGTTAAAATAAATAAAAGAACCTAGGGAAAAAAAATTAGTGAAAACGCCCTTACTAGGGGCGTTTCCTATTTTTCAAATTTTTGTCTGCAAAGAATAATTAAAAATATTTAAAATTGTGTTTGGCCGAATATAAAAAATAATAATAAAATAATGAAGCCATCCTAAGTATGGGTGTCTTCTCTTGTTTTTTTACATATAGGTCCCTCCCAACATTGTTTTTTGCATATAGGTCCCTCTTAACGCAAAAACGTCCTTAAAAAATTTGTTGTTGATAGTTTTCTTTATTCTTTCAGATAAAAAAAGAATAAATTATTATTATTATTTTGGTTATTTTTTGTTTGTGTTTTGTAGGGCTTTTTGTTGACTTTTTACATATAGTTCCCTCCAAACTTTGATTAAAGGACCACATTACAAATAATTGATTATAGGGGACCATAGTGCAAAAAAATTCTTAAACGCCCATGCTATGTGCGTTTACAACTTAATTTATTATTATTATTATTATTTTGAAAATTTTATGGGAAACACCCATGCTATGTGGTTTGGATTTTTTTTCCCGACCCAAAAATAATAAAATAAAATAAAATAAAAAGTTGAAAACACCCTTACTAGGGGCGTTTTCGTTTTTTAATTTTTTTAAAGATTTTTTGTTTTGTTTTTCTAATCTAAATTTGAAAACACCCTTACTAAGGGTGTTTTTTGTTCTCTCCATGTAATTTTAACAAATTTTCTTCTCTGTGCATAATTTAACCAAACTTTAATGCTCTATACAAAAATTTCTGATTATGAAATAAAACTTGACACAGAAACTCAGCCTGACGGATAAACTCCCAGGAATCTTTCACTCGCCTAAATGATTTGAGAAATGTATTAAATATAAATAAACAAATATTTACTCTTAATAGCAGCACATAATCAAGATAGTTAGATATCTCCGTACAGACATGTAAGCGAACTTATGTCACTGTGAAGTTATATGTACAATAGACAACCCACATAGATGGAATAGGTACCCTTATCTGTGTCTATACAACCTAGATAGTGATCAACACCACTCCTCATAATTGCAATGTTCTGAAATGTATAAATAGAAAAACCATGTAGTTTGGATACACTTCTAACCATGTATTAGGTAGTCTCCTCTGCTCTATTGTTCGAAAACCATGACGATGAAGGTTCCGGATCACCATTGGGATAGTCTTCCATTGGTTTCTTAAGGTTAGCCTGTGTATGTGTATTTATGTGTTCCTTTTCATGTGTACATATAACAGCATCCATGTTGTACCCAATACGATGTTTTCTTAAACACCGTTTTCCAAGTAGCATTGTGTCTCTATGCCAACCTACATTAAAGCTGATCCCCTTATGGCAGAATTATCGATAGTACAAACATTAATAATAAATATTAAATATTTCCCCAAACAATACAGTTTATGCTTGCTGTTAGTTATGCGGCTTGCAAGTTGTATAGACAATTACATGCAAACTATTGCTAAAGCCTACATGTTTCACTTTATTACCTAGTCCTTATATTTCTGAATTCTTTTCCAGCCACAATGAGATCATAAATTGTGTTCTCATTACAGTTACTTAAATATGTGCATATCACTGGAAGAGTCAAAGGGTCAACAGGTCAGGTTTTACTACAACTGCTTAAGATGCATTTAGCTAACGTCCTTTTTTCGTTTGGGCAAGGCTTCAACCTTTCCTGGAGCTAAACATTGTATACAAAAGTCAACTCTAATATTTATGAACCTTTTCTACTCGAGGTATAAAAATGGGCAGATAACAATAATCACATATTGCCATAGCATATTGGATTTTAGCCAAACACGACACAGTATTATCAACATCAACTGATAGTCTGATACATTCAGCATCAGGTAAATTTTGGAATGTTTCAGTTAGTTTATGTTCTATTTGGCCCATCAACAACTAAAATCAACTAAAAGTGGCCAAACCGTGTACATATTGGCCAACAAATTTCAGAATAGGTCAAAACTTAAAAGTGTTTTACTTTTATTTTCATGTTTCAAAAATAAATCTACCACATATCATGAGGTGCTTTTCGAATATGCAATTACCAAGCTATAATTTCATAAAATAATATAAGTATGCAGAACAACTTTATTTTGAACTTTTATTCTCATGTCGTAATAAAATTTAAAATGTTGAAACTCAATACTGCAATGCTGTCTAACAATTGTTTGCCTATGGGGCTATATGCCAAATACTCATCGAAACAGTCCGAACCAACTCCACAGGTTCAAAGCTCGTTATCAAACACACACAAAATCCACAGGGGGCACAGGATGTTTACTTTGTCACATTTGAAATTTAAAATGGCAGATTCATGCTTCCGGCATTATAAACAATGGGGCGTAGCAAGAAAATAATTGAAATTGGTGTCCACTTTCACTTGAATGTGAGATACACTGATATAAGATGAATGTGTCATATTATCTTATAAAATAACATAAGTATGCAGTAACAACTTTATTTTGAACTTTTATTCTCATGTCGTAATAAATTTTAAAATGTTGAAACTCAATACTGCAATGCTGTCTAACAATTGTTTGCCTATGGGGCTATTATGCCAAATACTCACAGAAATAGTCCGAACCAACTCCACAAGTTTAAAGCTCGTTATCAAACACACACAAAATCCACAGGGGCCACAGGATATCTCTGATGTTTACTTTGTCACAATTGAAATTTAAAATGGCAGATTCATGCTTCCACCATTATAAACAACGGGTCGTAGCAAGAAAATAACAGAAATTGGTGTCCACTTTCAGTTGAATGTGAGATACACTGATATAAGATGAATGTGTCATATTATCTTATAAAAGCACGATTCAGTGTTCATCCGAGAAAGTACTAGCAATTTTGAATTTATATACATATTAACAACTGATAGTAATGCTGGTGTCTTTCTGTTTTTCTGCTCTTTATGAAGAGCTTGATCTCGAAGACAATTTCCGCAAATGTTATTATATAACCTAATGCTAGATACTGTTTTCTGGTTTGTCACTCTTTGTGAAGCATTCATCCTGAGACAAATTTACAAAAGTTTGCATAACCTAACTAAGTAGCAAAGTGGTGATTTTTTTTAGCAAGATGGAACCTCTTATAAAAAGGTGAGTCCCTGATTAACTATGAATTGGAACTACATCAATAGAAAACATGGGAATGCCAATGCCATGTTAAAAATACTATCAGACACTTGAAAAGTCCAATACTGTCAAGGATACATGTTGGATACACCTCATAATTCTCAATTATAGAACATAATAGTGCATCACAAATCTCAGGAGACATCTGATACTTGTAGCTTTCTATGCTATTGCCATTTTAAGGATTTCAAGAAATAATCGAGTTCACAAAGTATTATGACTTGTTGATGCATATTTATTAGAAATTTACCTTGCTCGTTAGCTACAGGATATCCATTGGGTACTCATTAAAATCAATATCATGTCATTTGCAAACCTTGCTCGTTAGCTACAGGATATCCATTGGGTACTCATTAAAATCAATATCATGTCATTTGCATGTTAAAGATTCTGTTTACAACTATGAGTGATCTTTATGCAATATGGGATTCAAAAATTTCTTATATCACATTTATATGCTTATCTGTCCTGTTTAGTTAAGTAATCAATTTATCTGTCTAAGCAAGTATAGCTCCATGTAAAGACATTTCTGTTGTATTAGGAACTTATTGTTTTCCAAGTGTGTGTGTGTGTGTGTGTTTATATCCCATGTATGCTCTTCAAATAGAGTATAGAAATTAGGTTTTATCGTTTCTACACAAAAGTTAAGCTCCAGTTCTAAGAGCATGAATGACTTACATTGACCAATGGTAATGTCGAATAACTCTTTCACCCATATGAAAAAGGTATCTGCTACCACTAGTGAAACGTCTTACAGAACCTAATATAGGTTAAACTGTAGGAAACACCTATATAATTTATATGTTTTTAGATTACCCCCTACCATTAAATTCTTAGCAGATTTTCATGTTGTATGCTTTAAGTGATTTCTGTCACTTAAGTGATATGTGCACCGCACCTAACCCCTGAATATGATCATTTTACCATCTCTCTAATTCCGCTCCCCCTCTCTTACTTGATTTGTGCCATAAGTAGATGTCCTAATATCTTCTTCCCCTTCTCTATTCATGTGGTGACCAGAAGTGATCGAGAGGCTTAATTGTATATGATTGTTGTTGAAGGGATTGATTAGAGAACCCTAAGCTTTTCATCTGCAGAAAGCCCTTTTAGAATTCGGGTAATTTCATCTGCAGAAAGCCCTTTAGAATCTCTTATTGTGCACTTCAATTCATGTTACCTGGAGAAATTGTAATTATTTCAAAACCCAAAGCCACTTATCTGAATTTTTGAAACCCTAACCTTCAAATCTAGAATTTCCAATTTCAACATGATAAGCATGTTTTTTCAAGGAGATGATGGAGGAGAAGGATTGAGTTAGGGTTAAGAATTAGAGCGGGATAAAATGGTCATAAGCAGGGTTCATGTGGTATGTGCAGGGTTCATGTGCGCTAACATCACTTATATCCAACTTAACTGACAGAACTCACTTGAAACAAACGGCACGAGAAAGCGTGCCACAAATTTAACGATATACGATAAGCTGAAAAAACATGGATATGTTAGGGGGCTGCAGATATATAACCCTTGAGCATCAAAAATATATAAACCTCAAAATATATATATATATATATATAACCGTTGACTGAGGATGCACAGACGCTCCAAAAATAAAGGTCGTGTCAGACATAACGAACAGAACCCAGGCACTCCAAAATACATTATATCTAACTTAACTGACAGAACTCACTTGAAACAAATGGCACGAGAAAGCATGCCACAAATTTAACGATATAGGATAAGCTGAAAAAACATGGATATGTTAGGGGGTTGCAAATATATACCCCTTGAGCATCAAAAATATATAAACCTCAAAAAATATATATATATATAACAGTTGACTGAGGATGCACAGACGCTCCAAAAATAAAGGTCGTGTCAGACATAACGAACAGAACCCAGGCACTCCAAAATACATTAGGACAACACCAAAATAGGTACCATGTCCATGTCGTTGTGTTCTTCCTTGTCGTGTCCGTACAATATAGCCCTCAACTCTCACTACATCTCTAGTTTTAGTGCAATGGCAAAGACTTTAATGTGGTATTAGAGAAACCTAGGTTTGAACCCTCTTGTGGACACTATATGTGAATTTTGCAAAAAATTATACCATTAGGTGAACTCGGGTCTCTGCCAAAAATAGGCCTTCAACCTACAAGGGCGTGCTAGAACAATATAAAGATATAATCCTCAACATACATAAACACAACTCTAGAGTTTTTGTGCAGTAACTTTTAACGTACAGCACATTATGAAGAAGTTGTTTGTGAAACTTTGACATGCAACCTGGAAGATGCAAGCACCAAGCTTTATAATAGTGCAAGTGACGCCCTCAAACTCCTTTATACATTAGTATAACATTCTTCTCTCATTGGTGAAGGGTTTAAACTTGGTTTAAATATTTTGTTTCCTTTGACCGATGGTTATTTGATGTCAATGATATTATGATGCTTCAGTCATAATTGGGTAATAATTTAATAAGTTATAATGGTATCATTTGTTATGTAGCATATTCATTGTTCATATACAAACTTAAATGTATAGCAAGATTTGGATTTAAATGTATGCTTCTATGCCGCAATATGCATTCGAGTGAGAACAATGCTCAAATGATTTGGCAATATATAGCACGTCATAGTACTTTCTTTATGAAATGTAACGTTATTTTTTGTTGAATAAACTCATCTTGAAATGTTATGAAACAGTGGCATGCTTGAAACAAGTGTACTTCTTAATATGATGCATGTGGGTGACAAGAAAACCAAGAAACCGTAGCAAATTTGATTCTACAAGTTGCTAAGGACCAATTTCTTGTTGATGAAACAGCTAAACCACAAAAATGACCTAGAGTAGTTACTGAGGGAAACTGAAATTGCACCTCCAAATTAGAGAAATGATAAGATAGTTCACCTGTGTGCAGTACTTCGCATTATGCCCAAACATCCCACACACAAAGCAGGGTTTTTTACGCTTCTCCTCCGTGCAATCAACAGCCATATGGCCTTCCTCGCCACAGTTGAAGCAAGTATCCAGGTTTCTCTCACCAGGATCAAAGTATCTAGGTCCACGCTAATCAGTATACAACAAGAAATTATCAAATCCTAGCAACACAGGGAACACAAAAGTCAAAGGAAGCAAAAGTGTTTTAGACCTACGAGAAGCTTTCTAAGAATCACATTGTCAGATTCTCCGTCCACTTTTGCAACCACAGGATCAGTTGCTCCAGATGGTTCTTCCTCCTTAAGCACAGCATCTGCCTGGAGATATATAGAACATCCAAATATGAATAAATCCTAGTTTCACAAAGTTACAGTCAATCATTAATCAAATTAGATTAACAATGATATAACCAATTCAAGGGTTCCTTTCCCTTTCTGAATTCAACAATTGCAATAACCATATTCCACAAAATTGACATAAAAATTATGAATCAAAGATAGATATCTTCTTCCCCTCCTTACTACCATTTGATAACATATTTTAGTAAATGGGGAAACAAAACCATGTGTTTATATTACCCTAAATATATAAATCTAAAGGTTTAAATTCCAACAAGCTTGAAGTACAAGAAAATAGAAGCCGAGAGAATTCGTATAGATTGTTTGGAATCACGTATATAACAAAGGAATCAACTGTCATATATTTTTGAAATAATTAAATCAAATGGTACATTTTTTCCATTTTGAAAGAAGAAATGCAGTAACATCTAAACCCCATGATTTCACAAAACTAAGAGAAAGGGTTTGGGAACAAGGAACACTGTTTTCAATTGTCTTAATAATTTTATTACATTGAAGGAAGACATGGATTTTATATTCCCACCACTCCCAAAGCGTGCATATTCCCTTTTAAAGATTAAGGTATAAAGACCAGATTCCTTGCAAGGGTGAGTCCTATTTTGCAAGGTACAAATTGAAGGGTCCAAAACCGATACTTAAACGAAAGGTCCAAAACCGATACATAATTTTTTGAACCTAGAGGCCACAGCAATGTACTTTCCAACCGGATTCCAGTCAACTTAAAATAGAGTTGCCGGCTTTTGAAACTCTAGCTGCAAAAGAGACAGTGGGAATAAATTTTCAAAACTGGACTTTTGAGCTTCCAAAACTCCTAGTCGTTATCCAGACATGCTTAGACTTCCAGTATTGAATATTTGTCTCAGAAATCTACAATCATGTTTTATTGCCATAACTCACATAAATAATAAAACCAAATCGTTGCAATATACATGCATGTACCTCCGACTGTGACCTAATCGACAAAAGCCACTTATACCAGTACTACATCCTAGGTTGCACGGACGATACGGAGACGGCGATGCGGATACGTACAGATTTTCACATGTTCTAGTGTATTTCGGAGTGTTTGTCCGTGTCCAGTACACGTGTCAGTGTCTCCGACAAGACAGACACAAAACACACCGGCTTTCGGAACATGATTACATTTCAGCTGCATTATTCGAATCTCTTCTTCTCCGCCACCGCCAGCTACCGAGTCCATCAGCAGATCAGTAAAAAATACTGAATGGTTTAGTTTTCATACCCAAGAAAAAAAATTTACTCACAGAGACTTGCTTTTCTGCTCCTTCTTCTCCATCATCCTTCTTCTTCGACTTCTTCTTCCTCTCCCTCAGCTTCCTCTTCTTCCTCTTCTTCTCCTCCTTCACTTCCTCCGTGCTGTTCATGACCAAATCGACGTCGTCGGAATAATCGGAAGGGATGACGATCAGATCGTCGGAGCCGGCTCTCTTCCGGCTGTACTCGAGCTTCCTCGCCTTCTCCACGATCGCCAGGCTCAGGTCCTTGTTCGCCTCCTCGTCGTCGCTGCTGCTGAGAGGGATCACTAATTGCGATTCCTCTCCGTCTTCCATGGATTCGAGTTTCTGCATTTTTTTTCTTCGAGGGTGGGGAGGGGAGGAGGGGGTGGGGGTGGTAGGGGGGTGTGCGGCGGAAGAAGAAGAAAAGAGAGACGACAAACCCTAACCCTAATCTCACCCAAAGATTGTACTTCTCTTGGAATAGTCTACTTCTATTAACGGGTCGGATTCTCTCAAATCCTAAACAAATACTTAGTAATTTCAAAATTGTGTAAAAAAATTAGTTATAGAAAAAAAAATGTCTATGGGGCACACATACAAGTACAAAAAAAGTCCAATACTATCTATACTAAAAAATATATATTAAATTAAATAATACTATCTATACTATACTATTATTATATAATTTAAATACTAGGAATATTTGACGATGTATATGGAAGAATGAATTATTGGATGTTTATTCACATTAGAGACTATATAAAATGATTTGTATTACCATATATAATTTTATCCTTATATGGTGATGACCAAATACAATATATTTTCACCATATACAAATATATATATCTATGGCAAGTACTAAATATATTATATTCCTCCCATATAACAAAGTTTTAAAAATTAAGATATAAATTTAAAATACAAAATTTGAAAGTAAAGTTTCTTTAATTTAGAGTGTATAAGTATCCATTGATGTAGTATATTAGTAAAAGTCATATCTTACATAACTTAATTCTCTAAGGAAATATAATTCATAAATTTTAAACATAAATGTATCTTATACATTTTCTTAATTACAAAATAATTTTAAATTTTAAATAAAATATATTTAAATTATAACATAACTAGTTTGATTCCATTATTTAAAACCCGTCTTTATAACATGAACAAAATTTGACAGTTCAAATTAGATTTTAAATTGTTTGAAGATATCGTATTCTAATAAAATTTACTTTCAAACAAAGTAAATTCTAAATTAAAATTAATATTATTTTACATAAATTAAAGACTAAAGTAGGTAGATTTAAAATATTTATAATTTAAATCAAGTCATGTAATATTTTAATTATAAGATAATTATAATTAAATTGAATATAATTCAAACTCTAAAATTTAACGCTTTTAAAAAAAAATCTAATGTAAATGTTTCTAAAATTTGAAGATTAGTTTATTAGATTATACTATATTTGAGATTATCTAATTAGATCTACATGCAATATAATATTAGATTTAGGATAGATATTGAAATAATTTTGAAATCATCAATCTAATTTAATCTAAGCAACTAATGTCCCAACGTTTTGAGATTATGTAAATGTTTAAATTATAGTTTGGAAATTTAACGTTATAACTTAAAAAAATGTATATCAGATTTTGAGTAAATTTTAAAAAATGTTAGATTTCATATTTTTTTTATTAGATTTGATTATTTATAATTATGTCATATTCTAAACTACTTGATTAATCTATCTATCTATACTATTATATAATACAAATGTCATGGATGTTTGGATTATATATATTATTAGATAAAATTACATGTGTGTTATGACTATATCCCATTAATTTAAATTTCTTAACTGATTGTAACATCCTCTTTTTTCTACATGCATTCATTGTTTCCACCTCTTTTTTTAATCTTCTCTTTAATTAAGAGAGCATAAATTCTACTATTTTCATGTTTCTTCTAACAAAAAACTTCTTTGTTCTCCAAACATTTCTCGATACTTTACTGCAAGCTTGCCAACTCCAAACCTATTTTCACACATACACATACTTCGCTTGGGCATCCTACTCATACTCTGCCGCAAACCTTTTGCCAATGCCGCTGAAGTCGACTAGCACGCCTTTGCTTTTGTTGTCGAACATGACGCTACAACTTGCAGACGCACGTCGGTTGACGTTTCCTCCGCATGAACGTCATGAGCCTAACCACTTGCCACAAGACAAAGGTAACAATTTCTTATAGACAAAATATACTATAGGAGCATCTGTGTTTTTAGAATCGTGAAACCATTAATTTATTAACATAGAGAGATTGGACAATTGCCCTACATTAGTTCAAGAATTTGTGAAAAATATAAACAACCTTCATCTTAGTTGAGCATCGTATATTTTTGCTAATAATATAGGAGCATCTATGTTATATAGGTTTAAAAACAAAGATAACAATTTCATATAGACCCAAATGACCTAGTCGATGAGTCAACTCTTAAAGACAACATTTTAATTAAATACATTTAATCTGGAAATTTTTAATTTAAATAAAACATATTTTTCTAACCTCTCTTGTTCTCAAAAATGTAAAAAAAAAAGATATTTATATATATATATCGTAAAATATGTATATTTTAATAGAATGTATGATTACATAAATAAAGTTTTTTTTTAATTGTATTCGTGTGTTTTTGTTCCTCCCATTATGCAGGAAGAAAGTTGGTAAGTACTCACATCCTTCATTTGGATCTTAGTCCCATTCCTTTTCATATATATATTGTGTCTAACCTTTTCTGTCATGTATTTCATATCAAATGTTTAATTTTTTTAATATAGTCCTATTTTAAAAGTATGCATGTAAATAAAAATTATTTCTTTGAGCTATATAAAAAATATAATTTTTTTTCCTTCTTCTTTCATAGATTCAATGATTAGTCATTTAGACTAACAATCAATAAAGCTAATAAAAAATATATTTTGTATCCGTGTGTTTTTGCTCCTAACGTGTTATAAACTTATGAGTAAGAAAGTTCATAATCATTGCCATCCTTCTTTGCTCCCCTCGTGTTGCAATCTTAATTTGTGAAATTAAAATTTTAGAATTTTAACAAATAAATTTGGATAAATCTACTTGCTTAACAATAAATTAACTTTTTCCTATAAATTATTTTTTTGGATAAAGCTTAATACTTCAAAATCTTAATTTATATAAGATTATAGTTGTATAAAGAAACTACTATTCATATTCAATTTACAAATTTGGGTTATATATTAGTACATGTTTATCTATTTAAACATGTTACTTGTTGTTGGGATCGGACACGCTCTGCAAGCGCTTTGATACCGTATCTGAGACGGACCTCAACAAAAACTTAGGCCAACCCACATGAGATAACCAACCCTTGTCTAACGAACACCAAACATAGATAAAGACAACGTATATGGCGGTGACTACGTCACCTGAACAAATTTCAATCTATATAACTCAGATAAAATTACAAGATTGACAAAACCAATGTTGAATTCTTTGCCCTAATAGGTTCAACTCCCTCACCACACGCAAGAAGAAAAGACATAGATTACAGTTGAAATCACTCACCAAAGTCCATAGCAATTTTCCTGAACAAAGGCGACGACTACTCGATCAGATCTTCTTTTCCTTTTGTCTTGAATGGCGAACCTTAAGAGCAAAGCACAGACTTTCTCTTAGATTTTTTGTGGACGAGAACTCTGAATTTTCACCTTTTGTGTTATATTCTTTGTGCCTCCACCCTCACCCATATAAATAGGATGAGAAATCATAGTTTAGGTCATATAAATTTCTAAATAGAAAACTCATTATCTAAAATAGAAAACACCAATTATGGGCATCAAAATATGGTCAAATTAAATATTTGATACAAATTTAAAATCCAATCAAATTAATATAGATTTTTAAATTACATCAAATCAAATTGTTATCATATTTGGGCTCCAAAATTTGCTTTTACCAATTCAGACTGACCTACATACTCCTCCTCCAGTCTGATGGGAGGGTGTTGACCCCATAGCTCATTAGCTGGACTCCATATTTGTTGTCTCACGACAGAGTTTCTGCTCCCCAATGCCACCGATCTCCGATCCTTCGAGCTGCTTTGCATCTTCCTTAGTCTCCAGCTCCTCGACCGTCACGTCGATGTTAGCTGCCATACGTAGCACCTCTTGCACCAATAGGATCCTGCCAACATCAATGACATGGCTGTCACTCCCCGTTCCCAGTATATGTATTAGGAGCATATTATTCTCGCTTGCATGCTATTTATTTGGTTGCATGAGACTAGACACATTCTTTGATTTGTCTTGGTTCTTGGTTCATGGTTTGGGTTGGTTTGTCATGAGTTAAACCCATGGTCTAAACCTCAAACCCTAGCTATATAACCCAACTTCTTTCTCTCTTCCTTTTCATTTTTTTCTTGTCCTTCTCTCTCTTAGGTTTTTTCCTCCCTTCATCGGCAAGTACACCTTGCATGAGAAATAAAAAAATCCTCCATATTATTGGTCTATTATGTTTATTGTGTGATTTTAAGCATGTTTAGAACTTGGTAAATTTGGATTTGGTGGATGGAATGGTGTAGATCTTGATTTTTATGAGTGTGGGTGTTCTTGAATTTTTTTGGTTTTGATCTTCAAAAGCTTGTTGTTTTTGAACACTTATTGTTCTATGTGATTGAGCACTTCATTTCGAGTAATTTGGCTTTTGAACCACTTGATTTGGAGTTGAGATGAGAATTTTATGGCATAACTAGTTTTTTCAGATTCTTGGAGTTTTTTCATAGCCAAATTGTTGTTCTGGAACGATGGAGTACCATGCAACCCAGCAACATGTGCTCCCTCCAGCATACGTCCATCTTGTTGGATGCATGTTTGCTTTGTGCATCATTTCAAAAGTCGGACGTATAGTACCTTGAACGCATGAAAATCCACTAAGTCCTGACTCCATGCGTCCAAGAGATTATGATGCCATGAGCCATGCGTCTCTTTTTTTGGGCGCATGTCTCTACACGACTTTTGTGTATCTACACGACTTTTTATGTCTTTGTCTTTTCTCTCTGACATTTATGCCTTGTCACATCAATCACCTTTATGTCACTTCCATGATATTTTATTTATTGCCCATCACTTCGGCACTTGTCCCATGTAGTGGACTTTTGCCCGAGCATGCGGCCTGGAGGAGCATACGGCCATGTTAGAACATACGACCGGGTTGGTTCATGCGGCTTGACCTTCTTGTGCATGACATAAACACATATTATCCTTAGTGACTCGTGTGTACACGTAGTACTTTCTTGTTGGGATCATTTATTTTAGTTGAAATATTTCTTATCATCCTCTGTGTGGCTGATCCTGGTTATTGCTTGTGTTATAATTATAGGAGAGAATAGACTCAGTAACCTGACCATGTGCTCGAACTCATGCTTATGATCTTGGTAACTGGACTCGAATACTGTATTTGTGCTGATACAATTATTGCTTGATATTGTTCATGATTTGTGCACCGAGGTATGACATACCGTGTTACGTGTTAAGAGATTTATATTTGGGTTGTGCATCGAGAATGCCTCCAAATTCCTGAATACGTGATACTATATATATATTTTTCCTCCAACATGAAACATGATATGTGAGTCAAGTACCAAAGCGTGGCTAGGATTTTGATTATTGAATATTGCATACAGGCTCGGGTGAATCCAGATTGAACTTCTATGGATTCGTATCTAGCGTGCTCGTACCTTATACGACATCTTAAAAAAAATTCTCATGTGGTCATGCCTTAAAATTTTAAAATAATATAGGGTTAATTAAGCAACTAAAAGTGGTAGTAACATTGGGAGAAAACGGTATCCCGAGATCATGCCAACGAACCTTTCCACAGAGATTCATTATACGTGTGATGTGGGTTGGCCACCACATATATTGTATATCATCTGCCTTAGTGTAGTGCAGTATCTGCAGTAGCCCTTTGGGGAACTTGTGCAATTCGTGAAGTGCCTGTATAATCATTTTATTTGGCTCGGTTAGCTCATGTTCGGCGATGGCGTGATCCGAGGATACCTATTATGCATTATTCTGAGATAACCTCAGACTCCACAAATAGCAAGTCGTACAAGTGATTGGCCGATCTTATTAATTAAACTTGGTTGTGATTGTATTATTCTATTAGTAACCTAGGAAAATGGACTATCATAGTGTGATGGATTCAACCCTTGTCCTTCTTTGGTTGTAGGGTTGGGCCTTTGTGTTAGGATATGCCATGGACCTAAGTTACGGCGTAGAATATATATATATATTATATTTATTGCTTGGGTTTTTGTTTCTCTATTTCGTGCTTTCTTTGTGGTACTTGTTATTTAGGGTCTAACCCTACTAGTTTTGCATGACCAAGTTTCGAGCCAGCACCCGAGGATCCAATATACTTTCCCCCGACTCATGGCGCGTACCAGAAACATGGTCGCCGAGGATAACGAGTGGGTTTTCTTCTTTCCTGCTCGTCATTGTACATTTTACTCTTTTGGGCGTTTAGCCACCGACGCATGTTAGCGGGCACGTCTAGACATTAGTTCATTTTTATGACTGTATATAAATCAGACTGCAGTTGATCACTGTCATGTACTTTTATTACTAAACTATTTTTTTTATTTTGTACAGCTGGTCTCCAAAATATTTTGATAAAAGCGTTTGGGATGCCTTATTGCTTTATCATATATGTTCTATGATTATTGTTTCTTGTTTGATTGATTGAGACCTAGATGTTCGTATGACCCTAAGTGATCTGATTGTAGAAGATACCTCCTTGTCTAGTTACAACCGTGATCGTCGTATGACGTATAGTACCTTGTATGGGGTAGCTGGCCGTGTCCGTCTCTGTATTATGGTATTGGGCATGACAAGGTTTTAGTGGTGGCCCATGCAGGTCTGTTCTACAGACTTGTGGGGTGTCATGGTCATAGGAGTCTCAATCAAACATTATCTTTCTTGAAATTCTGAATTCGTCCTCTTCGATACTCAGCTTAAAATTTTCCAGATTGGTTGCTTCCTTGTTCCTTCTTGTCATGTACTTGATATTTCTTGTGCTATTCTTTAGGATTTCTCCCTCTATATATTGCAGCAACAAGAGAGGCAAAGTTGTCAGTGGAACGAGGTCCTGTAGAACCCCAACGAGGGATCCAAGTTGGTTAAGCTCTGATAGTGATATTGGGTATACCTTCTGGAATATTGGTTATGCTCTTGGCATCAACTCTATATAGAATTATACTTCTCTAATTGGGGGTAATCCGGGAAGCTCGTCGGGAACTGCGTCCATAAGTTCTTCAACTATTTTGGGTATCGGGTTCTCTTCCGTTGCTACTGTTGCGATTCCTTCCTTATGATGGTCTTCTGCTATTATGCTAAGAATAAACTTTTTTAGACCAGGGACTCTAAATAACACTCTACCCTCATGGCAATATATCATTGTATGACTATTTCTCAATCAGTCCATGCCTAAGATAACGTCAAAGTTACCCATAGGAAACTCGATCAACTTCGCAGGTAATAAATGTCCACATACTACAATTGGACACGCTAGGCACACCCTACTAACTCCTACGATCCCATTGCTAGTGAGTATATTCAGCCTCTCTGGTAATGCCTCAAACTTCAATCCAATACGTGTCATATATCGTGCAGATATAAATGAGTGCGAAGTTCCAGAATTAAATAATGCTATGGAAGGAAAGGTTGTAACGGAAATGTTATCCGCTACTACGTTGCCTGATGCCATAGGTTCTTCCAGAGAAAAGGTGAACGCCTATCCTTGGCCTTGTCAAGCTCTCTGTTGTTGCCTTCCCTGGTGTCGTTGTTGCGGTCTCTGTTATTTCTGCTGCTGTTGTTGTCGGTACAATTATGCCTGTGTCGGCAACGGACGCTGAGCTATATGTCGTACCGCTACTGCTGGTCCTCCTTGATGCACTGTCCTTGGAGCAGGCAATGCAGAAAACTATTGTACTGGCCTTTCTGGCCTCTGTATCATAGGATAAGTGGCAACCCTATGATCGAGGCTTCCACATCTCAATCATAGCCCATTCGCTGCCAGGCAAACATCCTGGGTATGACCTTCCTTGCCATAATACGTACAACCCGTCGGCTCTCCTCGTCGTTGTTGCTGTTGTTGCTGTTGTTGCCTCTGCTGCTGTTGTCGAGTAGATGTTATCACTGTCTAGGTTACTAGCCTCCTCTGTGTTACATCATGGATGCGAATGCCAGGGAATGGTACTAACGTTCGTGGTACTGGTCCTCCCTCGCTGCTTTGTCCATGAGGCCTCTTCCGATCTACTCTTCTTGATGCCATCCTCTTAGAGGTAAGCTCAACCCTCTTGGCCGCTATCAATACTGCCTCGAATATCTGGTAGTCATGCACCTTTACCATGTGTAAAATCTCCAAGTGAACTTATTGCTCTCTCTAACTCTGTTGCCACCATGGTTGGAGCAAGCCTTCTCAGTCGACAAAACTCCACCGTGTAACCATCTACTGTCCTTCCAGCCTGCTTGAGGTTAGTAAACCTCTGATGTAACTCACACTGAGCCACAATCCCAAAGTACTTCATCCTGAACCGGGTTCTAAAATTGTCCAACAAAATAGGATGCCCAATCATACCTCCATCATGGACCACCAATCTTTTGCAAGATCTTGAAGCTGGAAGCGAACCAGGTCAACATGTTCCTCAACCGAAACTTTAGCTGCTGTCAGAATGGTCTAAATATCCTGGAGCCAATAATCTGCCGAAATGGCATCCTCCGTGCCATCAAAATATCTGGGATTCAGTCTACAAAACCTAACAATATGCCCCATAATCTACTCTCATGCCTCGTTCCAGGGGCGTCTGCAACCCTTGGTTCAACAGTACATTTTGTTCTTGCTGTTGAAGCTATTGACGTTGTTGTTCCTGATGTTGTTGCTGCTGAACCACCATCTGATGTTGTTGGGCAGCTAATATTCCCCAGATAATCTCCAGCAAGGCAGGGGTTCCAGTGCTTCCGGTCCTGCGGGAGGTAAAAGAACATTTGGAGCCTGCTGCTCTGTCGCATTTATCGTGGGCTCAACTTGGATCCCTGACAGGGGTTCTATAGGACCTCGTTCCACTGGCAACTCTGTCTCTCTTGTTGCTGTAATATCTGGAGGAGGGAAAACCCTAAAGAAGAGCACAAACATCAAGTACATGATGAAAAGGAACAAGGAAACAACCAGTTTGGGAAATTTCAAGCTGAGTATTGAAGATGACGAATTAAGAATTTCAAGAAGGATCATGTTTGATTGAGACTCCTATAACCATGACACCCCATAAGTCTGTAGAACAGACCTGCATGAGACACCACTAAAATCTTGTCATGCCCCAGTACCAGAATACGGAGATGGACACGACCAACTACCTCGTATAAGGTACTATACATCGTACGACGATCATGGCTGTAACTAGACAAGGGGGTGCATGCTACAACCAGGTCACTTAGGGTCACACGAACATCTTTGTCTTAATTAATCAAACAAGAAATAATAATCATAAAGCATATATGAAAAAGCAATAAGGCGTACCAAACGCTTTGATCAAAATATTCTGGAGAGACCAGCTGTACAAAATAAGAAGCTGGTAGAGTAAAAAAAGAACATGACAGTGATCAGCTATAGTCTGATTTAATACAATCATGTAAGAAAACTAAATGTCCATACGTGTCGGCCAACAGGTGCCGGTGGCTAAATGCCCAGAAGATAAAATGTACAGTGACGAGCAAGGAAGAAGAAAACCCACTCGTTATCCTCGGCGGCCATATTCCCGGTACGTGTCATGAGTCGTGGGGAAGTATGCTGGATCCTTGGGTGTTGGCTCGAAACCTGGCTATGCAAAACCAGTGGGGTTAGACCCCAAATAGCAAGTACCACAAATGAAGCACGAAAAAGAGAAACAAAAATCCAAGCAATAAATATATAATAATATAAAATAGTTCTGCGTCATAACTTAGGTCTATGGCATATGTCACGCCCCAGTCCCAAAATACGTAGGACTAGGAACACGTAAGCATGCCAGTCGCATGGATATGGCAACTCCAATATATGGAAACCAAAATCTACACGTACGCTGTAATATGAAAATCAATCCACAAGTGGTATAAACATATGTCATAAGTCATATGGTACAATCTAAATCTCATCCACAGAAAATCAATATAAATAATAACCAGCATCTATATAACTAGATGTCAACATAAATATCTAAGGATGATAGTTGGATGGAAACAAATCCACTACCAACTCGAATGTAAGAGCAAATATTAAAATAAGTACAACACAACAACACCATATAAGAACACCATCTAGCAATCACGGGGTCAAAGAGAGGACATCCACGAAACATATATAGCCATCCAATCTGTGCTCATGCAAATACTCAAGAATAGATACACCTGGCAGCGGACCAGGTCCTCAGAGGGACGTAACAAGATACAGAAAATACGAGCCAATTTGAATACAGTAAACATGCATATAATTTGAAAATAAATAAGTACGCTGTACAAGACCATCTATATGAATACAAATGAGGACAACTTTTCGACGTATGGGCAAGGGTAGGCTACTCGATCTAATCCTGACAACCTCACGCTCGTCAGTGGACATCATCAGCCGACATACCTCTGGGGTAGCGACCCTCGGACTCCATCAATCGACATACCTCTCGGGTAGCGACCATCGGACACGACCACCATAGCGCGTGCTAGAAACTATGGTTTACCAGAGTGGTTAAAAGCTCATACGCCTAATGATTGTCCCCTATGATACTAAGTGTCAAGTGTGTGCCAACATATCTAATATATAGTAATGACTGAAAGGAACTACACATGCAATAAATAAACATAATTGAAATAAATATACAGAAATATACTAAGCATGTAAAATACTGTAAGCAATTTGGCAAGGTATCTTGCCTGGGGTCCTGCTGCTGGTATGAATCAGAGTCCAAGTCACAGTCCAAATAGCCTATGTATTACAAATTTATCATGTCAAAAGATAATTTATTTTAATTTATTTAATTCTGAAATAATTACTCTAAAATTCTATTTTAATCTTATTAGTCTGATTTTTATGTTAATTTCTAAATTTTGTCCAAAGAAACTGAATTTTATCAACTCGAGACTCATGGCACGCAAATCGAGGCGATCTGTTGACCAAAAAGTCAACCGACACAAACTCAACTTTCATGCATGATTTCCTGTAGATTTCAGCGTTAAAAATATGCTGGAATTTACGGCTCGTCCAAATTCAAATTCGTTTGGGAATTATGGCACATACAAATTTTGTATTGTGCACCGATGGTTAAATTCTAACCTAGAAGTTCTACAAAATTAACAGTATATAAATACTTTATATTAAATTATGGGAAAAATATATGTCAATGATCTCGACATTATCTTTCCAAAACTTTAAACGGTTCATGATTCTGATTCCTGGTTCTCCCGGAATCGCAAAAATATTGAAACATATTTATTTTCGGACATGCTGTACTCTACGAATTTTTCAGAATTTAATACTCATAATTTCGTAAAATAAATTATATAATCAGAAAGCTAACCTCAATATCTTTCTAAGGCAAGAAACTAGGCCTTGTTTGGAGTCCGGAGCTATACGCAATAGCTTGTGGAAGATGAAGGAACCCTAGATGACAATTCTCCAAAATCTCTCTCTCTAAAATAATGGAATAATTATGGGTATAATAATAATATATATATATAGGGATGTACCTGCGGCTGAAAGGATATTTATAGGCTGACACGTGTCAGAATCTGATTGGATGATTTTTGTTATATTATTTGTTTTTTATTTGACTTTATCAAAACATTATTTAAGTCATTTTAAATCTAAATAACTCCAAATAAATATTAAAAATAATCATAAAAATCTGGAAAAATTACATAAAATATATTTTGAACCTATAAACCCTAGAAAAATATTTGGGACAATTTTATATTCATAAGTTTACTACTATAATTAGGAGAAGCTCTAAACATTAGTTTTATCCATTTAACTAAAAATAAATACTAACATTATTCCAAAAATTCTGAAATAATTCCAGAAAGTATATAATAATATTATAAACCCTAAAAAATAACGTGGGTCTATTCTATATATCTGGGCTTGCACAATAAATTCTACAAGTCCTAAAATTTAGTTATTAGTCTAAATAACTCCCAATAAATACTAAAAGTATTCAGAAAATTCCCAGAAAATTCTAGAAAATATATTTGACTATTTAGAACATAAATTAAAATTTTGGAATATTTTTATTTAAGTTTGAACATAAAATAAATTCTTCAAAGTCCTAGAAAATTAGTGTTACTAGTTTTTAATTAACTAAAAATTATGGAAAAATCTCAATAATCTAAAATAGCCTAAAAATAATTCTAAATAAATATTTATATAAGTAAATATACTAAAAAAAATTTATTTTCTAATTAACTAAGAGAATACTCTAAATAAATTCAACATCTATAATAAATATAATAATATAAAATATACACAAAATACCTATTTTGGGTGAGGGAGTTTACAGCATATCCTAACACAAAGGACCAACCCTACAACCGAACAAGGACAAGGGTTGAATCCATTATACTATGATAGTCCATTTACCTAGGCTACTAACAGAATAATACAATCACAATCAAGTCCAATTAATAAAATTGGCCAATCACTTGTACAGCTTACTATTTGTGGAGTCTGAGGTTATCTCAAAATAATGTATAATAAGTATCCTCAGATCACGTCATTGCCGAACACGAGCTAACCGAGCCAAATAGATGAATATACAGGAACTTTACAAATTTTACCAGTTTCCTGTAGGGCCACTACGCTAGATGTCACGTCCCAGTCCTAAAATACGTAGGACTAAGAATACATAAACATGTCAGCCATATGTATATGACTACTCCAATATATAAAAACCATAACACATACGTACGTTGTAATATGAATAATAATTCACAAGTGGTATATAATTGTCACGAGTCACTGGACATAACTAAATCTTATCCACAAAATAAAATAGAAATGAATAACCAATCAACTATATAACTGAATCAAGTATAAAATTCTTGATAAGAACAATTAGTTGGGTGAAGACAAATCCACTATCAAACTAGAATAAAATAGAATATGACTTCTTAAAATAAATAAACGACAGAAAAGTATCAACTCAACTACGAACCAAGAGACACGAAGGTAAAGAGCTCATCGGAAGGGAATAAAGTAGCATGTCCTGATCTATACTTCTGTAAATAGTCTTAATCGTCTATACCTATAAAGGGACCAGGTCCACAGAGGGACGTAACAAGATACATAAACGCATGTCGATAAAGTACTGAAAGTAAACATCCAACATGATCGCCTAACCAGTCTATGTGATATGCAATTTAAGAACAACTTTTTTCGCGTATGGACTATCTGGCTAAAATAATGGGATCGACATAGTTCTCTCGGAGATCCAGGGGCCACTGGCATAACATCTTTCGATCGTCATAGGCATATAGTAAATGATGGGGTCATAATGTCTCGCGTCTCCGGTGGAGCTTACGACCCAACAAAAAGTGTAAAAGAGTCACATACGCTTACTCATTGTTCTCTCCACCTAATTCTACTAACCATGTCATATCCATGATACATAAATACCTCTAGTAGCTACTAAGTCTTCTAACATGCAATTCTATTAGCAGTTATTTTCTATCGCACGTTCCATACGTATCGATGGCCAGTCAATACGCAAGTCCATGATCTACATGAGACTCACAACTCGTGTAACACCCGTGTCAGGCTATATGAAACATAAAGATGCCTCAAAATTATGTGGTGGTCTCTTAACTGTAGGTTAATATGCATAATATAAATAAAAGTCAAAGGACGACGCAATCGTCGTTGCACCCAAGTCATTCTTGGACGCACAATTTTATATAAAAAATAACTAAAAATAAACAACAAAAAATAAATATTCAGCAAATGAATGTAACTAAGCAATACTGTGGTAAGGTATACTTGCCTGACAAGCAATTTGTGTAGTATGGATGTCCCCACAAGTACCAGAAACCAGAAGATAGGGACTCTGAAAGAATGTCTCCGGATACTAAAATAAACATCACCAACATCTCCAAAATCAACGAGATAGTCAGAAAACTCTATCATTTTGTCCAATTTGGATACAGGGCTAAAACGGTAATTTTGGCCAAAGCGGAGTTCATATGTGGGCCACTTTGTACCAAAAAATGTGTCAAGGTCAAAAGTCTCTAAATAGAACAAATTATAAGTCAAACAAATCCTAATCGATAATACGAACTCAATGGTATATCCAGTTTTGGATTCTGGTGAGTCGATCAAAAAATATCTCGTCAAGTCAAACCGTGGGACCCACAAAATGACGATTCGATCAACTATCTCGGAATCGCGTGAAACTTGGGTCACAGGACTGTAACACCCCATTCCGTTCAAGTGGACTACCGATTCAAACGATAAAAGTGCAATATTTTGACCCGCTTTGCTCAGGCGAGAATACTCGTTTGAGGCAAAGGATATCCAGACTTGTCCCTACAGGAATTCGGCTTAGGCTTTCAGAGACTCGCTTCACGTATCGCTCTACCGAGGCGAATCATCGCTAAGGTTGGTGGCTACGATGAACTTATCTTTGCTTAGCCAGCACACATAAAATCTGAAATGATACATGTTGGTCGCTAGGTGAATCACCCACTGCATGCTAATAAGAATTTAATGCACCTAGCTAAGAGAATAATCCCAACTTGTATTGCTTGTGCTAGAACATAGAAATAAAATATTGCTTATATTCAGACCCTCGCATGCTACCCTAGATCAGTCGCTCGGTAAGTCCCTATGCGGTTTTACCTCTCGGCTTACCTTCGGGCCCGAGCTAACATGAATGTTTGTGTTTATACAAATACATGCTTGTTTGCTTGTATGTTGCCTTGTCTTCATCCAAACCCCGGAAGACTACTAAGTAGTCGTCCCGTGCAAGAATGAACCTGCAAGTATCCGGGACCGTTAGGTCACCAAAGGCAGCCCCGAACCAGGGGAATGCATCAAGGCAAGTCATTCACTGAACAAAGAATCAAGATTCAAGTATCTCGTGTACTCGTGTTCCCGTGCACTCGTGTTCTCGTGTTCTCGTGCACTCGTGTTCTCGTGTATCTCGTGATAATTGGAAGACTAATAATTGCATATCGCGGATAACTCGAAAATGAGGTATTGTTCCACGGACGGTCACAGGGGCACTGGGGCCGATCCGATCCGGATGGAACTCGCGTATAGTCATCGTGTACCGGACAGGATAGCTTGCAGCACATCGTGTACTCTCATAGCATGCTATTATTGTCCTGGACTATGTCCTTTATGGCTATGCCAGTGACTCATGTTCATATAGATAAGTCATCCTCGCTTAGCGGCTATTCGTGTGCGAGTCATTGCATCGCATCAATGAATAACTGAACACATGAACGATCTTGATATAACGACTCTCGTGTTTGCACATGTTATTGCCTTGGTTTTCATTATGAATGCCCCTGAATGTTTATGCCTGCCCGTGCTTGAATTAATAATGTTTGCCTTGGACAGGGAAGGACAAATGGTAAGTCTCACCGTGTTTCCTCTGATGTTGCACGGCGCACTGCCACACGAGTTAGGCTATTCAATCTTTGCATGAAACTGATCCTAAGGCAACTAGAAAGACAACTTAATAGTTGTGCACGAAACCTGTATTACGTGTTTGGATTTGTCGAGCGGGCGAGTAGCCTCCCCACCAGTGCATTCAATGTACTGATAACCCACCAGATCGTTTACAGGGTGCGGGAGAACCTCGTTCGGTGCGGATACCTCCTTCGTGCGTGCTAAGGCCAGGAGTTCCCTCTGAAGCCTTGGAGCGCTGCGTCCGGAACAAAAGCACATATACAAGACATAATATTGTGAACATCGCCCGAACATCGTCTGTACAATTATTCCACAATTGTAGCCACTTGGCACGCTTTTACTGTTTCAGAGAGGGAGAGCTTGAGCGACTTGTAATCTCGGCTATACGTCGCCTGTAACACTTATTTATATCAATAAAAGAGTTTACTTTACTTCAACTTGTGTTATTCAATGATTCCGCTATATTGTCGACTCAGTGAACTTGTTACCAATCGCCTATGCATTCATGACTCTGCCGCACTCGGACAATCTGTGCGACTCTATGGCTTAGAACTCTTACCGCCAGCCAATGAACCACGGCCTTGCACGGGCGTGGCTCACGCTCGTGCGGCATCATGCCCGGATGGGTCACTAAGCGATCGTTCCGTGGGAGCACTGGCACGGTGATTCTCGCCTAGCGGGAACGGCCAATTTAGCATGCAAGAGATCGGGGCGTGACATGTTGGTTTCAGAGCCTGGCTTATACGCCTTTGGACTTTATTTCGATTATCTCAGTTTCGAAAGCTCGTTCGTGGGTTATGTGCATGCTCTCTCTCATTGTCCCAAATGGAATATTCTAACAATAAGTCTAAATACTTTCAAAATACATTTTTAATGATAAGATTGCCTGTATGATATTGTGCTGCGAGTGGCCTTTGTGCCAACCTGAGTGAGAACCCTTGAGATTATCACAAGTAGCTTGTCCGATTTTACTATCTCTAAGTTTGGTTGAATGCATATGCTTTAGGGACGCCTTGAACTTGTGCACGATCCAAGACTCAAGAAGATGTGAAACTCGAGTGCTAAGACTTCGCTATCGCCGAGTTGGTGAAATGCATGTATTAGAGGGGCACTTCGAGTATGTGTACGATCTACACTCGCGATATGCTAATCTCGAATACTTGTGCAAGTGAATATCAAAATGAACAAGTACAACGACTTGTATAGGTTTACCACTACCAAAAAAAGTCAAATTAGCGACGCCTAAAAACATCGCCAAATGACAAAAAAAACGTCGCTAAACACGTTTAGCGACGTAATTAGCGACGTTTTAACTTAGTCGGAAGAAACCAAGTCGCTGAACGGAAAAACGTCGCTAAACGTCGCTATGCCGACGTTTTTTAGCGACTTTATTGAGTCACTAAATGTAGCGACGTTTAGCGACGCAGCGTCACGAAATAGCGATGTTTCTTAAAGTCGCTAAACGTCGCTCATTAGCGACTTATATAGCAACGTAACAGCGACGTCTTTAATGACCTGGCAATACTGCCATGTCAGTAATTTGCGACGTACAGCGACTTAGTTTAGCGACGTTTAGTGACGTCGTTAGCGACGGCTAATGACACGTCGCTAATTAGCGACTTGTTTAGCGACTTACAAAAACGTCGCTAGACATCGCTAAACGTCGCTAAATACGTCGCTAAATTGAAAAAAAACAAAAAAAAAACTGAATTGTTCCAAACTATTATTCCTGCAATTTATAAATTTCTAATTAAAAATAGACCCGGAGCAACCCTCCGTTGAATTCTATGGGTTCGCCGACCCCTTCGGTGGAACACTCAACACCGGATTAACAATATTTAATATGAATAAAAGTATCACAGGCATACAATTAATACACACAAATATTATAGACAGACAATATAAGTATCACAGTCATAAAAGTATCACAATATCACAGTCACACAAAATGGGCATAAACAACATCACAAAATACATAATATATAAGTATCAGAGTATCACAGTAACACAAAATGCATAATATATAAGTATATGAAACAGTATAGTATCAATCTCGAGGATTTCCAAAACGGGGCAGATACCAGTCCCTCAAATACTGCGCATAAACAACGTTTATGTTATCAAGCTCCGCTATGGGTGCTGGGTGATTGGAACTCCCCGTCTGAGATACAACCGCGATAGGTGCTGGGTGACTGGAACTCCCCGCAGGTGGTATCTCTTCCTCCTTAACAGTAGGAGGCATCACTTCCTCCTTAACAGTAGGAGGCATCACTTCCTCCTTAACAGTAGGAGGTGTCGCTCTCTTAGGTGCCATCTGGTAAGATAGATGAAAACAAAGAATTAGCAAAGAATTAGCTATTGGACCAGAACGGAAGAATTAGATGACTCACAAAGAATTAGCTGTAATTAATGTCAGGGGTACAGAGAGATAAGAAGAATGCAACAAAACTTAGGGGGGGTGTACTTGAGCACAGTGACCCCACTAATCTCTATAGTTTTGTGCACTTTAAAATCTCGCAGTTGATGTTATTATCTATCTGCTGATTGACATAAAATAATTATGCATACTGAAAGACAGATATTGGTCTCTTCTTTCCTTCTTCCCAGAAATAAAATAATTATGCATACTGAACTAAATAAATAAATAATTAGTCAATATTACACAATTATATTCATTACCACATGATATCTTAATTCAGGTGTTAAATTTGTCATTCTTGACAAAATAAAGAATGAGTTTCAGATATTTATTGAGTTGTGTTCTTCTATAACGTTTTGAAGCACTATGTATCCTAATTTTTGTCACTAGCAAAAAATACTACGTTTGTCAAGTATGAATTTACATCCCAATTACACACTCATGTCATTAATGTTCTGTAAATATTTTGCTATGAACATTAATGGCTATTCTCTAGTACTATTTTGTTGGAAATGTCACTCTTATATTGGCAATCAAATTATACATATAAAAATAAATGCAACTTTGTTGTGGAGAAAACATATACTGAGGTAATTGTAGAACATATATGCACATAACTGGTGTATCCCAAAAGTCAGGATATACTGAGGTAATTGTAGAACTTAGGTATCAGATGACACAGGTACTGAAACATTATAATTAAACACAGAGAAGACACCTGTAGCTAATGCACTACAAGACATCCGAGAGCCAACTATCCAGAACCCTAACCCTAACCCTATCCAGAACCCTAACCCTAACCCTAGCCCTAACCCTAAACCTAACCCTAAACCCTAACCCTAACCCTAACCCTAAACCTAACCCTAACCCTAACCCTAACCCTAACCCTAATCTGCGTTTGTGTGTGTGTCTGCGTCTGTGTGTGTGTCGTGTGTGTGTGTCATGTGTGTGTCTGCGTCTGTGTGTGTGTCGTGTGTGTGTCATGTGTGTGTCTGCGTCTGTGTGTGTGTCTGCGTCTGTGTGTGTGTCGTGTGTGTGTGTCGTATGTGTGTCTGCGTCTGTGTGTGTGTCTTGTGTCACATGAGAGAGAGAGAGAGAGAGAGATTACCTAGAGCTCGAGGAGGAGGAGGGGGATGCCGTGGAGACCCGGTCGCCGCAGAGGGGGGGCGCAGCCGTGGAGACCCGGTCGACGGAGGGGGGGGCGGAGGAAATCGAAACGATTTCAAAAATTTCGACAGATGGAGAAAAGAAAACTGAGCCCTAATTAACCAAAATTTAGCGACGTTTAGCGACGTCAAATAACAACGTCGCTAAAATAAAAATTAGCGACGCCAAAGACGTCGCTACATACGTTGCTAAATATTTTTGATAGATACGTCGCTAATTACGACGCTAAACGTCGCTAAATTAGATATATTAGCGACGTTTAGCGACCTTAATTGAACTTATAGCGACTATTCTTTTAAAATCTTAATAAAAGTCGCTAAACGTCGCTAAATATCGCCATTTAGCGACGCCTAGCGACGATTTATACCGAGTCGCTAATTTAGCGACGTTTTTACTAGAAGTCGCTAAAATACGTCGCTAATCCCGCTTATTCTAGTAGTGTACCTCGGCCTTGTATCGTTAAATCAAAATTGATTGAAACGTACGCCTTATCCTCAGTAAGTCTCGAGGACGAGACTTTTTTTGAGTTGGGTAGGATGTAACACCCCGTTCCGTTCAAGCAGACTGCCGATTCAAACGGCAAAAGTGCAATATCCCAACCCGCTTTGCTCAGGCGAGAATACTCGTTTGAGGCAAAGGATATACAGACTTGTCCCTACAGGAATTCGGCTTAGGCTTTCAGAGACTTGCTTGACGTATCGCTCTACTGAGGCGAATCATCTCTAAGGTGGGTGGCTACGGTGAACTTGTCTTTGCTTAGCCGGTACACATAAAATCTGGAATGATACATGCTAGTCGCTAGGTGAATCATCCCCTGCATGCTAATAAGAATTCAACGCACCTAGCTAAGGGAATAATCCCAACTTGTATTGCTTGTGCTAGAATATGGAAATAAAATATTGCTTATATTCAGACCCTCGCATGCTACCCTAGATCATGTCGCTCAGTAAGTCCCTATGCGGTTTTACCTCTCGGCTTACCTTCGGGCCCGAGCTAACATGATGTTTGTGTTTATACAAATGTATGCTTGTCTGCTTGTATGTTGCCTTGTCTTCATCCAAACCCTGGGAGACTACTAAGTAGTCGTCCCGTGCAAGAATAAACCTGCAAGTATCCGGGACCGTTAGGTCACCAAAGGCAGCCCCGAACCAGGGGAATGCATCAAGGCAAGTCATTCACTGAACAAAGAATCAAGATTCAAGTATCTCGTGTACTCGTGTTCCCGTGCACTCGTGTTCTCATGTTCTCATGCACTCGTGTTCTCGTGTATCTCGTGATAATTGGAAGACCAATAATTGCATGTCGCAGACAAATCGGAAATGAGATATTATTCCACGGACGATCACCGGGGCACTGGGGCTGATCCGATCCGGATGGAACTTGTGTATAGTCATCGTGTACAGGACAGGATAGCTTACAGCGCATCGTGTACTCTCGTAGCATGTATCCTTGTCCTGGACTATGTCCTTTATGGCTATGCTAGCGACTCGTGTTCATATAGATAAGTCATCCTCGCTTAGCGGCTATTCGCGTGCGAGTCATTGCATCGCATCAATGAACAACTGAACACCTGAACGATCTTGATATAATGACTCTCGTGTTTGCACATGCTATTGCCTTGGTTTTCATTATGAATGCCCCTGAATGTTTATGCCTGCCCGTGCTTGAATTAACAATGTTTGCCTTGGACAGGGAAGGACAAATGATAAGTTGGTAAGTCTCGCCGTGTTTCCTCTCATGTCGCACGGCGCACTGCCACACGAGTTAGGCTATTCAATCTTTGCATAAAACTGATCCTAAGGCAACTAGAAAGACAACTTAATAGTTGTGCATGTAACCTGTATTACGTGTTTGGATTTGTCGAGCGGGAGAGTAGCCTCCCCACCAGTGCATTCAATATACTGATAACCCACCAGATCGTTTGTAGGGTGCGGGAGAACCTCGTTCGATGCAGATACCTCCTTCGTGCGTGCTAAGGCTAGGAGTTTCCTATGAAGCCTTGGAGCGCTGCGTCCGGAACAGAAGCACATATACAAGACATAATATTGTGAATATCGTCCGAACATCGCATGTACAATCATTCCATAATTGTAGCCACTTGGCACGCTTTTACTATTTCATAGAGGGAGAGCTTGAGCGACTTGTAATCTCGGCTATACGCCGCCTGTAACACTTATTTATATCAATAAAAGAGTTTGCTTTACTTAAATTTGTGTTATTCAATGCTTCCGCTATATTGTCGACTCAGTGAACTTGTTACCAATCGCCTATGCGTTTATGACTCTGTTGCACTCGGACAATCTGTGCGACTCTGTGGCTTAGAACTCTTACCGCCAGCCAATGAACCACGGCCTTGCACGGGTGTGGCTCACGCTCGTACGACATCACGCCCGGATGGGTCACAAAGCGATCGTTCCACGGGAGCGCTGGCGCGGTGATTCTCGCCTAGTGGGAACGGCCGATTTAGCCTGCGGGAGATCAGGGTGTGACAAGGACCAGAGTGATACCACGGATCCATTAGCATAACTTTTGTCGCATTCCGATGAGCGATCACAAACTTCTAGGATATTTTGTAAAACGTCGATACGGAAGACTTTTTATGGATACGGGTTGATTCCGGAAATCAACTTCCGCGAAAGCCCACACGTCAGAATATACTATACGCATCTTTCGGTGCAATTGATACACGATGAGGTAGTCCCATTTGGTGAGACGAACTCCGTATCGCAAGTTTTTGGTTTTAAAAAACATGGTTTTTGATCGTTTTGAAAACAGAATAATTTGACAAATAAAACAAACTAATTAAAAGTAAAAATAGGGTTTCGATCTCATATAGGTTTTCTAAAAGTATGTTCAAATAGATTTTCAAATTTCTCGATGTACGGCCAATAAATGACCTCCAAAACCACTCCTCGGGACAATTTTTGTACCCAAAAATTTGTTATTTTTCTTGATTTTGGAACTTGAATTTCTTAACGTACATCGCGAATTAACAAAATTCGCTCGATGGGTTTTGTAGGTGGTTAGGTTTTGAACATGCCTGTGAAGATGGGACGCGAAACGGACGAACGGGGAGATAGAAATCATGACATGAAGGGGGTCGTTCGCTGCAGACGATGCTGCTGCGGATGCCGCTGTTCACTGCTGCTCGCTGCGCCAGCGGACGAACGGCGGTAATCCCGCGTGGTGGCCGGAGCGGGAAGGGTCGCACGGGGTCGATGCAGGGGTAGGGAGTGTTAGGTTATATATATATATATATATATATAGGGAGAGAGAGAAGAGGTCGCGAGGTGGGGGTGTCGGGTCCACGCGGGTGAGCGGGTGGTTCTGTTTGGTATATTTTTCCTTGTCTTTTCTTTTACTCACTTTTTCTTTTCTTCTCTTTTTCTTTAATAACAAAAGCTTTTATTATTAAGTTCTATATTTTATTTTTCTAAACACATTAAAATTCTTTTACTTATATTAAATTCTTTTATTTAAATTTTATTTATAATTAATTAATTATTTACGTTATTTCTAATTCTTACGCGCGGAGAAGGGACAAGCGGGTAGTGGTTTAGGAGTTGCGGTTTGGCTGAGATCCAATAGGAATTCTATTCTAATTATATATATATATATATATATATATATATATATAATTCTAAAAATTATATTGGTGTATACGGTTAAGCTAGCTACTGTCCAAAAGGTCTCCTATATAGAATAAATTAGAAAAAAATTATAATGGCTCCATAAATTCTCTAAGTGCTGAAAACTTCTCAAAATAAATCTAATAAAATCTATTATCTCTATTTAGCTCATAACTATTATAAATAAGTAATAAAACCGTTTTCAGAATTTAGGGGTTTTACAGTTTGGCACCCCGTCGAGCATATACTTGTTGTCGCCGGAGCTGAATGAAATGCATGTGCTTCGAGTTTGGGATGGCGTCGAAGGGGAACTCTCAATCAGCAGCAACTTTGGAAGAAGAATGCAGTCGAGGAGGCCGCAAAAAGTGATAAGGAAGAGTATGGTAGTCAGAGAAGTTCAACAGTCCTCGAGGTTTTGTGATGCCCAAGCAATAGTATGTTGACATCGATCGATTGCTTACACTGTCACGCCCCAGTCCCAAAATACGTAGGATTAGGACACATAAGCATGTCAGCCGCTTGTATATATGGCAACTCCAATATATAGAACCCATAATACTTGCGTACGCTGTATAATGAACAATAATTCACAAGTGGTAAAACTATCACAAGTCACAGGGTATAATCTAAATCTCGTCCACAAAAAAATCATATATAAAAGAATAACCAATAACCATGTAACTAGATCTCCGAATGTAAAGTATCTAAAGAATGACAGCCGGATGGAAACAAATCCACTGCCGAAATAGAATATAAAATGAACAAGATAACCCTATATAAATACAACATCTAACCATCACGAGGTTCGAAGAGAAGACATCCTCGGAATATAAGTAGCCTGTCCGGATCTGCGCTCCTGTGAATACTCATGAACATCTACACCTGGCAAGGGACCAGGTCCTCAGAGGAACATAACAAGATACATAGAAGCATGCCATAAAGTAAATACTGAATAAATAAAGGGGGTGTGCTAACCATCTAAGTGAATGCAATTTGAGGACAACTTAGTACGTATGGGAAAGTGTAGGCTAGACATATGCTGACGTAATTCACCAATCATCGTGACTAACTAATATATGACACATATGCCCCCATTCGAGGGCACTTGCAATAATAACGTCCATCTCCGAGGAGCATGGTATCTGTATAATAACGTCCAACGTTCTATAGAGTGTTATATCTGAAAAAATAACAAGTGACGTCCAACACTCTAAAGAACGTGGTATCTGCAATATATTTATATACGTCCGTATCACTCCGTCGAGTGCGGTATCTGTATAGAGGGAGTGGGTGTCCCATACGCCTGCTAGTAGTCCTCCCCGCCCAATGTAGAAATACAAGTCGTGAACACGACGTGGACATCTTGTACTATGATGCAAGTCTCTATAGAAATAAACAACTAAGCTAAATACCGTTACACGTGTTGCTCACACTGATGGCCAGTCGCGCATGAGGCACGCTTCCCTACATGAACTCACTCTGTGACGTGTAATGATACGTGTCAAGGCCTGGGGAGTCATACCGATAACTCCACAACTTTAGGTGGGTCTACTAGACTCTAGGTCAGACACGTCCTAACGTCAATGCCTTCGTTGACTGCACCCGAGTCTCTCTCGGACGCGCACAGTTTATATAATATAAAAATAAATAATATGTAACTAAAAATAACTGAATTTAAACAGTACAACAAGGCAAGGTATACTTGCCTGGCAAGAGAGCTGCAAAAGTAACGTCCAGATGTCAAAAGCCAAAAGTCATAAACTATGGCCTCAGAATGAACGTCTCCGGATGCTGAAATAAACATCACCAACGTTTCCAGAATAAGAAAAACAGCTAGAAAACACTATCATTTCGTCCAATTTGGACACAGAGGCAAAACGGTAATTTTGGGTCAAAGTGGGGTCCACATGTGGGCCACCTTGCACCGAAAAGCATGCCAAGGGTAAAGGTCTCTAAAAGGGACAAATTATAGGTCAAACAAACTCTAAATGTCAGTACGAACTCAACGGTATGTCCAAATGTGGATTCCGATGAGCCGAACACAAATTCGCCCAAAAAGTCAATTGTGGGGCCCGCCAATTGGCGACTTGGTCAACTGTCTCAGAATTGCGTGAAAATTGGGTCACATGACCGATGTGATACCACGAGTCCAGTGACGCAAGTTTCGTCGCATTCTGACGAGCACGCACAAAATGCGCACGACTTTTGTAAAAGTTGCGATATTGAAAATTTGTTGCGGATACCGGCTGATTCCGACGCGCATACGCGTCCAAATCAGTTTCCGCAAATTCTCACATGTTCGGGTATACAGCTCGCACTTTTGGGTACACTTGGTACACAGTGGGGCGGTCCCGTTTGGCGGGACGTGCTCCATTTCACAATTTTTGGAATTTTGAAAAAGTACATTTTCGGGTTTTCTACCTATTTTATTTTAACATACAACAACAAATAAAATATTATATTTGATAGAAAATAAACTAGGTTAAGTGGTCTTCGCATACCAACAAGAAAAATAAAATTCGGATCTCTGTGGTGGGAGATACGAGTCCGAGTACAGGGGTGGTTGCAATATATTTCTGGAATTTGGAAAGTGGTCATTTTTTCTCGACTTGACGTCAATTTTTACCTATGTTGGCACGCTGTTCGAGATAAACTAACATACAAATATGGAAGGGGGATGGGTGAGGATCATACCGGCGAAGACAGGGTCGAGTTTGGTCGAGCATGGGCGCGGAAAACGGGACATGAACACAGGTACGCTGTTCATTAGTTTCTGCCTCGCGCGCGCGGCGTCGCGGTGTGCAGTCGACTCCGACGCTTGGCGGCAGGCCTGGGGTGGTCGGTGGCGGGCTCCGGTGGTGCGGCGGCGGCGTCGAGGTGGAGAGAGAGGATTTGGGTTAGACTTTGGGTGAATAGGTTACATATATATAGGGAGGGAGAAAGAGAGAGTCGGTGAAAAGGGGGGGTGCATACGCGGAAGGGGGGGGGTAAGTGGTTTTTAGAAACAGCAGCCTGCTGTTTCCTATTCTTCTTTCTTCCTTTCTTTTGTTGCTTTGTTTCTTTTTACTTTTCCTTAGTTTTTTTCTTTCTTTATTTCCTTTTCTTAGTTTTTTTTCTTTCTTTATTTCCTTTCCTTAGTTTCTTTTTCCTTTCCTTAGTTTCTTTTCTTTCTTTCCTTTCCTTAGTTTGCTAGTGCTGCTGTTTTCTTAAGTTGGAATGGTTTTGGTTTTGCTTAAGCGGGTTTGGGCTTATGGATTTTGGGTTTGGGTTTGGATCCATTAAGAATCTAAACCCATTTTCTATTTTTTTTCTTTTTTTTTTCTTTATCAAATAAACTAATATACACATACACACACACACACACACACACACACACACATATATATATATACCTATAAAATTCTAGAAAAAATATATTTGTGCACAACATTAAACTAGCAACTGTCCACATGTTCTCCTACATGAAATAAATTTAAAAAAATTATAATGGCTCCAAAAATCTAGAAAATTCTAGAAAATTATATTTGTGCACACCATTAAGCTAGCAACTGTCCACAGGATCTCCTATATAAAATAAATTAGGAAAAATTTATAATGACTCCAAAAATCTCCTAGATGCAGAGATTTATGGGACCATTAGAAATTTTTCGGAATTTATTTCATGTAGGAGACCCCTTGAGCAGTTGCTAGCCTAACGGTGTGCATTATTATAATCTAGAAATTTTCTTATGAGTATATATATATATATATATATATATATATATATATATATATATTAAAAAGAAAAGAAAAGAAAAGAAAAGAAAGTATACTAATACTATTAAATCCATAACCAACTATTACTATCCACTACAAAGCAAATTCCATGCAACCCAACGTAGCACAGCCCCCCCCCCCCCCCCCCCCGTTTTACCAATTCCTTCAAAACGATTCCCAACACAGCAAGCAAAATCACCCCCTCAGCGGGTATTAAACCGAATTCTCTCTCTCTCCCCCTTTCATATATATATATATATATATATATATATATATATATATATATATATATTATCCTATTTATAAAACTCTAAACCTAATTATACAGACCCTCCTCTTCTCATCTAGACCTAGAGAGAGCCGCCACCGCAGTCAGAGAACCCCGCAAGGCCGTCCAAACCAATCCCGACGACCGCAACCCCGCGCACTGCAGATTCCCACACGAGGTACCTTTGTTCCGGAGTTGATTTCCGTCGACTCGCTCAACCAAACGCCGCCCCGTCTTCACCGGTATGCTCATCCCTTAACCCTCTTCCATATTTGTGTGTTAGTAGACCTCGAACAACACGAAACCCTAGGCAAAAATAGCGCCAAAGTTGGCACAAGCAGACCAAATTCTGGGATCGCAGAAAACTGCGTGACCACCCATGTTGCCGAGTTCGTATCTCCCACCACAGAGATCCGAATTCGATGATTCTTTTTGGTATGCGTAGACCACTTGACCTAGTTTAATTTCTGTTAAATAACCCTAGATTATTAACTGTTGTAGGCAGAATTAAATTCGTCACAAAATCCTGCGAACCCACTTTTTACAGATTTCTAAAAGTTGTGAATCGGAGCGCGTCCCGCCAAACGGGACCACTCCGCCATGTACCAAGTGTACCAAACGGTGCACACAGCGTAACCGGACACGTAAAAATTTGTGGAAACTGATTCTGACGCGTGTGCGCGTCAGAATCAGCCCGTATCCGCGGATACACCCCGTGTCACAACTTTTGTGGAAGTCGTACGCATTTTGTGCACGCTCGTCAGATTGCGACGAAACTTATGCCACTGGACTCGTGGTAACGCGCTGGTCCTGTGACCCAATTTTTACGCAATTCTGAGACAGTTGACCAAGTTGCCAATTGGCGGGCCCTACGGTTGACTTTTTGGGCAAAATTGTGTTCGGCCCATCGAAATCCACATTTGGACATACCGTTGGGTTTGTATTGACATCTAGAGTTTGTTTGACCTATAATTTATCCCATTTAGAGACTGTTATCCTTGGCACGCTTTTCGGTGCAAAGTGGGCCACACGTGGACCCCACTTTTATCCGAAATTACCGTTTTGCCTCTGTGTCTAAATTGGACGAAAGGGAAGTGCTTTTTAGCTATTTTGCTTATTCTGGGAATGTTGGTGATGTTTATTTCAGCATCCGGAGACGTTCATTCTGAGGCCGTAGCTTCTGACTCTTGGTGTTGACATCGGGACACTATATTTTGCAGCTTTCTTGCCAGGCAAGATACCTTGCCAAATTGTTTACAGTATTTTGCATACTTAATATATTCCTGTATATTTATTACATTTTTGTATATTTCTTGCATGTGTAGTTCTTTCAGTCATTACTATGTATTAGATATGTTGACACACACTTGACACTTAGTATCATAGAGGACAATCAGTAGGCGTATGGGCTTTAACCACTCCGGTAAACCGTAGTCACTAGCACGCACTATGGTGGTCGTGTCCGATGGTCGCTACCCCCGAGGTATGTCGATTGATGGAGTCCGAGGGTCGCTACCCCAGAGGTATGTCGGTTGATGATGTCCACTGACGAGCGTATGAGTTGTGAGGATTAGATCGAGTAGCCTACCCTTGCCCATACGTCGAAAAGTTGTCCTCATTTGCATTCATTTAGATTGTCTTGTACAGCGTACTTATTTATTTTCAAACATTATGCATGTTCACTGTATTCAAATTGGCTTGCTTCTATGTATCTTGTTATGTCCCTCTGAGGACCTGGTCCCTTGCCAGGTATAGACGACCAGGAGTATCCGCAGGAGTACGGGCCTGGACCTGACGCATTCCTTTCTGCCGAGGAGGTCTTACCTTCTGAGCATTCTTGATTACATCTAGCGATGGATTCTTTTAGCTGATACACTTCTGCCATCACCTTATTTTATATTGGAGATTTATACTCCTCTCTCATTTTAGTTTTGGATATAGTCATTGGTAGTGGATTTGTCTCCACCCGACTATTATTTTGGATATTTCAGACTCCTTATTCTAGTTTAGTATTTCTTTTCTATGACTTGTTGTGTGGATGAGATTAGCATATCTGTGACTTGTGACATTATATATACCACATGTGAGTTTATATTCATATTACAGCGTACGTATGGGTTATGGTTTTCATATATTGGAGTTTGCCATATCCATGCGGCTGGCATGCTTACGTATTCCTAGTCCTACGTATTTTGGGACTGGGGCGTGACAACCTTGGCTCAAAAAGATAGGAGGCCGCAGTGGTGAACTGCATGTCGCTGTCACGACCCGCACCCGGTTATTCGGGCACGAGTGCGTGGGCACGTCCAGCCTACGTCGCAGTGTCGGCGGTAGTACGCTGTCTAGGTCATTTTTGGGGTCAATAAGTATCTATCTCATCCACAATAATGAACATGTAAGAATAATCACAGGAAATAGGAATGCTAAGATTTCATAATATTTAATCTGTGACAACCAATCCACAGTTAATACAAGCCAGAAGATAAATCGGGGACAAACCCGAGTATATGCTGAAAGGAAATAAATAAGCAACTACTGCTAACTACTCTACAGAAGTAGCCTCCTGGGTGGGAACTGGCTCCTCATATGAGTCACCGGCTAACTCATAGTGGGCATAATAGGTAGGGGCAAAGTTCTCATCATCGCCTAAAACAACGGATCCAGTCAGGAAAGGAGCAAAGTACACAATGCACATCAAAATTAAACTAAATATTCATGACAATTAACTTGAGTATCATGTTGAGAAAGTTGCATAGAAGAACATCAATATCTCAGAGTTAATGCTATAAACAGGAATATGAGAAAGCAGGAAATAAATGAGACAGAAAATGAAACTACAACAGTCAGCAAGAACTATAACAAGACCAGAAGCTATCTGTGTGAACTTGTGTTTATTTTAGAATACATAGTTGGCATGTAGGGGTTTATAAGGCTAATCCGGCCGTCATAGACGGCTATTAAACATGAACAATCGAGATCCGGTTGAGGGTATAGTCGCGTACTAACATCTATTAAACATGATAGGGGGAAAGGTAAACTACATGCCTTCTAGTATTCTTCCACCCGACATGAAAAGCAAGACATGAAATACAGTATCCAAGACATGAAATCCAGTATTCTAACACTACATGTAATCATCAAGGGTACTAGTAGAGCAGGGAATTAACTATCACAATATAAAGATTAAACTTGAAGTGCAGGTACTTGCCTGTTGTTTGGATTCGATTAGTTGGTTCTTGGGGAAATTTCCAGAGATGAGTCCAAAAGCTGAAATAGACATTACCATCACGCTCAGAAGATGTCAAATAGCTAAAAATGCCTGTCCTTGGGTCCAATTTGGAGACAAGGGCAAAAACGACAGTTTCGGGTCAAAACGGGGTCCGCCGATGGGCCCGCTTTGCACCGAAAAACGTGTCCGGGTCAACGGTCTCCGAATTCACCAAACTTAGTGTCAACAGGTCAGGAACGCTGATACGAACCCAATGGAACTTCCAGAATTGGATTCCGATGAGCCGATCACGAAATCGCCCGTCGAGCGGGGCCTGTGGGGCCCACGACACGCGATTTCGTCAACGTTCTCAGAATCGAACCAAACTTGACCCACAGGACCAGTGTATCGCTACGAGCCCGATGGTGCAAGTTTCGTCTCGATCCGACGAGTGTACAAGAAGTTAGGGCGAATTGCAGAACAGTCGGATACGGGACGATGTCCGCGGATACGCGTTGATTCCGGTGTGCACGCACACCCGAATCAGCTTCCGCGAAATCTCACACGTCCGTATCGATGACGCGCACGTATCTGTAAAGACCGCACGCGACCAAGTCGTCCCGTTTGGCGGGGCGTACTCAGTTCCGGGGTAAAACAGGGTCTGGTTTTTCCTGTTTTTGGATCGCGGTGTGCGATCACCACAGGACGCGATGCCCCGAGCGGTTTGTCCGGGCACCGAGAGGGTCATACAGGCTTCGCAACGCAATTTACGAAATCGAAAACAGAGCTACGAGCAAGAAGATACACGCACCTGAACGGGACCCGAAAACCGGGGTCGAAATGTGTCCAACACGACACAGGACTCGTGTCCTGTGTCGGACACGGGGGAGAGAATTAGGGCTAGGGTTAGGGTTTTGCTCCGGCGAGGGGACGCTGGCCGGAGGAGGGCAGCGCCGCTGCGGGGGAGGCCGGCCGGGGGCTGGGCGGCGCCGGCGAGGGCGACACGGCGCGGCGGCAGGCGCTGGCTGCGGGGTCGGGGAGAAGGAGGAGGAGAAGGAGAGGGAGGGAGAGGGTGGCGCCGGGCAAGGCGGAGGGGCCGGTGGGGAGAGGAGGTCGTGGGGTGAGGCACGGCGGAGCGAGGCGTGGCCGGAGGCGCAGGCGCAGGCGGCGGATGCGGCGCCGGACGCGGGGAGGAAGGCGACCGGGTCGTGGGGCTGGGGTGTTCGGGTTCGGGTGCGGGCGGGTCGGGTTCGGTCGGGCGGACCCGACCCGACCCGACCCGTTAGGGTTAATGGGCCGGAGGGGACTGGGCCGTGGGCCGGGCTGGGGGAAATGGGCCGGGCTCAGATAATAATAATAATAAAAAAAAAAAATGATAATAATTAATAGTTAATTAATTAAATAAATAAATAGTTTTTAGGCATTTAAAAATAGGTCTGAGGTCCAATAAATTCCAGAAAAATTACCCTAAGTCCAGTTTTCCATTTTACACCCAAAAATGATATTTTCAAAATATTTTAATATTATTTATTAACAATTAAAAATCATTTAATAATTTAGAAATCCTGATTTTAATTACAGAAAATTCCAGAAAATTGCGAAAAATCCCAAATTAAAATTCTTACAAAATCTGGGGGTTTATAATCTACCCAACTTATAAAAATTTCGTCCTCGAAATTTAAAATTAAGCCATAATCTGTTAACCCTTCATGTACATAGGGCAAGTCGATCACCATCTCTTTGCGATAATTAAAAGCCTAATCATATCCACTGCAATCACTTCAAAGTTTAAGATGACTACTTGTTCCCATCAAGAATTCAACCTATGGCTATTACTTCTTACTTCCTCAAATTACCCACAGGCAGATTTTAGACTAAGTCCATATAGCATCTTCCAGATTTGCACGTGCTTATGAATTTACCTCACGATCGAAATTTCTTCTGGAAGTAATTCGAGTCCATTAGTATTCCCATTTACTTGTATGCTTCAACTTTTTAAATTTTATTCATCTCCTCAATAATCCAACTAGTTAGTCCAACCATCAAATTTTAATTTGTAATTCAAATCATCAAGTTGAAAAAATAATTTAAGTGTAGTCCACCACTGTTCAAGTCTGAATCATATATCCCCTAAATTCAAATTGGCGATTTTACTTTCATTATTCAAGATTTAAATCATGTATCCAAGATACAACTTATTGGGTCCTCGATATCAATTCATTAATCATTTAGTCACTCCTCTAAATTTTTAAAATTATAATGGCTTGCTTCTTCCAATCTGACCTTACTCGGTCACGATCCAAAGGACATTCCTCTCGAGTTGACAAATGCATTGCTACCCAACTTAGAGTTTACCCATTCATCACAAAAGACTATATACCTTAAGAAAAATATTCCTTAATATGCTTACCTACGTCATTCAATCCTCGAACTTCAACGCCGATCATGTCACATATGATATGTCCTCAATTACGAAAGTTTAATCCCCAAGTATGTGATCGGCCTATGTGGCATATCTAGTACTATCTATGTACTAACTTATACCAGGCACGAGATTTCGTCGTTCCGAAATAAGGGAAGACGAAGATCAATAATAAAGAGTTCAAGGGTGGGGTGATAGAAAAAAAATATCGGGGTCAAGGCGTTTTAAAGTATTCAGGTGAGAATTATCAAGCGATTGTGGATTGAATCCTATCTCGGTAATTCCTATTCACATACTCGTATTAATACAGTTATGTAATCGATACGATATGCTCGGACATATCTAGAGGGCAACTAGTCAACTATATATCTCAATCCACGTAAGGTATTATTTCGAAGGGCGAATCAAGCGCACTATGGTTGATCAGATCGTAATACACTGATTCTGAAATGTATCGTTGTGGGCCTCCCCAATAATACACTTGTCATGAACAAGCTCGATAAAGAGTAAGCTTGCAAAACTAGGCTATAAAATAGCAGCATAAGTCAAGTACATCAAAATTTAGTACACTAGATGATGATGAAAGGAGGTACAAATTATTTAAGTTCACAAAACAACCTACAATAAGCACAATAACAAAAGATTCTACAAACTCTACAGTTATCAGATACAAAAACATACCAGGTTATTAGCAAGTTTAAAGTTACTAGGTTGGGGCTGAGGTCACGAACCAATAGGCACGAGCTAAACAATACTAGAAACGATAGCTAAAAATTACTTACGCGAATTAGTTACTCTAAGAGTCTGCACGTTCTCCATGGTCATCGCGTAAGCTTGTCCGTGTTCTGGAGGTGGTGCCCTCTGCTGCGCTGCTGGGGCCTGGCCTGAACTGGAACTTTGGTGCAGTTGTGCGTCTTTGAGCAGCAGGACAGTCTTTCATTTGATGTGCTACTGATCCACAATATAGACAGGCACCTAGCCTCTTTCTACAATCCTGCCAAATGTGACCTTGTTTTCGACAATAGCCACAAGTGGGAGCTTGTTGGTTCTGTCCTTGAGTTGGATTCATCTGTGGTTGCTTTGCAGCTTTTTCCTGTTGTGCTTGGTCTGGTGCTGACGCATACGGCCGCTTCCGGCTGGACTCGATCCTTGTGGTGCACTCCACAGGTCGCGCTGCAGTAAGAACGTCCTCGTTGAAGGTAATTGTATTTGAACTGCTTGGCTTCCGTGACTCTGAGCTAATTCTGTCGATGAAGTTCTCCGCTTGGTTTTGCTGAGTTTCTTGTTGAACCTTCTGATAGGCTTGCATCATTATGTAGAACATGCGGAACATCTGCTGTTCGTCCATAGGCGGTCCCGGTGGGAAGGAAGGCATCGGTGGAATAGGCTGCGTCGAGGGTGGAACGCCATCTTGATGGATTATTGAGGCAGGCTGACTTGCTTGACTGCCTTGTGATGATTGGCCTTCACCGACTGGTATCACATCGTCTTCTTGGGTAACCACAACGGTTTGTGGTATTTCTGCATGAGCCTCGTTGCTGGCTTGTGGGTCCATTTCCCTGTATCCAAAATAACCAATAAGAGGTGCACAGGAATCAAGGCAAGATGCAAGTTCAAATTAGTTCGAATACGATACAGATATAAAAAAAAAACGATTCAAGCAAGTGGATGAGCTTTTCCTAAAATCCTCAATCTTATTGCAGGCCTGTTCGGTCCCTAAGTTGAAACCGAACAATTTAGTCGTTAGACCTGCATGGGCCACCACAAAAATGTGTCATGATCCGCACCCGGTTATTCGGGCACGAGTGCGTGGGCACGTCCAGCCTACGTCGCAGTGTCGGCGGTAGTACGCTGTCTAGGTCATTTCTGGGGTCAATAAGTATCTATCTCATCCACAATAATGAACATGTAAGAATAATCACAGGAAATAGGAATGCTAAGATTTCATAATATTTAATCTGTGACAACCAATCCACAGTTAATACAAGCCAGAAGATAAATCGGGGACAAACCCGAGTATATGCTGAAAGGAAATAAATAAGCAGCTACTGCTAACTACTCTACAGAAGTAGCCTCCTGGGTGGGAACTGGCTCCTCATATGAGTCACCGGCTAACTCATAGTGGGCATAATAGGTAGGGACAAAGTTCTCATCATCGCCTAAAACAACGGATCCAGTCAGGAAAGGAGCAAAGTACACAATGCACATCAAGATTAAACTAAATATTCATGACAATTAACTTGAGTATCATGTTGAGAAAGTTGCATAGAAGAACATCAATATCTCAGAGTTAATGCTATAAACAGGAATATGAGAAAGCAGGAAATAAATGAGACAGAAAATGAAACTACAACAGTCAGCAAGAACTATAACAAGACCAGAAGCTATCTGTGTGAACTTGTGTTTATTTTAGAATACATAGTTGGCATGTAGGGGTTTATAAGGCTAATCCGGCCGTCATAGACGGCTATTAAACATGAACAATCGAGATCCGGTTGAGGGTACAGTCGCGTACTAACATCTATTAAACATGATAGGGGGAAAGGTAAACTACATGCCTTCTAGTATTCTCCCACCCGACATGAAAAGCAAGACATGAAATACAGTATCCAAGACATGAAATCCAGTATTCTAACACTACATGTAATCATCAAGGGTACTAGTAGAGCAGGGAATTAACTATCACAATATAAAGATTAAACTTGAAGTGCAGGTACTTGCCTGTTGTTTGGATTCGATTAGTTGGTTCTTGGGAAAATTTCCAGAGATGAGTCCAAAAGCTGAAATAGACATTACCATCACGCTCAGAAGATGTCAAATAGCTAAAAATGCCTGTCCTTGGGTCCAATTTGGAGACAAGGGCAAAAACGACAGTTTCGGGTCAAAACGGGGTCCGCCGATGGGCCCGCTTTGCACCGAAAAACGTGTCCGGGTCAACGGTCTCCGAATTCACCAAACTTAGTGTCAACAGGCCAGGAACGCTGATACGAACCCAATGGAACTTCCAGAATTGGATTCCGATGAGCCGATCACGAAATCGCCCGTCGAGCGGGGCTTGTGGGGCCCACGACACGCGATTTCGTCAACGTTCTCAGAATCGAACCAAACTTGACCCACAGGACCAGTGTATTGCTACGAGCCCGATGGCGCAAGTTTCGTCTCGATCTGACGAGTGTACAAGAAGTTAGGACGAATTGCAGAACAGTCGGATACGGGACGATGTCCGCGGATACGCGTTGATTCCGGTGTGCACGCACACCCGAATCAGCTTTCGCGAAATCTCACACGTCCGTATCGACGACGCGCACGTATCTGTGAAGACCGCACGCGACCAAGTCGTCCCGTTTGGCGGGACGTACTCAGTTCCGGGGTAAAATAGGGTCTGATTTTTCCTGTTTTTGGATCGCGGTGTGCGATCACCACAGGACGCGATGCCCCGAGCGGTTTGTCCGGGCACCGAGAGGGTTATACAGGCTTCGCAACGTAATTTACGGAATCGAAAACAGAGCTACGAGCAAGAAGATACACGCACCTGAACGGGACCCGAAAACCGGGGTCGAAATGTGTCCGACACGACACAGGACTCGTATCCTGTGTCGGACACGGGGGAGAGAATTAGGGCTAGGGTTAGGGTTTTGCTCCGGCGAGGGGACGCTGGCCGGAGGAGGGCGGCGCCGCTGCGGGGGAGGCCGGCCGGGGGCTGGGCGGCGCCGGCGAGGGCGACACGGCGCGGCGGCAGGCGCTGGCTGCGGGGTCGGGGAGAAGAAGGAGGAGGAGAAGGAGAGGGGGCGGCTCGGTCGTCTCTGTCGGCGGGGTGGCGGTGCTGGAGGGGAGGAGGACGGCGGGGCGAGGTCGTCCGGCGGCGATGCGGTGGGTGGTCGACGGCCAGGAGGGGGAGGGGACGACCGGGGCTAGGTTATATAGGGAGAGTGAGGGAGAGGGTGGCGCCGGGCAAAGCGGAGGGGCCGGTGGGGAGAGGAGGTCGTGGGGTGAGGCGCGGCGGAGCGAGGCGTGGCCGGAGGCGCAGGCGCAGGCGGCGGATGCGGCGCCGGACGCGGGGAGGGAGGCGACCGGGTCGTGGGGCTGGGGTGTTCGGGTTCGGGTGCGGGCGGGTCGGGTTCGGTCGGGCGGACCCGACCCGACCCGTTAGGGTTAATGGGCCGGAGGGGACTGGGCCGTGGGCCGGGCTGGGGGAAATGGGCCGGGCTCAGATAATAATAATAATAATAATAATAATAATAAAAATGATAATAATTAATAATTAATTAATTAAATAAATAAATAGTTTTTAGGAATTTAAAAATAGGTCTGAGGTCCAATAAATTCAAGAAAAATTACCCTAAGTCCAGTTTTCCATTTTACACCCAAAAATGATATTTCTAAAATATTTTAATATTATTTATTAACAATTAAAAATTATTTAATAATTTAGAAACCCTGATTTTAATTACAGAAAATCCCCAGAAAAATCCAAAAAATTGCGAAAAATCCCAAATTAAAATTCTTACAAAATCTGGGGGTTTACAGTCGCTCTCGTCCCCACCGATCCTAGAGCGGTAGTCGAGCTCGGTGGACGAGGCGTCCGCCGTCGCCTTGGAGTCGGAGAGGTCGCAGTCGCGAAGCTCGTGGACAACAGATTGCCGCCACCTCGGAGTCGGGGAGGTCGTAGCCTCTGAATCGAAAAGTAAACGAGAGATGCTCCCAAGGAAAACAACTACTGGTGGTGAGAAACAGAGAAGAGAAAGAGAGAGAGAGTGGGGGGGGGAGGAGCCCGCCAGAGACTGCTGCTATTGTTGGGCTGAGGTCCCAAGAGAGTTCTTTTTAGAAAATGAAAAGAAAAAGTATTCCCAAAGCACATTTTATATGCTCCATCGAAACAACTTTATGACGTCAGTTTTCAAGATTTCTTTTTGAAATGTGTTTCGAGTACATTGAATCCAAACATTTTTTTCTTCACCGTTGAAGTTTAAACTCAGAATATTGATTTATAAAGTATAACCAAACAATCTCTTATAATCTTTATAACTATTTGAACATCTCTACTATTATAATACGGTTTAGAAATAACTAAAAAAATGACCCGTCTAAGTCGTATGTATATTATGAACTCTTAATATAAAAAAATAAAAATAAAAAAACTGATTTTTTTACGTTCATAGTTAGGGAAAAAAGTAAAAACCATTTGATCATATAATAGATCCTAAAACATATTTAAAATTTAAATTATATATAAACTAACTATTAAGATATTATCTAATTAAACACATACACAATTATAAAATTATATTTATATCATATAATAATATATATTTTTAATATAATTTAAATTTCTATATATATTTTTAGTAATATCATATATTTTTTTTCATATGTGCAAGAAAATTTTTATGTGTAACGTATGTGAATTTACTAGTATATCTAAAATCTTATAAACATATATATAATAAATTAAAATTAAAATATATTCAATACTTAAACTAACTACATTGTATTATCTAAACATATATTCAAAGTCCTAAAAACAAATATTTTTAATTAAGATATATAGAAATCATATTTAAACTATTTTAATATATTATATATTATATCTTTTGTTAATAATATTAAATTTTTTGTTTTCATACGTGTATTATACGTGAATAATGACCAGTATTTATAACCAGTCGTAATTTCCAACAATATAAGATAATTTTTTGTACGTACAGCCTACATTTAAATATACACACAAATATACTTTTATATGTACAAATATATAAATGTTAAATCTATATGTTCGGGTACTCTCTTTGCTCTTTAGTCAGTCCTTTCTTCAACTAATTTTTTTCCAACACCACCCCTCCTCCTCCTCCTCTTCCTCCTCCCCCACCGTGGTTCCCGTACTCCGCCGCCAGGATCCGGTCCTCCGCCGCCTCCTCTCTGTCAATCCATGACTGTGATGACCACTCCCCCCGTCGACGTACTCCCTCCTCCCGCCATTTTCTTCTTCTTAGGGTTTCGGTCTCCCCATCCCCATCGGCCAATCCCCTCGATTTGTCTAGAGTTTCCGATTCGGTCCTCTCTATTCGAGTACTGACGGATCTGAGCTCTATTTTTGTTTGCAGCACGAGGACGACGAGATGCTCGTCCCGCAGTCCGAGTTCCCCGAGGGCCCCCAGCCCATGGATGGTAAAATTAGGGTTTTGTCCGTTTCTTTTTGAGTCGTTTTTTTAGGGTTTCTGATTGATTAGGGTTTGTATTTTGTGTCCAGTCGTGCAAGCGGAAGCGGCTGGACCGAGGGAGAACCAGCAGCTGGAGGATCCGCCGACGTCGAGGTTCACGTGGACGATTGAGAACTTCTCTAGGCTGAACACCAAGAAGCACTACTCGGACGTGTTTGTGGTTGGCAGTTACAAATGGTATATATATGGCTTTTTCTACTTACCCATTTATTGGCGTAAGAGAAAATTTTAATTGATCCATTGAATGTGCGACAGGCGTGTGCTGGTTTTCCCCAAAGGGAACAATGTGGATCACCTGTCTATGTATCTGGACGTCACTGATTCGGGGAACTTGCCATATGGGTGGAGTAGAAATGCACACTTTATCCTCGCCGTGGTTAACCAAGTGCACAATAAGTACACTATAAGGAAAGGTATGATTTATTCCTTGCAGTTTTTTTTCCCGCTTTTTAAGATAATACTCAACTTTTGGATAAGTTTATGCCGAAAGTCAATGCTGAGAGCACCCATGTAGATTCATATAATATCTGGGCGGGTCGAATACACGGACTAATTTGATCTTTGTTAAAAGGGGTTAGCTCATCATGATTTTAGAAACACTGTGTGGGTGTGGTCTTATAGTCACATTGATTTCAGGCAAAACGTAGTGATCACTTATGTTTCCAGAGTGGATGTTGCTTATTTGGTCAGATTGGTTGCCACAATATTTAGTAACCCTTTTGTCTTTTGTTATGAACTAGATTAGCTTGCCCTTTTTTGACATGATCACCAAGATGTTCTATTGGAAACAAGGATTATGCTAGTATGTACTCTTTGATCGTGGACTTGTCTAGTTTTGTTCTCTGCATAGTGTGGATTCATAATTACCGAACTCAACTTGCTCATGTGGTTAGTGAGAAAATGTATAACCTCCCTGGCTAGGTGGCTAGGTGGACGGTCTTGGGATCAAACCGCGGGGGAGGTGTGGGACATTAGGCCTAAATGTCATGCAACGCAGCGTGCACAAAGTCCCATGCGTATTGCCGGGCATCTAAAAAAAACACTTCCAATTTCGGATTTGGGAATGTTTAGCTCTTTAATAGTAACTAGTAGGCTATTTTACCATTTGGTTATATTGTGTTCATGCAATTAACATGCACACTCTTAATCCAAGTGTATTGATTACAATGCGGAGAGATGAAATATGTGCCTGACTTTCTTAATGAACCTCCAAACTTATGTTTCTTTCTGGCCATTGCTTTAAAAGCTCTTTGGAATCTAGAGATGCCAATGTCAATTAATTTCATGTTGTGTTGACTAAATGTCCTGCCATCTTTGCTGGTATAACATTGAATGTGAGTCTATGCTGTTTGTCGTACTTGGCTTATATTCTACCACTTCAAGGGGTTACTAATGCATGCAGGTCCTTCTAAACTTCCATTGAAATCTGAATTTAATATTTGGTACATATTAATGATTATTTTTTCATGCTTTGCTGCTACTCTACCACTTCTTTGAGGCATTACTGCTGCTTCCATGTGCCCTTTCTAGACTTCAATTGAAATCTGAATTCAATACTGCTACTTATTCATGTTTCCTTATATGCAATTGTCTTGATTTTACGACTTATCTTTTCCATTGGATCATATAAAGTAGGAGGTTTGCTTGTTAAAACACCTTTTAGTGCACTTATCCCTTGATTGCCTTCACCTTGCTGATTATGACGTGCCCTTGTTTTTTACTAAGTTACTTTTGTTAGCTTGTCTAAATAAACTTAGTCCAATTCCATTTTGCGTGTGAAAAAGCTGTATCCTTTTTTCTCCGATGCTAAGTCTGCTTCTAGATTTTGAGGGAACTAATTTGTTAAAGTCCCAAGTGCATTTGTGATGTTGGAGCAGATGCGGGAAAAGTTGGATATAAGCAGTACAAGCTCCCCGTAAATCAATGATGCATGCAACTGGACACAACTATAAGTTTTCTTATCTTAGTTGAATCAATAGAGTAGTCAATTCTTTGTCCAGTCTACTTAGAATCAATTATACTGTCGACTAGGGTGTCAAATGATTCGATAATGCATATTTCAAGACTTATATTTGTGGCTAATATAAATATTAATCCTCAACATCACGGCATCACCACATCTCCGGAATTACAGTGTAGTGGCAAGGAGTTTAACATGCTATCAGATCCACCATTGTTCAAATCTTTTTAGCGGATTTTATAAAAAAAGTTAAATCGATGTGAATTAAGATTTCAGACCATAAATGGGAATCAACCTGCAAGTGCACGTTGGAATAATATAAATACTTAATCCCTGAGTAATATGTTGCTTAATCTTATTATTGGTAGCCGATTAATTAAAAAATCAAGCGGCCATGTAAATGCGATTAATCGGCCAACTAATCTCAGTATGTAACCAACTGTGAATCGAGTGCATAATGAAAATCGCTTATTGCTTCTTGATGTGCCCGGTATACCCTATGTACGAATACCGGCCATTATTGTTCAGTTACAATTTTTTCAAACCGTATGATACCATATCGTTTTGCCTTTGAAATATTTATACCGGCGAATGTGTCGGTCATATCAAGAGATATCTTGAATAGGAGGGTTCAAGTAACCAAAGTAAAGGGCAACTGTCATACTGGACCTTGGTCTTGCTAAACTTGTTGAGGTAGTGGAGGAACCAAGGTAGTCAAAGTCGCAAGGCGCACTTGAGACACAAAATGTCCGTATCGTCCGAGGCTCAAGACGTAGTTAAGGTGTGTGTCCGAGCGAAACGAGGCACAAATATAAAAATATACATAGATAAATAAATTAGTAATGTAAGAAATAAAATCAATAACATATTGAAACCAACAAAATATGTTAAAACATAACCAAGTGAACTAGCAGAGCTACAATAGTAGTCAACAGAACTAACAAGAGTTTGTATTATCCCTATCATGTTTTTAGTAAATTTTAATTTTTTCAGATCAGTTGTAACAAACTACTTGTATGAGGTAAGGATTATTCTCACGCCTTCAAATTTTTTGTATAAATAAAAAAATCATAAGACGAGTCTTTTCTTGATTGCCAATTGCAAAAAGGCGCACTTAAGGCGTGTCTTGGGTGTGCCTGGAGAAATACGCCTTGCCTAGTAAGGTGTGAGGCACAACTGCTGCGTCTTTTTGCGAAGTACGTCTTTGACTACCATGGGAGGAACTCCAGCACGTGGGCCCCGCTGCAGTCGGAGTGAGAAGTGGTTGCTGAGGTATTGGTCGTTTTTGTTCTTGCTGCGGCATTTATGCAACTTGTATAAGAGGCTATCAAAGATTCAGTTTGTTCCTAAATCCATTAAGTTGGAAGCAAACATCTTTTAACTTTTGGGAAATACAATCGAAGTTGAAGATCGTGAAGGTTAGGAAGTTTGAAACTTGCACTACTTATGGTGATTATCCAAGTGATATTATTGTTTGGAGAGTGTTGGAAGCATAGTTTGAAGTATCGGCCGATACCGATCCGATACGGCCGATACCGATACAGTTTGGCATGTCCCGATCCGATACCGACCGATACCCGATACTGACCGATACCGACATTAGAGGTCTCTTTTCCGATCAATTCGGCAAAGAAAATTGAATTAAAAAAGACCAATTAGCAAGGGCGTAAAAGCATAGTAAGGTTGTAAAAGCATATAAATGAGAAAAATTTATCTATCGCATATAAATCAATCGACAATGGTGACTACTATTTCATTCAATTTCAAAAATACTAAGAAACAACACTAAAAATACTTTAAATTATGCATACATGTATAAAATATATTTTCTAAAATGTTAATAATTTACTAATAGTTGTTAGCTTTCCGATACCAAAAAATCCGATACTCCGATCTGAAACCGCCGATACTACCGATACCGCCGATCCCGATACTCATTGGAATGGTCCGATACCGATTCCGATACCGATACTTTGAACCTTGGTTGGAAGAGGGTGAAGAAAAGAGAATGGAAGATTGATGTCATGTGGGGAATAATTTGGTGATCTTGTTGATGTTGGTCATGCCAATAACCTATGAGCTGAAACTTTATAATGCTTTCATTTTTTGTTGGAGTTGAGCACTATTTAAGGAGCCTGTACAAGAAAGACTGTCCTTGATTGTGATGTTTTGTTGAAGATAGTGAATCATCGTAGGATTTGGTATCTGATTATGTATCATAGCTTGTTGTGAGACTGTTTTATGTGCCGACTTTGGTAGGAAAAAGCAACATAAATTGGTGGTGATTTCTTTGGGAGATGTTTATGTCGAGAAGACAAAGGAGAATGATTCATAAGCCGGGAGAAAGTGAAACTATTTCATGTGAGGGTTTCTTATATACTTGGTTTGTTCCAACATATACTTTTTGATGTTTTTTGGGAGATTGAGATATGTGAATGGTGTGACTATTTTGGTTCTTCTTCTCCATGTATGGTTCCAGAAGCAGGAGACATTGATGAGTTTGGGCCTGGTGTTGTGTCTTCAATAGATCATAGACGGACCCGAGGACACCACTCGCCTCGTGCGAGATCGGTAAGCGCGAGCGGCCGAGGCGACCGGTCCCATAGGAAGCCCTCGCCACGTGCAAGCGGCTGATGGGAACCGGTGTCGACAAGATCCGCTTGTGGGCGACAAGCATGCTTGCGGACGCCCGTGGCGATGATGAAGCTGCCCGTGTGAACAAGGATCACACGAACGTCTGAGGAAACATGATGACTGACACATTCTGAGCCCGGTAGAGAAAAAAAAGAAAAAAAATAGATCATAGGTTTTGTTTAAGTTGTACAGGTCTTTGAGGGTGGTGTACTTCTTACCTCATTGAATTGCAGAGAGCTCAGGTTGATATATGGTTTGTAAATTCCATAACCATTGATTGATTTTGAAGGCTTGTGGTTACTTATTGCATTTAATGGCCAGTGAAGGGAACCTCACTGCATCAGTAGCACCGCTTTGCATTTCATCAACATATTTATATGAGAGATGAAGATACTACATAACACTTGAGAGATGAAGATACTACATAACACTTGAGAGGAGTTACTTGAAGCACTGTGTTTGAGTTTGTGTACCATCGCAAGTAATCTGAAGATTCTACTACTTCTGGTCTGGAAACTTGAAGTGTTACATGGATGCCTGAGAGACCCAAACTCAATGACGAGTATTCCCAATTATGGAAGACTGATGATGGAGCAGGGTACACTAAAGAGAAAAAACTAATACAGGAATTACAGGTGAGCGGTGAACCAATTGGAGGCAACTGTAATGTTCAGGTCTCGTACTCCAGCTGCTTGACTGACAGTCGCTGGTGCAATGGCGGATTAGAGATCTATATTTTGGACATTTTATTTACGGGCCGTTATTATTCTTGTTTTCTTAATTTGGCATGTATTTGGACTTTTATATACAAGGATGCTATTAGGATACAGAGAACATCTTGTTTTGCAGTTCCTATTGTCATTGCTTGGAGCATGCTTGTGCAATATGTGAATTTCTCATTGGTGTTTTTTGATAATCAATTATTCAAGCGGCGTGCTCTAATCCCTGGTTTGGTGCGAATCAGTTTGCGTTTACAGCTAAGGAATTTTTGGCACAAATAAGAAGCTTCACATTGATATTTTTATACTAATGCAGGTTGGGGCTTATACGATTTATGGTATATGAATGGTATATGAATGGTATAACCTTGCATCCTTGACTTGCTCTTTGGCTGAGTGCTGAGAGGAGGAAACATTTATGTTATCCTGTTGCCTAGGATTTCTTTGTAGTCCTTGTTCTTTTTGGCTTTGTTCGTCTTTTTAGTCACTTCTTCCTTCAATGTTTTTGTTCTCTGCACACAGTAATTCTTTCAGTCATGTTCTTTATGGCTATAGAGAGAAGACAATTAAACTAAACGAAATCCTATTGTGAATGAATCTTGTATATCATGTAACTTGCTGCCCTTGGTAATACATTGAATACATATTGACCTTCATTACGTATGCATAAATGTTCCTTTTTTCATTCTGGTTCTGCTTTGCATGTGCATAGAGAGTATTCAAATCTGTTGGTTCTATGACAATCAAGCTGTATGGTTGTCTTAGAGAGTATTCAAATCTGTTGCATTGTTGTGAAGAACACCAATTATCATATTTCTCATCTATTGTTGATGGTTTTGTGTACTATTTTTTAAATTATTAGTGCATGTGTATACTCCCACCAGTTTGTGTTAACTTGGTTTCATTACTACCTAACTTTATGATTATGGAGGATCGTTCAAGTTATTGTTTGTTAAAACAACTTTTAGCATCTTTCCAAACACTTTGACATGATGTCTTTTTTTTCTCATTAGGTTATGACTGCTAAGGAGTGTATAATTTAGACTGTTGTGGAATCTTCTCGGTTTAGCTATCCTACAGTGGCTGATATTAAGTAATAAATGATACCTCACTCGAAAGACAAATATACTTGCCCATAATATTAGTTGTCATTGATCTTTATTGTTCTATGCAGACACCCAACACCAATTTAATGCACGGGAAAGTGATTGGGGTTTCACCTCATTTATGCCTCTGTGTGATCTTTATGACCCTACTCGAGGATATCTTGTGAATGATACATGTGTAATTGAAGCCGAAGTTACCGTCCGCAGGATGACTGATCACTGGACTTATGACTCCAAAAAAGAAACTGGTTATGTTGGTCTGAAGAACCAAGGAGCTACTTGTTACATGAACTCTCTTCTGCAGTTTCTGTACCATATTCCTTACTTCAGGAAGGCATGAATCCGTCTATTTAAGATTTTCCTTGCTTTCTATAGTCTATGTGGTTGATCTTACAATGGTTACATCTTTTAGGCTGTATACCATATGCCTACAACTGAGAACGATATGCCATCTGGGAGTATTCCATTGGCTTTGCAAAGCCTCTTTTATAAGCTTCAGTACAGTGACAGCAGTGTTGCTACTAAAGAATTGACAAAATCCTTTGGATGGGACACATATGATTCTTTCATGCAGCATGATGTTCAAGAACTCAACAGGGTTCTTTGTGAGAAATTGGAAGATAAGATGAAGGTTTAGCATCTTTATGGAAGATCCTCTTGTTCAAGTCCGAGTCAGGAATCTAATGAATTACACTTCTTTCTCAGGGAACTGTTGTCGAGGGAACAATACAGCAGTTATTTGAAGGTCACCATATGAATTATATTGAGTGCATTCATGTTGACTACAAATCGAGCAGAAAGGAGTCATTTTATGGTATGTGCATTAACTATATTATCAACATTTTATGGTATGTGTATTAATTATATTGAGTGCATTCATGCTGGATTATTTTCAACATTTGTCCATTAACTATATTATCTTTCTGTGCTATATGCATGAAATCCCTAATTACCTCTCTTGTAGACCTTCAGCTTGATGTCAAAGGTTGTCGGGATGTATATGCTTCGTTTGATAAGTATGTTGAAGTTGAACGTCTTGAAGCAGATAACAAGTATCATGCAGAACGACATGGTTTACAGGTTGGTGTTTGTCTTGTGCATGGTGATATTGATTGTATATTGCATACGATCAAACTGTTTTGAGTGTTGAACTCCTCGTGATAACTTCAGAACTTTTGAGTATTTATGATTCAAGATCTTACTTTTGTGCTTCATTTGGACTTGTGGAGCGATTTCTTTAGGTTAAAAGTAACAGTTCTATAAATTTGTTTATGATGATATTATAGCCAAAAGGTACACACATCTTGGTTTCTCTTGGTAGGATGCACATGGGTGGAGTACTAATAGTCCTGCTGGAAGATTTCTTTCTTTTCTTATGCACTATAGTTAGCTCATAATACATAAATTTTAGCTGCCACTGACGGTAGGTCGGCTCTATAACTCATAGTTGTCTTTGACATGCAAGATGGGAATACTATAGGGGGTGGGGTTGAAAAGGGTTGATAGCCAAATATAACTGATAAGTGCAGTTTAAAATTAAAGCTATCAAGTAAATGCAAATAAGTAATAAATAAGAGACATGAGATATTTCTACTAGTTCACACTCCCGAAGGCCTAGCCAGTCCGTAAGCAAATCAATCCAAATTTTCACTTTCAAGGGTCGTTATAGTGCATCTTAGGCAGTGTTTTAAAAAGCTGTAGGCGCTCCTAGGTGAGCTCCCTCGCCTCATCATCTGAGAGGCCTATGCACGCCTAGCCTCGTTTGGAGAAGAAAAATGCCACATGGGAAGGTTCTCAAATTCCCCTTTCATAATACATTTTGTCACTTTTGTAGTTCATTTTAGGTTATCCAAATTTGCCATATATTCCTAAAAACTCATTAAACTTGAGATTTTTAGATAAAAAACTCATTGTCACTTGAGATTTTAGGTATCTTTATTTTAGATAATAAACTAAAGATACCTCGCTTGTCTTTGGATTAGGTGGTGAAGTATCGCCTATCGTCTTTTGGACGCCTAGACCCGCCTGGACGGTTCCTTTAACAAAACTCATCTTAGGTGCTTTTACATCCAGATGGTAACCTTGATCAGAACACCTTGACTGACTCACTCAAACATTCAAGCACTGCAGGAGAAACCCTCCTTCGAACTACACATGGGAGTGAACTCCTCAAGGACCATACAAAATTAGAAACTTTTTTTTGCAGAGCAGCCCATCAAAAGATGCTGAGGATTGAGATCTGCACATTCTCAATGTAGACTTGCATGGTTTGTGGACCTAATTACCTATGGACGAACTTGATATGTAGTTATGTACTTGATCGTATCTAATGTCCTTAGTCTTGCATGATTGCATCCAGTGAGCTCTTCAGAAGATGGCTCTTAAGTAGTCCATCTCAAGCCTCTTTTGGCTTAATTGGAACTGTTAGTTGAAATAATTTGTATGTACTTTATGTTAATTGTACCATCAAAATCAATTCGCAAACATGATGGTACTAATGGTCTTTACCTGCTGAGATACTTATTTTGTATTTGGAGACAAGTCTTACCTGTTTTAGCTGATATTGTTTTAGTTTACGATACCAACTAAAAAGAGGTAAAGTAGAAATGGGTGAATCAATTTTGATAGGAAAATTGCATTTTCCTATTTGTTAACTGTATGATATCTAGTATGGGTAAATCCTCTAATTGTCTTATAAATCTGAAGTTATATGATCCATTTCATAGTTTATATTATCGATTCCTTTTCCACATTCTTTCAAGTATTTTTTCATCAAAATGCAACAATGATAAAAACATCTTGAACAATATCAATTTTTTGGATCCATTTTTTGCTAAGCATGTGTCTTTCTCATGGTGGTCGTGGTTTAAGCATCAATGCCTGCTAATGGCCAAGGAACTTACCTTAGAACTACAATGATTTAATTGTTTTTTCCCCGCATGATTCGTTGTATTTTACTGCATTTTAGTCTGTTGGGCAGACTTGTTAGCTGACTGATGTGCATATCTTGCTTTGTGCCATTATTCTGTAAAGACAAGGTTATGCTCATGTAAATAGCTACTTGTGGTTTACGAGTACTGAGCGATAAAATAGTAAATGGTTTTAAATCTCTCGCTACAAAAGTCACTTAATTTATATAAGGTACTATCCTTTACTGTGATCATGTGATAGATGGTCAAGAACTGATTGAAACGTAAATTCAATCCACGGTTGGTTTTAGTCTAATAATAGTTGCATTGTGTATTTTCTTCTTTTTTTATGTCGAACATTTCTCGTCTTATTGTTAATTCCACAATCCATATCTATTTCAGGATGCTAAGAAAGGTGTTCTGTTCATCGACTTCCCCCCTGTCTTGCAACTTCAGTTGAAACGTTTTGAATATGATTTCATGCGGGATACTATGGTGAAGGTTGGTATATTCGACATTGTGACTTTCTCCTGGTTTCATTTGCTTGATCATGCTTCCAATCTGTTTGGAGCATGTTTCAAGTTTGATTGGCCTGTTTCATTATTTGTAGTAATGGGCTGTTTGTTTTTTGTAGCTTGATATGCAATGCGATTATCGTCGCAAGTTTTTTTTTTTTTTTTGCTTGCAAAGTGAATTTGTGGCTTTTTCTTTGCTTGAAATTTCAATTGTTATTGGCATTCCTGTTTAGTTTGTCTAGCAAATTTTTGTGTATAATATTAATACTCTTAAGCTGTCAAATGCAGCCAACATTTTACTAAGGTTCGCAGTATCAGAGACAGAGAGTCGGTGTCAGACCTTCTTATGAATATTGGGATCAGCACTATTGGCGGTTTTGGATCGAAATATCGGATTCTTTTGGTATCGAAAAGCAAATAATTAATAAAAGTTATTAAAAATTTAGAAAAAAATATTTGACAAATTTAGGCATATTTAAAGTATTTTATGTGTTCTTTCTTATTAGTTTTGAAATTGAATGAAATAAATAGTCAATAAATAGTCACCTTTGCTGATTGGTTTACATGCTAGTTGGTTTACCTGCAATATATTTATACATTTAGACATAAATTTATATATTATATGTTGCTTCTTGTTAGTTTTAAATGGAATAATATTAACATAGATTAATATTGTGAATTTATATATATGACAAATGATAATGATTATAATTTATCAATAAGAGTTATATTGATACACTATGAAGGAATCATTGCGTTGACACATCTTTTTCGTTCAATTTTGTCTACCAAATTGACTGGAAAGAGATCCCCAACGTCGCTATCGGTCAAGTATAGGTAGCGGTCGGTATTGGATCGGGACATGTAAAACGTATTGGTCTCTGCCGATACTGCAAACTATAGCTCAGTTGTCCGTGTACGTTGCAATATGACTCTGCAGTAGGTTTTTTATGCGAGTCACGTTTGAGTTTTTTGTAAGCACTTTTAGTGAATAAATATCAGTTTGCACAGGGTTGTTACAGTAAATCAAACACATAAAACTGCCTACTGCATGAACTTTAGTGTTATGATATTTCTGATGTCGATTTATCTAGCAACTCATTGGTCTATATAACTGATGAAAACTATTGATGTCACTTTTTGTGTTGGCTCACCTTGGAAAATGACATTCAGGAGTTCTAAATTTAATAGGTCATTTAAATTATTTTTTTAGCAACTGAATGCCCGTTTGTAGGTGTAGTTGCAGATAGGCAAGCACATGAAGTGCCTCCACATCAACAGTAGTGCGAACTGAACTCTTCAGGTTTCTGGTTTCTATACTCGTTGAGGACTTTGAGAATCGGATACACTCTGAGTCACTCCATCTTCATCAGAGAGAGATCATCATTCAGTTGTGATGTTGTTTTGTTAATGCGAAAGATGCTGAATCAAGGCTGTGCACACAATGCTGAATCAAGACTACAAACAAAAAGGCTGTTTAGTCATTCTTTGAAGCAATTGTTTAAATGATTATACACACTAGCAGATCCAACACGTGTGTTCCATGTATGGGGTTTATGATAATTATTTACTGAGGCACCATTTTAAGACAATAGATGCTAACATTTAAATGTTTCAATTAAATTTATCTACAGAAGCAAGATGCTAGTAGCAGATATTTATGTAGATCCTATAATTGTGTGTTCGGTAGATATATCATATATGCGTGAGAATCGTGAGAGAGATTTGGAAGGGAAATCTTAGAGAATGCAGAGTGATATGAGCCACTATGCTTGAATTTGATAAGCTTTAAACTGATAAATATATACTGCGAAAGATGCTGAATCAAGGCTGTGCACACAATGCTGAATCAAGACTACAAACAAAAAGGCTGTTTAGTCATTCTTTGAAGCAATTGTTTAAATGATTATACACACTAGCAGATCCAACACGTGTGTTCCATGTATGGGGTTTATGATAATTATTTACTGAGGCACCATTTTAAGACAATAGATGCTAACATTTAAATGTTTCAATTAAATTTATCTACAGAAGCAAGATGCTAGTAGCAGATATTTATGTAGATCCTATAATTGTGTGTTCGGTAGATATATCATATATGCGTGAGAATCGTGAGAGAGATTTGGAAGGGAAATCTTAGAGAATGCAGAGTGATATGAGCCACTATGCTTGAATTTGATAAGCTTTAAACTGATAAATATATACTGATAGGGACCGGTGTACAATGGCTTCCCATTAATGTGATAACGATTGCTCAAAGTTGGAAACAAATGAAACATAGCGTTGTTATATATATTGGACATATTGTCCGATAGATCGGTTTGAGTTCTAAACCGGCATATATTGGATACATATATGGTATTTATCATTTTCAGAAAAATCTGCCGATATATCGGCCTATCTCCCGATGTATTAAAATATTGGATTGGATTGGATTGGGTCCTAAAAAGAAAACCTCTCTTTGTGTGTCGAGCGGCTGCAAGACCCCTCCTCCTCCTCCTCCTCCTCCTCCTCGTCTCTCTCTCGAAGTGTCGAGTCGCGACTGAGAGGCTCCCCCTCTTCCTCTACCGAGACGCTCTAGAGCCCTCTCTCTGCTGTTTGATTTTTTTTTCTTTTTTCTTTTGTTGCTTCTTCTTCTTCTTCTTCTTCTTCTTCTTCTTTTGTATAACTTTCCATCTCTGCCCCCTTTTTCTCCTTTCTTGAAATGAGATGTTTCTTGTTGGTTTCTTGAAGAACACAAATTTGAGTTTTTTTCCCTGTTAATTTTCCTCATTTATTTAATTTTCTGTTAATTCTTCTGCTACTGCTACTGCTACTTATTTCTTGAAGAACTCATATGATGGTTTATTAGAATGTTGAATTTTTAAGGAATTATTGGTGTGTATTTGTAATTATGTATATAATATATTGTCAATTTGTACATGTAAGTTTAGAATATTACTTAGTTTTTTATTTGTAGTTGTAATTTTATTATTGTTAGTTTGTTACTAAGCTTATTATATTTAGATGTTTTTTAGGTTTTTGTTAGTTAGTTTTGGCCTTTTAGGACATTTAGTACATATAGAAATTTGAATTTTGATAGAACATTTAATATATATTATATATAATATATTTATTGATATCTGATATTTAAACATATCTCTGATATCCAACATCCAATATCTCAAAACTCAACCGGATATTGAATATCGAACATTGAAACGTAGGAAAATTTGAAGATCAACATGTTGAGTATAAATGTAGACATTGTTTTAAGTATGCCGTTTCTAAAGGTTTCCCATGTCATACTGTCATAGCAATATCTCCATTTTGGGCAAGTTTGTCAATTTTCTGCCCTGGGCAGATGGGGTCCTAGAGAAATATTCCAAACACGTGTATATATATATATATATATATATATATATAGGATCGAACATTTCGTCAGGGGCACAAGGGGACGTCTTCAGAAGAAGGAAGCGGCATACATGTCCAATCCATGATGAGTCAGAACAAGGGTCAGCAGTAAAAACCCTATTGAGGAGGACTTGTGTCGGGACAATCCAGCTTGGGACATCCTCCTGGAGAGGACAAAGGTGGTGGTAAATGACAATGAGGACGATGCTGATATGAATTAGGACTCAACATCTCCTTTTGATGTTGAATTTGGAGAATTGCTATGGGACATGACTGTTAATTGATGTCGCTTTTCTCTTGGAATGTTCGTGGGGCGTGTTCATTGGCCAGGTGGAAGGAGATTTGCGAGTGTCTGAGGAATGCAAATTGTACTATTATTGCTCTGCTGGAAACTAAAATTAAGTCGGAGCAGGTATTGGCGTGACGCACCCCTCCCCAATGGGTTCGGGTTCATAATCTTACATTATGTAGCATGGCAAGGATCTAGGTATGGTAGGAGAGTCGTTGTTGGGAAGGAAGAGTGGTACATATGACGGAGTAGTTGATAGCTATACATTTCACCAATAAAGGTGGATTCAACTTCATCTTCGGTGCGGTGTACAGTCACAATGGTAGGTGTAAGAGGGATGATCTCTGGCAAATCATCCACACCAGTGTCCTAGCCGAGGGTGTCAAACTTTCACTACTTCTGATGGGGGACTTCAATGCTCTCATGTTCCGAGGAGAAAGTGGGGGGTTGACCTGTTTTCGACTCCATCCTCCTTGACTTCCAAATATGCATGATGCAATCTGGCCTGAAAGGTTTGGAGCGGTCTGGCCATATCTGGACCTGGCACATTAAAGCCATTCGGAAGTGAGTTCCTTGTTAGCTGGACAGAGACTTGGGAAACACGGTCTGGTTCAATAGGTTTCCGCAGTCGATAGCAGAGAGTATGCGAGATGGAGCTTTTGACCACTCTTATTCGAGTGGGCTTCACAACTCCCCCTTCTTGGAGATCTCGGCCGTTCCGATACAACAATAGTTGGCATCTTGCGAATGGATATATGGAGGCTGTTTCCTTGGGTTTGAACTCAACGAAGGAGGGGACAACCCAATTTACTATGGTGTCCGCGCTGAAAAGAACCAAGGCAGCGCTCCGGGGCTGGATCCACGAACGGCCTCGTTTGCCTCTGGCAGAGGTGCAGGCGGAATTACATGCGGTCTAGGACGTGCTGCAGCAGGACATGCTGGATGGCGATTTGGCGGCACGAGAGGTCCTGATCCAGGAGGTTAACCTTCTTAGGTTACAAGACGAGATCCAGCTGGCACAACGAGCGAAGTGTTCTTGGCTCAAAGATGGAGACATGTGCTCAAATTGTTTTCATGATGTAGTACGAGTCCGTCAGCATCGGAACAACTTCAACCAGCTACTGGACCCAGAGGGCAAAGTGGTCGAATCACAAAGAGGCAAACAAGAGAGGCGATCAGGTACTACTATAAGTTATACAATCATTCTGATTATGTTGATACTTTTTCTGGTATTGTATGCAAGAGACTGGCCATTGGCAATAGCTTGTTACTGGCTCTGGTCAGAGTGGAAGAGTTGGAGGCTATCATCAAGAGTGCTGACACAAACAAGACATGGTCCGGATGGGTTCAACAACAAAATTTTCAAAATTCACTGGGATGTGCTCAAGCAACCTGTGTTAAAGGCGGTTCAGGAGTTCATCACTCATGAAAAGTTATCGAAGGAACTCAACCACACTTTCTTGACGTTAGTACCAAATAAAGAGGGGGCTACGTCGTTGGCGGACTTCCGACCCATTGCTTGCTGTAATTATTTATATAAAATAATTACACATCTGATGTGTCGCAGGATGGATAAAATTATGCAGGAACTTGTCTCGACAAATCAAGCGGCTTTCATCAAGGGAAGATCTATTGCGGAGAACCGTCTACTTGCATATGAGATGGTCCGGGAGTTTAATAAAGTTGGGGAGTATGAAAGCTTGTGGCAAACGTGACTTACGCAAGGCCTACGACATGGTGAATTGGGATTTCGTCTGTCAGCTGATGCTTGCTATGTGATTTGATAGGGTGTGGGTTGCTAGGGTTCGGAAATGCATTTCCTTCCCTACATTTTTGGTCCTAATTCGAGGGCTCCCGTATGGGTTCATTCGGAGTAATAGGGGGTTGCAATAAGGAGACCCTCTATTCCCGTATCTTTTTATGCTGGTTATGTAGTACTTTACTTGCATGATGGATATGGCAGTGCATCAGAGGAGGATTATTCCCCTATATAGGAGGACTACACCGTATGTATCTCACCTTATGTATGCAGACGACCTACTGGTGTTCCTTAGTCCTACGGAGGAGGGGCTCACTGCGATATCAAATATTACGGTGAAGTTTGGTCGATTGACAGGGTTGCATCTGAACAAGGACAAGAGCAGCGTTTATTTTAGCTCATATTGTCCACTCAAGGAGGAACAGACTATGATATTGGAAGTGGAGAAGGGGAAACTACCAGTTAAATATTCGGGGGTTCCGTTGTCAGTCAATTATGCAAATGATATAGACTGCCAGAGTTTGGTGGAATATACACAACGACGTGTAGAGGGCTGGCAGGCACAATGCATGTCGTTTGGCGAACGGATTGAACTGGTTCGAATAGTTATCTCTGCACTGGCGATGTTCTGGTTCCAGTCTATTATGTTACCGACGACTACTATGCAGAAGGTTGAGCGCATCTGCGCTAACTTTATCTGGCGGGGTGGTTTGCAGGCCATTGCTTGGGAACAATTATGCCGACCGCACGAGGAGGGTGGGGTGGGATTGCGTCCCTTACAGACAGTTCGGGATGTAACAAGAATGAAGCTGACCTGGAAGTTCATCCAAGGCAGATCTCCGTGGGCTGAATAGATGGCAAATCAGTATCTAAGGGGTGGCAAATTTTGGACGTACAAGTATAATAACAATTTATCTGTTCAAACGGTTGCTCCGGAATCGTGCCTCTATTACGCCTGCTTTGTGCCGTGTTATACGTGATGGAATGACCACCGATTTATGGCGAGATCCTTGGGCGGGGAATCGGAGCCTGCTGAAGATGACAGGAGAGCATATGCGCTTGGAGGCGGACAGAGGGTTGAGGGTGAACTATATTATTCGGGAGGGAGTTTGGAGACCCGGGACCTATGCCCACACGGTCCGTTTCATTGACTTCATTCAGGCGACTCCCCTCGACCCGACTCTAGAAAGGGATTGGTGGTTATGGCAGCCGTCTTTGAGCGGATGTGGGACATGTGAGTTCGAGTTCAGGATCTGTTATGACTTCATGCGGCGCAATCATCCGAAGTTGGAAAACTATGAGTTTATATGGCAAAAATGACTTGCTCGCAAAATACAACTGTGCATGTATCACCTCCTCTTGGGTAGATTACTCGCTCGTTTTGGAATACAAATTAATACTCAAGATGTGTGCTTTGCAATCACTCAAATGAAACAAGCCATCATCTTTTCTTTGAATGTGAGATGACTTGGTACCTCTGGCGAGAACAATGGAAACTGTTGGATGGCGGTGCAGCTCCCAGGGATGTCGGAGCAATTATTACGTGGATGAGGGCACGAAGAAACAAAGGGAGAAGTTGGTTTAAGGAGGCTCGTATACGACTTGCATTGACAGTGTGGCATGTCTCGCGAGAACGAAACAAACGTATTTTTGAGGGTCTCATAACCTCTGCCTTCGGGATCTCACGTAATATTGAATTTGATGTAGTTGCTATGTGTCCTCTATAAAGGGCCTGAAGTGTGTGTTGTATCTTTGATTGATTGAATAAAATTTACCGATTTTCCAATATATATATATCCGAAGCGGCCTTTTGTTCCGAACATTGTGATATACATCCTAAAAGATAGAAATGTGATTGGAAAACCTCTATTCTGTAATTGAGTAGACATGGTTTTAAGATCCTCACATCCATTCATTTTTCACATGATGCATAAGGAGTCTTCACATCACTTGAACTTTGATGCTCATTAATTTTGGAATGTGTATCACAGTTAGACAAAATGGTGCACGAATTTTAGTGTCCAAATGTTGCCTCCTCCTCGTGTGCGTGAGCTGTAAACTTTTATTGTACCGTGTGCAAATATTATGTTTAAATACATATCTATATACTGTTGATGTATCCATGTCTTAAGGTTGTTTGAAGGTTGTCTGTAACGGGCACTTGGAGGCTTCACCTATCTCAAGTGTTATAAGTAACACTGACTTGGTTGCAGCGAAAAGGATATTGCACATATGTAGATCAAAGTAGAAGTAAATTTACTTGTGATATCATATGACTGATCAATTTATCTGCTATCATAGTGTTTGGCTGTTTGCTCCAGTCTGGTTTCAACATTCTAAAGTATAACTATTTGGTGTCACATGAACAATATTTTGTGATATATATTTACTTTTAGAAGGGCAGTATAATTCATCGATTTGCAAATTTATAATCTCCTAGGAGGTGCTCGATGGGAAGTTATTTCCGTAATAGGGAAAAGTTATGAAGAATGGACGATGATCAAGAAGGAAGCTTAATAATGTAATAAGTTCGCTGACATGCTTCCAGCAGTAAGTATGCCTGTCCGGGATGATACTCACCTGACACTTTGTTGGCATGTCAGCCTACGGCTATATTATGAAGGCTCCCAATTCATAGCTTGACATGCAAGCTTAGGTGGGTATAGCGGAAGATGGTTCTGATACATATTTTATAGTTGAGATATTTGTACTGTGAATTGTGCCGGATGCGCAAACTGAATACTGGATGAACCTTAATTTACAGAAATATCTAAATTCTAAGGTACAAAGAAATAAGCCATATCTTCTCTCGAGGATTGAGTACAAAGACAATTTCAAAAATGCCAATTTTCAATTATGGATGAAAGAACAAATTTCTGTGATATAAATAAAGAACTTTTGCAATCTAAAGCAAACATGTAGCATATAGAAGTTAGTCTCCGGTGTTTTTCAGTGTAATATGTGGAATTATCATATGGGTGGCCAATAGCAATATTATGTTGTAGCATGGAGAAATATATACCCTTATCCTCAGATTATGCATACAAGCAAAGGATTACCATAAAACACATGTTTCTTTCAGTGGATAGGTATTTACTATATTTTGGAGTTTTAAGGAATTGAGTAGCATTCTTTGGGGGTTAGTTAGAAGGTTGATGATATGCTCAGATTTGGTCTAGGAAAGCTAAAAATGAATTGATATTTTTGCTCTTACACTCTTTCCTCTTGTTCTCTAGTACATGCTTATTTTGTCAATGATGTAATTTTCTTCTGATCTATAGTTGAGCAATTATTTTCTATATTATGGTTGCAGATAAATGACCGTTATGAGTTCCCCTTACAACTAGACCTTGACAGAGAAAATGGTAAATATTTATCTCCAGATGCTGACAGATCTGTTCGCAATCTTTATGCTCTTCACAGGTAATATTTTTGGTGGATCTTTCGTCTAATCATCTCAATGCAATCATTGTAAAATGTAAAGTATATACTTAGTCTCCTTATCATTTGTGAAATATGTACCCATCTCTTGTACATATTTTGGCAATGGTATATTGGTTCTGTTGGACTTTTATGGTTTTTATGTGCTGCCCTTATTTGAACTTATAATTTCAAATCCAGCTACTCTCATGTTTTTAGGACATCAATTTCTAAAACTCTGATGAGATGGTGTGGCAAACTTTTCATGTCCCATCCCATGTAATAAGAAAATGGAGGCCTATATAATTTAACCTGTAAAGAACATCACACTCTCAGTCATTTTTTGTGTGGTTCTGTTGCTTGTTATATATGCATGTATATATGTGCGATTGTGTATCTCTGTGTGCATTGTTGTATGTAGGTTTTTATGTATATCTCAAGAAATCCCATTCTCATTCTCCAAAATGAAGAAATCTCTTGATACTATTCATTCATTAGTTAAGTCCTAGCAGCCAGTGTGTTAAGACAGAGACCTAAGTGACGATGATTACCTGTATACCCTTTTCATGGTTAAGGTTTTGGTTGAATCCTATCGGTTCTGGTCTTGTTTTTGAGGATGGCTGTCGGAAACCTTGAGATAAAGTCAGTTCTGGCCAAAACTATATCAAACATGTGGAGAAACACCGTTGGAAGCAACAAATCCTTCGATACTGATTTTATCTTTTCAGACATCAATAATATGAAATTGGTTTTAGTCTTTTTTTTTTAACTTTGCATGTGGAGAAACACCGTTGGAAGCAACAAATCCTTCGATACTGATTTTATCTTTTCAGACATCAATAATATGAAATTGGTTTTAGTCTTTTTTTTTTAACTTTGCAGATAAGTAGTTTCTTCTCCTCGAAAACGGAATTTAGCTTCTTAGATCATAGGAACACCATTTGGAACAACAAAAATCAACAAGAGAATGAATACAACAAAACGAACAAGAAAAAAAGTAGTTTTTATGAGAGAATTTTTGGCAGAGTTGCTGTATATTCACTGCGTTCATTGGAGTTGCAAGACTTCGCCGAAGTTGCTAATACGGGAGGATGTCGAGGTTTACAGGAGGATGTCTTGAGGATGGGAGGGACTCTCTGCTACAAATTTTGGACCTTGGAGAAGTATGAAGAGGTGGGTTAGGTGAGGTTGGCTTTCAGATTATTCGGCTTCAGGTTTTGCAGTTGGTGTATCCAGTTCAATGTTCAACGAAATCCAACTCAATCTCTCCAACTAGTATATATATACACACAAACTAAACATTTCTAAAATGCTGAACCGTGGGAAGCATGGACAGTAGAATAGATGCAGTATCCTTGTCGGATTCGAATGTGACAGGAACTCGCGAAGGACACAGTTCAATTTGTCTCGGATTCAAATCCCGTGCGTATCAGCTTTTGTTTGGTGTTCGACACGGCCAAGACACGACGGTCGGTGGGACACGTGCTTACTACAAATAAAAGAAGAAAAAAGGAGGGAAGTAAAGGGATCTTGTGATACTTACCTGGTTTGCATCCTCTCCTGGCCGATCCTTTCATCATACCTTCTAGCCAACATGGAAGTACGCCGCTAGCAGGTCACACTCATGAGAAAAAAGGAAAACGAGGTCCAGATGTTAGAAACGCTAACCAGAACTTAAGTTATGGGTGGGGTTCGGGCCAACTTTTTTCCCCAAGGTACACAATATCGGAATCAGTATCAGACCATTCCCTATGAATATCGGGATCTTCGATATCGACACTATTGAGGATTTTTGATCGGAATATCGGTTTTTTATGGTAGCGGAAAGTAAATAGTTATTAATAAATTATTAAAAGCCTAAGAAAAATATTTTAGACATTTAGGCATAATTACAAGTATTTTCTGTGTTCTTTCATAATAGTTTTGAAATTGAATAAAATAATAATTACCTTTGTTGACTGGTTTACCTGTGTTAAGCGTTATATTATATTAGGTAGTGGACTTTAGTCCCACATCGAGTAGAATAATAGAGAGAGGGGCCAGCCTCTCCTATATATATGTAGTCTTCTTCATCAATTAGAAACATTCCATTATTCTAGTTCTACATGGTATCAGAGCCATAACCCTTCCTTGCAACGAACCCAGGAGGTTGCACCACATATACCTCTTCATCAAGGTCCCCGTGGAGGAAGGCATTCTTGATATCCAGTTGGAGTAGTGGCCAGTAATAGCGAATAACTAAGGCCAAGAGTACGCGCACATAGGTCATCCTGGCAACTGGGGAGAATATTTCAAAATAATCCTCACCATAAGTCGGAAAATATCCTTTAGCTACCAGACGTGCCATTAGTCGATCAAGGGTGTCATCTGGTTTCACTTTGATCGTGAACACCCATTTGCAACTGACATCCGTATGTCTTCAGACCAAGGATATGAGATCATTAAACTACTTCTTAGATGTTGAAGTCATACGGAAAAAGAAACACATTGTCATGTCGCAGAGAAAATATGTGCTAGACATACTACATGATGCAGGAATGATGCAAGCCAAGGGAGCAATGTCGCCGATGGACCCAGAAGAAAAGTTACTTCCCGACGAGGGGGTACTAATGACGAATCCGGATCAATATCGTCGAGTAGTTGGAAAATTCAACTACTTGGCGGTTATGACTCGCTCAAATATTTTCTTTGCCGTTAGGGTCGCGAGTAGATTTATGTCTTCTCCACGAGTCCCACATTAGTAGGCAATTCTTAGAATTCGGCGCTATTTAGTCCAGAATCCTGGAAAAGGAATTCACATGGAGAACCGGGGACATACAAATGTTGAGTGCTTTACCGATGCTGACTGGGGTGCAAGCCTGACAGATAGACGATCTACGTCTGGTTATTCGGTATTTATTGGTGGAAACTTGGTATCATGGAAGAGTAAGAAGCAGAGTGTGATCGCACGATCAAGTTCCGAAGCAGAATATCGAGCCATTGCTCATGGCATGGCAGCAATATATCTGCAGCATCTTCTACAAGAGCTGGGAGAAGAAGCATGATCTAAACCAACAAAGAAGAAGCATTATCTAAAACAACAAATATGTGGTGTGATAACTAATCTGCTATGCATATTGCTACAAATCCTGTATTTCATGAAATGACGAAGCACATTGAAATTGATGTCCATTTTGTCCGTGACGAGTATAAAAAGGGAATAATAAAGTTCCATCACGTGAGGACCGGTGATCTGATAGCCGATATCTTCACGAAATCTCTTTTGGATTCTCAGGTACAATTTTTATGTAACAAGCTGGGCATGATTGGTATATATGCTCTATCTTGAGGGAGGGTATTAAGCGTTATATTAGGTAGTGGGCTTTAGTCCCACATCGGGTAGAATAATAGAGAGAGGGGTCAGCCTCTCCTATATATATGTAGTCTTTTCCATCAATGAGAAATATTCCATTATTCTAGTTCTACAACTTGTAATAATTTTTTTTCTTCATTTACATGCTTTTACAATATTACTATGCTCTTACATCCTTGCCAATTAGTCTTTTTTTTCATTTTTTTTTGCCGAATTGAGTTGGAAGGAGACTCCAATGTTGCTATCAGTCTGTATCGGATCGGGACATGCCAAGCCGTATCGGAATCGGCTGTATCAACAAATACTACAAACTATGCTTTTTTTATAAAATCTAACACAAACCCGACACATGACTTTATTTAGGAATGAAGGAACCTTTTAGGACCATCTCTCTTCTCACTTTCACTTCCTCTTTTTTGGCAGCTTGTAGACAAAATTAAGATAATTAGGACAACAATATTTCTTAATTTTCTGTGGAGCATAACAAAGCTCCATGAAAAATTTGATGTAATTTTTATAACCGATACTCAACATAATGTCAACCTTCTAAGTGGTGCCAAATTTCTAGCTAAGGTAACTATGAATTTGAGAGGGTCATGCTATAGAACATAGGCGGCCAACTGGTAGGTATGATGACCTACCTTCTGGATATACAATTTTAAGCTCATGCAACCAAAGAACACCCTTCAATTCCCTAGACTATATATGATATGATTTTCTAATGGGAATTGCATTAATCTCTTATGGCAAATTAAGCCAAAGAGTGAAGAATGACAACCCCGTATAACTCAGAACATTCAGGCTTTATTTTAAATATAGCTGGACCTCCCCCTCTTCTAATGTATGAGTTATTTTCTTTAAGTGAAAGATTGTCCTGAAATTAAATGTCGCACGGTGAGAATCATAATTAACTAGAGGTGTTTGTGAGTCCGCATTGAAGCTTCTTTGAAGCAATACTCTTCTTCCATTCGGTTTTGTTAAGGGCCATGGGCCATTCCTTATAACGCTAGCAAGATACCATATCCTTATGTAATGCTAACAAATCACGTTCGTGTAGTCTCTTGTCCTAGCGGCTCCATTAACTACTATATTATCGCTTCTTACATGAGTATCTATTATTCTGCATTGTATATGTCCAAATCACTAAAGTCGATTTTCTCTTATCTTGTCCTCAATTGCCTCCACCCCTAACTTTTCACTGACACATTCATTCTCATCCTATCCTTTAGTGTATTGTCACTCATCCATCTTATCAATTTTGTTTTGGCTAAACTAACTTTTTCTACATGTTACTTAGTTGTCTAACACTATAATTTGTCATCCTATTCTTTAGTATATTGCCACTCATCCATCCTAGCATTCTCACTTAGGATACACTAACTTTTTGGACATGTTTTTTAGTTGTCTAACTCTCTGATCCATAAAGCATGGTTGATCTTATGGCAATCTTGTGAATTTTTTTCCTTCAACTTTAGAGGTATCTTACAATCACAAAGTACTCTAGAAGCACCATTTTAACCATCGTGATTTAATTATGTGCATGGAATCCTTTTCAATGTCTCCATCATGATGTATGGTTGATCCTAAATACGGAAATCTATTTTATATGTTGTTCCCCTCATTTTACTTTGGGTTGAAATTACATGTCATATACTCTGTTTTAGTTCTACTAATTCTAAATATCTTGGATTCCAAAGTCTCTATCCACACTTCTATTTAGCATCTAACCTTCTCTACTTTCATTGACCAACACAATATCATCAACAAACATCATACACTATGGAGCCTCGTCCTGGGTATGCCTTGTAATTTCATCCTTAACTATTGTAAAAAAGGTAATAACTTAATGTTGATCCTTGATGTAAGCCAATGGTAATAGGGAACAAATTCATCTCCTCTAATAGTTCGCACGGTCGTATCTCTATGATATCCTTAATCGGCTTAATTTAGCCACTAGGAACTTGTTGCCTCCTCAAAGCTAACCACATTCTCTCCTTGGGAAGTTCGATCATAAGTTTTTTTTTAAGTCAATAAAAACCATATGTAAATATCTCATTTTCTTTCTAAATCATTAATCTTCTTACTAAGTAAATGGCTTCTATTTTAGATATTTCGGGCATAAAATCAAACCGATTCTCTAAAATTCTAGTCTATTTTCTTAATCTTTGCTTAATCTCCCTCTCCCGTAGTTTCTTGGTACGACTCAAGCATAATTCCTAGTGTTCTAAAAATCGGCCTAGGCAGCCGCCTAGGCGCTAAGTGGTCGTCCGCCGCATCGAAAATTCCATGTTCGGCGGTCCTATGTGCCTATTTGGCCCTATTCGGACATGTTTTTCGTCTAGGCGGGCTTGTTCGACCCTATTTGGTCCTTTGCGGCTGTTCGGTTTTTGATATTTTTTTGATTTTTTATGTTTAGTTGCATTGTGGATATGTTGTTTGGGTTTTAAGATTAGATTTACATTTTAGAACATTGAAATTTTAATTTTCAAATTTCAAATATCAAAAATTTAAAAATTGGAATTTCAATTTTTTTATGAATTGTCTTATGGATTTAGAAGTTAGAACATGTTTGGATTTCAAATTTGTATTATGGATTTCAAATTAAAAAAAAACTGTTCAGCGGCCTAGGAGCTAAGCGACCCTCCGGCACACTGAATCTGCTTACCGAAATTTAGAACACTGATAATTCCTCGACAATTATTACGACTTTGCATTATCTCCCTTGTTCTTATACATGTGTACGATAATACTGCTTCTCTATTAATCGTACATCTTCTTAGTCCTTAGAAGTTTGTTGAATAATTCAGTAAGCAATATAATCCTTTCTCCTCTTAACGTTTACATACCGCAATAGGAATATTATCATGTACTACCGTTTTTCATTCATTTTCTTTGATGCATCCTCAACTTCAGAAATCTAGTTTTGCGACAATAGCAATATGACTTACCCCTTGAGCTAACTATGAATCTAAACTAAGTTTTTCTATGTTGCTCTCATTAAATAGTTTGTAAAAATAATTCTCTCCATGATATCATTTCCTCTTACTAATACCTTTTGGTCCTCACTCTTGATACACTTAATATTACTAAGTCTTTTCTCATTTTCCTACTCGTAGCAAGCATATAAATGTGTTTGTCTTCCTCGTTAGTTTCAAACCTCTTATATAAATAATCATAAGTGTTTAGATTTGGCGTCATTAATTGCTTTTATAGCTTTCTTTTTATTGCTATTTTCTGTCTTAAAGTTTTTTTTTCACTTTTATACTTTTGCAAATTTTTAGGCAATTCTTTTGTCCTTAATAAACTTTTAAACTCCCTTATTCCACTACCAACTTTTTCGAGGTCCAACCACTGCCTTTTGGCATTCCTAGAATCTCTCTTACTACTTTCTTGATATAAGTTACCATATTATACTACATAATATTAAAATCCGTTTGTCACATCTTCCTTCATTTATCATCTTGTCTTAAAATTTATTAAGTTTTCTCCTTTCAAGTTCCGCCATTTGGTTCTCGGTTTTTTCCAACCTAATACTAGCACATTCCTTACTCGAGATTGTTACTTAAACCATTCCTTATCCTATTTTTTCCCTTAACATTGTCAACTATTGTCGTGATATTTCCCACGAGAGTCGTAGTTTCTCACTAACGCGATTGGACCGCCCCCGTCTTTTTTTTCTTTCTATTCTTTTATACTAATATTGAAGACCATCAATCTTTGTTGTGGGATTAAGCTCTCTCCCCATATAATTTTTCAATCTTTAAATGCTAGTCTACCAATCTTCCTAGTAAGAAAGTAATCAATCTGGCTAATATTGGGTCTACTCTTAAAAGTAATTAAGTGTCTCTCTCTTCCTAAAACAAGTAGTTACTATATAAGGTCATATAAAACTGCAAAGTCAAGGGTCTTATTGGTTCTTTCATTCCTAACTTCATACACATACTCTCTATGCTTGTTATCATAATCACTGTTTTCCTTTCCAACATGGCCATTTAAGTCACTTTCGATATATAACTTGTCATCTCCAACACTCTTTTGAATCAAACTATCTATATGTTCTCAAAATCCCCTTTTTATATTTTCATGTAATTCTGCTTGGGGTGCATATGGACTAATAACATCATCCCATATATATATATATATATATATATATATATCATGGCAGTCAAAGGCTCGCATTGTAGAGGCATAACAGTTGCGTCTCACACTTCAGTAAGCGAGGCGCCTTTCTTTGACACACCCAAGATGTGCCTTTCAACAAGGCACAACCAAGAAAAGCTGCGTCTCATGGAGTTTTATTTTATACAAAAAACTGTGAGGCAGAGAGATAGCCCTTACATCATACAAGTGAGAGGGCGGTAAACCATTTCACGATTGCCAAAATTGGTTACAGTTGATCTGAAAAAACTAAAATTTACAAAAAACGTGGTAGGGAGAATACAAACTTTTATTAATTTTATTGATTGCTATTGCTGTTCTGCTAATTCATTTGGTTATGTTTTAACATATTTTTGTTGGTTTTAATATGTTATTAGAATTTATTTATTTCATATATATATATATATATATATATATATATATATATATGCAAAATTCGACTGTCCTAAGTGGTCAGCGACAAGAGAGTAGCATCTCCGCCCCGACTTGGAGGCTCTTGGAGGCTCGGTCAAGGGACCGAGCCTCAGGAGTGGTAGGAAAAAATATATATATAGCTCGATATATATATATATATATATATATATATATATATATTTGCGCTCGCTTTGCCCGCTCGCTTTGCCCGTGGGCGCGTCTTGTGCCTCGAGTGCGCCTTGAGCCTTTGCCGACCTTTATATATATATATGTGTGTGTGTGGGGGGGGGGGGCTGACTTGGTTCCTTTGGCATGAGCAATGCTGCAAGCGATTGAGGAGCCGCGGGGAGGCGAAGAACATTGGCAGAATCATCGTGGAAATTCGTGCTTGGAGAAGACGAGGGATGCTATGGTTTAAGGTGGCACGTCTACGACTTGCAACGACAATGTGGCATGTGTGGCGAGAGCATAACATGCGCACCTTTGAGGGACTCCAAACTTCTCCCGTTGAAATTTTACACAATATTGAATTTGATGTTGGTGCTATGACACCCTTATGAGGGGCTGGAAATGTATGATGTGTAATATATTTTGATAGATGAATACATTTTCACCTTTGTTTCAATATATATATATATATATATATATCGTAAAAATTATTCAATGGAATAAAATTAGTATTTGCAGCAAAAAGCGAAGTTTGAGCAAATTACATTTAGAGGGATGAAACGTCACTTTTAACGGCGCCCTAGGAAAGAGGAGTCAACAACCATTAGAGTTGGCACCCTATGTGGATAAATGAGTGGGGCGTCATTAGAGTTGACGTCCTATGAGGATAAAATGATTGGGGGTGCCAACTCCACTGGCGTCCTACTTATTTATGTAATTTTTTTATAAACGGTCATTTTTTTGACCCATGTCATCTAACGTTCGGATTTCGGAACGTTGCAAATTTTAGGCTATATTATATAAAGGTTGTAGGAGAGCTATTTCATTCACACAACAAACTCAATTCTTTCTCTCAACCAGTTCATAAACTCACAAAGCTCATATACTCACAAGCTCTCCATTTAGAAGTTTAGCAATCTGTAATCTCTATGGATCAAAGTCTAAGAATATGGTGCTCACATGGAGGTACAGTAAATAAGCTATCCTACGAAAGGTTTAACCAAAACTCTTACAATTGATTGCATTATTACATTAGATAGTTTACGCAATTTGATTATTGAAAGTTTTTCTATCCGATATAAATTATATTAAGACATTTTTTCTTCTCATTGTTTATTATTAGATTGTGAACAAGCATGCAATTTTGTTTTTGAAATTAATTTACAATTACATTTTATAAGTATTTATGTTACTCAAGTACCACAAAGACTTCATAATATAAGTACTAAATGTGCTTCTGATTACCAAACGATTAACGTGGGTCCTAGTTCTTCTCGACAACTTCTTCCAGCTCATGATGATATAGCAATCAAAGGTAATAGTGATGATTATGATACTGCTAGTGCTAATAATGATAATAAAAATAGTGATAATTTAATTAAAAATTTAGATGATAATTTTGATTATTAATGTCGATAATGTTACTACTAATGAATTATATATCGGACAATCATTTGTTAGTCGTTCTAAATTTAGAATTTTTATAAGTGATATAGTAATTAAACACAATTGTACTTGTGATCAACCAACTTGTAATTGGATTGTGTACGCTAAACCTATTGTAAAGGTGGAACATTTACCATCAGTACATTAAAAGTCGACATTCCTGTTTAGGTGAACTTACAATATGATGTCATCCACTAGCTACTACTTCATTGATTATAAACAAGATAATTGACACAATTAGGGATAACCAGTCATACAGTCCATCACAAGTTGTGAGAGATATACATAGAGAACATCGAATACATATTACTTATACCAAAGCTTGGAGAGCCCGAGAGATGACATTAGCTGAAATAAATTGTAGTTATGTTGATGTATATGATAGTCTTAAAGAGTATGATTTTAGAATTATCGAGTCAAATCCAAGTAGCAAATGTTTTCTAAAGACTACTGAAAACAATAGTTTTTAATTTTTTTATTTGTTTCAAAGCATGCATTGACGATTTTTTAAGGAATTGTTTACCGATTATTAGTACTGATACTACTTTTTTTTTCATCTAGATATCAAATTATCTTATTTATTGCTTGTACTCATGATTCTAACTATCAATTATATCCACTTGCTTATGTTGTTGCTGAAAGTGAAAACACCTATTCCTGGACATGGTTTTTAAACAGTTTTAGAATATTTCTTTTGAAAACTATTTTAATGAATGGAGTAAAATTTTATTTATATCATATAAACAAAAGGGAATGATAAATGCTATGCGTTTTACTTTTCCAGAATCATCATATTTATTTGTATTCAATATTTTAGACAACTTGAAATATCAAATAACCAAAGTTAGAAAACTGTACCAAATGTTAGACTCTTACAAGATCATATAATAAAACGGATGTTGACTATTGGTTTAAAAGAATTAAAGCCGAAAACATAGACATGTTTAACTGGCTTGTTGGAGTAAATGATGAAACCCGTAATTTTGCGCATTTGATAACTGCTTATGCTCCTTGTCCTAGATTAGATATAAACACTTCTAATTTTGCAGAATGTTTTAATAACTGGGTTAAGTATTTACGTGATAAACTAATAGCAACACTACTTGACGATATATCGCTTTAAGATAAGAATAGACAAATTGCTCAAAATCTAGAAGTAGAGTATTGTACGAGGATGTTAAAAACTATGGTTTGCATAAGTAGAGAAAAACACCACCTACAAATGTTGCGTATTGATAGTTTTTTTTTGAAATGTTAGATCGTACAAGTAGAACGTATGTAGTACACTTAAATAAAAATTATTGTTCATGTTTAAGGTGATATCATACGTATCTACCATATTACACGCATGTTATGTATGTAAGTCTTGCAATGTAAGTACCGATAATTTTTATCCTTTACTATTTTCTACTGATAAATTGAAAAGTGTGCATGAGTCACATCTATACCAATTCCACTCACCTACGATCTTCAAAGTGTTTTGGTTAGATGACAAATTAGAGTACTAGATGTAAGACGCAGAGCTGGAAGACCAAAGAAGAACCACACCCCGATGAAGGATTTATTTACAAGAGATTTTCGTCGTGGCAACTGTGGTGGATTAGGATACAACAAAAGAAAATATACTAGTCAACCAAGAGAGTAAAATTATGTTAAATTGTTCCCAAACCTTCGACAGATTCAACAGACGATAAAAATGTTGAAGATGTCTTCCTTCTCCGTTGTTCCTGTTTCCTTCTTCGTTGTTTTGTTCATTTTTCGTGGCTTGTGAGTCTAGTAGGAGCTTGTGAGTTTAGGAACTGGTTGAGGTAGAAAGAATTGAGTTTGTTGTGGGAATGAAATAGCCACATCCTTTATATAGCCTAAATTTGCAACGTATTTTCGAACGTTTAAAGTTCAACCGCAAAAAAACCGTTTTAAAAAATTACATATAAGTAGGGTGCAAGTGGAGTTGGCGCCCCACTCTTTTTTGCTTAGGGGTGCCAAATCTAATGGCGCCCCACTCCTTTTTCCTATGGGACGCCATTAAGTGTGTCGTTTCATCCCTCTAAATGTAATCCCCTTACCCTTCTGCTCTTTTGTGCAAATATACCAAATTTTAGCCCCCTTTGAAATTTTCTGTATATATATATATATACACACACACACGCATGCGCAAAAAATAAAAATAAAAAATACACACGCACGTGCGCGTGTTTAGCAACTGTGGTAGCTTGTCCTAATTTTTCAGGGTTCCATGTGGGATTTGCCTCACGTCTTTGTTGGTGCGACATAGCTGAAACCCGATGGCACTAGTGGGGAAATGGAACTGAGTTTTAAAACCTCGTTTAATATTGGTTAAGTAAAAAAAAATTAAGTCAAAAGGGACCCGAGCTAATTTATAAAAAGTTGCATGGAGCCGTACAGAGATTCCCCTTTATGTAATTTTTTTGCTTAGAATGTCATTAATGTGCTTGGTCTTTTATATCTCAGAGTTGTAGATTTAAGATGAACTGAGTTTTCAAATATTTAACCTGGAGGTGGTTTCTTACACTACCAAGGAAGGCTTATCGAAATTTTAAGGTCGTTAAAATGAATTTGTACCTACCATTTAGCTCCTTTAAGGCTCATCTCTCTCTTTTCACAGCCTCAATCCAATTTTTCTTGGGCCTACCCCTAGGTCCATGAGCTCATAGCCTGTGTATCATTCTTAACTGGGGCAATTGGTCTTCATTGCACATTCCAAACCATTTAAGACTATTTTTAGTCAACGTCACTTACAACTTCACATGGACGGTACCCCATCATTTTTTTATCCAAACATGATGTATTGTCACTCATTCATCTCAACATTTTGATTGCATTATGCTACTTTTTGGACACGTGGCACAAGTTGACAGTTGATTGTAAAACTTCGTTTATTCATTTTATTGAGCTTTCTTATGCACCATACCTGACCCCATTGTGCTGGGAGAGTCTTTGATGATGATGATGGTGGTGGTGATGAGGGTTACTTTTTGACAGTAAAGCATGGCTGTTTTATTTTAGTTTATAGATTACTGACAATCAAAAACTGATGAAGTGTCCTCTTCAACTATCATGCATTAAATCTATGGACATGACACTCCCTTGAAACATGTTGAATAATATCTGTCCTTCTCTACGGTCCAAAAGGGCCTCAAAACATGCCTAGAAATTGTTTGGTTCGGTAACCTTGTGCCAAACCTAATTAGGATAGGGTGAAGCAACTTATTTCAGATGCTCCTTTGTAAAGTTATTTTCTATAGTTACTATCTAAAACAAGATAGATTTGATATTAATATATGTATGTCTTCATCCCTATCGTGCCCGCCTTATTGTCCTGTCAAACAAATATGAACTGATATGCTATACTTGCAAGATGTGACTAGTCCTGAAAGCAAAAGGTATCAGTAGCAATTTCCTAGTCTATTTATTGAAAAGGAAAATGGAATATGATAAAAAGGCTAGCACGATATATATTATTAAAACATCCTTTAGGTCACATTATTTTGTGATATATTTTAAAATGATAAATCTCTGATATGTAATAGCACGCCCCCATCCTAAACCCCACCCACATATGGAAGTATTCTAAAACCTTGGATTCATAAGATGTATTTGATGTATATCCCCAAACCCAACTATTAAAGTTTCATAATGGCAAATATATATGTGATATGGGTATGAAACCGGCCTTGCAGTATCTGTGCTACATAGATGGGGGTCTTTGCCTTAAAGGCAAGTGCATATTAGGCACAGCAGCATAATGCAATATGCATGTTCTGTAGGTGGGATGACTTGGGTAGGCAAATACAACAGGCATGTGAAAGTATTTCACAGTTTTAACTTGTTAATGGATTCAAGGATGTTGATAGTTTCTGTTTGGTCATTAAATTTGTGAATTTCCATAACCGTGTCATCTTTTATTGTCTTTGGTTAAAAACATTATTCGATATTTTGGAATCAGCTTTGTTCAAACAAGAAAAATGCAGGAATCAGCTTGTTACATCCCCTTGACCTACTTGTTATCCTCGAAGAAAAACATCAAACATTTGAAGCATTTATCAACTGTAATTTTGTCAACTTTTACTTTGTTGTTAAGCATAGACGTCTCTTTTATTGATTAAATAATTTATTTACTCGAGTTTTTTGGTTTTTTAGTTTTACTGATTGGCTGGGTTTATATTGTTTGGGACTCATTTGTATCATTTTATGTTATCTTTTCTTATTAATTGGTATCGTGAAGGGAGTGGTAACTCTTCTTTCTTTTGTTGACTACTGCAGTGTTCTTGTTCATAGTGGTGGGGTGCATGGTGGACATTACTATGCATTTATCAGACCAACTCTTTCTGATCAGTGGTATGTAGATCACCTTCTACCTTTGAGAACCATGCAAGTGCATACATCTATTGTAACTAGAGTCAATGAATCTTATAGGGATGTATGCTTGTCTATCCTTAAAACTATGTTGTAATATATGGAGTGCGACATAGTTTTGATTCATTTGATAGTAATCTTGTTGATACTATATTTCTAGGTTCAAGTTTGATGATGAACGGGTAACAAAAGAAGAGATGAAGAGGGCACTGGAAGAGCAGTATGGGGGTGAGGAAGAGGTGATTTCTATTGCCATCACAAGCTAATACTAGAATAACTGCCTTTCTCATCTTTTCTTTTTACTCTTAATATGTTCTTCCTTTTGTATACAACAGCTCCCTCAGACAAATCCAGGTTTTAATAATACTCCATTTAAATTTACGAAGTATTCAAACGCCTACATGCTTGTTTATATTCGTGAGAGTGACAAGGATAAAATTATATGCAATGTGGAGGAGAAAGACATTGCTGAACATCTTAGAGTAAGACACTTCTCAAAATAATTAGTTCTCGAAGGTTCCTCTTTTTACATGGCTGTAATGCGACTTTTTATGTATCACAGATAAGATTGAAGAAGGAACAAGAGGAGAAAGAGCATAAGAAGAAGGAAAAAGCTGAGGCACATCTTTATACCATCATAAAGGTACTCAACAATAGTTGTTTTGAATTGAATTTAGTGGATAATATATACTGTGCTTTTAGGATCATTTGCTGCTAAATTCTTGAAATGTATGCAGGTAGCACGAAATGAGGATTTGTCAGAGCAAATTGGCCGTGATTTATATTTCGACCTAGTAGATCATGACAAAGTTTGCAGCTTTCGTGTTCAGAAACAGACACCTTTTAATCTTTTCAAGGTGATTATTTCACCAAAGACAAACCAAAATTGAAAGAGAATTAGTATTGATTACGTGAGCATTTTACGGTACTTCGATATGCAAAATAAAGATGGGGAAGTTTTTCTATTCCAGGGCTATTTTTCAACTGCTGATTAATGTTGATCATAGTGTTTTTACCTTATGTACATTGAAGACTTAAATCTTTGTTACACTTGCTGGAATTAAATTGAGGTCAAGGGTATGGTTTTCTTAGTGTTACAGAGGACACGACCCTTAACAGAGCTGAATCGAAGGAAAGAAGAAAAGGATTCAAACAGCTGGCTCCAAAAATTTGGGATAAAGGCTTTGTTGTTGTTGTTGTTGTACATTGAAGACTTCAATCTTTGTTATACATGCTGGAACATTGCTTGGTTTGGTAGATGAGGCTACATTATTGTCCAATATTCTAGTTACATTGTTTCCTTTGAAGATGGCAGCTAATTATTTTTTTGTTTATTGCCTATTTCATTTATGATTTATGTTTATATTTTCAATTTTATGCTCTCTCGAAGTGGTTGATAATTTGCAAATGTTTGTTGTGCTTACAAGCTATTTCTCATTGGTTGCTGAAACTGTATGTGCAGAAGTTATCACCCGAAAGATGATGGTTAAATTTATAGATCAAGTTATACTAAAACTGTATTTGTTTAATAGAAATCATCAAACAAAACAAGTATGTTAGATATTGTAATATGTAGGAAAACAAGATCACTGATTTATTTTCTTGTAAGTTCTTTATAGGTAGTTTATAGTTTTGTCATAGTTGAGTGTGTCAGGAGTAATAGATTTAATATGATCTAAGTTTATGCCTCTTCATTGCCTGGATCAAAATGAGCATGCAAAAGCTAATACTATTATTTTTTGTTCATATATATTGGCAAATTTGTTTGTTGAGAATTTTGGATGCTTTATTTATTTCGGGATAGTTGGACAATAACTTGAAGCTGTTTTTAATATATATTATTAGCTATCATCTGGAATACATATGCATCATCTGTTTTGTATTAAGAATTATTTAATCGTTATTAGTTTATATGATGTATAAATTGTATGATCCGGTGATTGGAATACCAGCAATTTCCTAGATTATAGACATGATAAACATGACTTTGCTTGCTAATACATATGCATCATCTGTTTTGTATTAAGAATTCTTTAATCGTTATTAGTTTATATGATGTATAAATTGTACGATCCGGTGATTGGAATACCAGCAATTTCCTAGATTATAGACATGATAAGCATGACTTTGCTGAGGAAGTTCTTGTAGAATTTCCAAAAATGTCAGAGATAACCACCCTGAGGTTTGCAGACTTTATTCTAAGTGTCCAGATGGTATATGAAGCATTTTGTATGAAACCAATTGTGGTATGAACTTTGTAATAATTTTTTTTTTGAGGGGTATAATATTTATGAAAATATGAAGTACTTAACTCAACATCAGTTTTTGTTTTTGTTTTTGGTTTTTTGTTCCCAATAGAGCCTTACAAAGAAATAAATGTAGGAATTGTTCTGCAAAGTGTATCTTCTTCTTGAAGATCTGTGTAGCTATTTACGTTTACTGATGTGCAGGAGGAGGTTGCCAAGGAATTGGGTATCCCTGTGCAATGTCAGCGTTTTTGGCTGTGGGCCAAGCGCCAAAACCATACATATCGGCCCAATAGGCCACTGACTCCTCAAGAAGAAGCTCAATCTGTAAGTAGATTTCTGCTCCAAAATTATTTTAATTTACTTAGTATGATAAGGTTTATGGTGCACCATATTTTCCTTGAAATGACATTAGGTGAGTGTACCTTCATATATTCATCTCATTGGACTATGCTTGCTCCTGAAAAATGCAAAAAATGGTCCATTTGACTAAACTGATGCTTAGAACTATCAGCAAGATTATACTTTCTGCCATGTTTAGCACAGAGCAACAATTCCTTTCTTGGATAGTTGACATTACCACAACTCTTGGCAGTCTCTCCAGATGTAGCTAGCCTGTAGATTGGTGAAATGGAAGACTACCTTCACATTATGGTTCTGTTTAGTAAGTAATTCTGTTGATGCTGTTGATGGCAATCTGCACATAGTTTCTTGAAAATACCGTTATACGCACACTATAGAGTTTAATTTACAGCATTAAATAACCAATGACAAAACTCTTCATTCCAAACAAAACCACTATAGATAAATTTGAACATTAAGTTAGCATGAGAGGAACAGTATTGAGAAGATCTCTAAAATTTTAGTGCTGAATTAGATTCAACCAAGATGATATCCAGAGTTCAACAAACAAAATTAATTCCAGTGGCAAATCCAGCATGTATTGATCAAATTTAATAGGCTTGGGACTGATCAAAGGAGATCTATGGTTAGATATAACTTATCTACCCGTAATCATAGAGAGAAGGCAGTCACTCTTTTCCCTAGGCAGTCGGCCCCACAAATTTCTCTACTGTGTCTTGAAAAAAACCCTGCTATAGGCCCATTATATTTTATTATAGCCCTGGAGAAAACTGAGTAGGACTAGAACAGTGGGTAAAATATCTGAGTTATATTTGAGCAAAAAATATAGCAGTTTTTTTCATGAAGTGATCTTATATTTGATTATAAATCTTAGCGTACATAGGAATCAAATAGGATTCCTCCAAGCTTTGTTCTAAAAGGCGGCCTAGGTGGCGCTTAGGCGCCTGCCTAGCCCCCATTGACGTCCGACTAGGCATGTTTTGGAGTTTTATGGAGTTTTTAATTTTTTTGAACCGCGTAGATCTAGGCATCCGCCTAGGCACCCGCCTAGGCGGTCTAGGCGCCAGGGAGCGGGTGCCCGCCTGACTAGCGCCTAGCACTTTTCACAACCTTGCCTCCAAGACTCATCGATGGATATGCCAACTGATTCACATCCCCAAAGGGGTTAACTTGATTGATCCAGGCCTTAGAAGCCAGAAACTCCTATGAGGTTAACGGATCTTAGTAATAATTTCGTTTCAGCGGTTCTTACTTGGGAGGCCGTTTTTCTCGCGATGGAAGCTCGTTTTCTCTGCGACGGAAGCGCGCGCCTAACACTTTTTACAACCTTGCCTCCAAGACTCATCGATGGATATGCCAACTGATTCACATCCCCAAAGGGGTTAACTTGATTGATCCAGGCCTTAGAAGCCATAAACTCCTATGAGGTTAACGAATCATAGTAAGAATTTCGTTTCAACGGTTCTTACTTGGGAGGCCGTTTTCCTCACGATGGAAGCTCGTTTTCTCTGCGACGGAAGCGCGTTTTATTGGCGACATGAACACTCCCATAAGAAGATCAGAATTTTAAAAGAGGACATAAATTTTTGGAAGAAAGTTGAAGAATTTTTAATACATGTTCATCAAAGTAACAAGAAACAAAATGATTGCTTACCTTGACATCAGAAAAATTATCATACTAATGATCTCTATGTAACTTTGTACTGAACTTTATAAATTATAATAAATATTAAGATATTTATAAATTTTGATAACAATAATTAATAAACATAAAAAAATTATGAGCACACTCTCCCATCACCCCCCAACTTTAGACTCTTCTAAGTAGTCGCGCTCCCCAGCTTCCGCTTTCGCCTCCGCTTCCTTCGCCACTCCCGCTTCTGGCTTCTAAGATCCAGACTCACATTGGCCATGTTATATGAATTAGATACTGCATACTGATTAATCAACTGAACTCAAGTGGACATTCAATTATCCTTCTAAACCAACTAAATATGAATTAATTACTTTGTCCAATTATCCATGCAATGATTGAAGACCTAAGCTGATTAGGAAAGTGAACTGAAAGAGAAACCTGATCAAAGTAGGAACCAGTTGGACTTACCCTTTTCATCTATTTAGACAGTTGTAATACACTTGTAATCAATGGACGTTTCTCTAGTTGGTGCAGTGCAGTTATTTAAGCCCAATTTGCAGTAGGAGTCAAAGTAAAGTAAGCTGGAGGAAAACACCATCCCTCCTGTCAAAAAATAATCATGACAATGCTAATGGCCAAAATAACATAGGGAAATAATTTAACTTACCTACACGGTAGATTCTGAGTGCAATCTACATTATCAGTTATCACCCGTTTTAATTCCAGCATAAATCTTTGTTAGATTATGTACATTTTTAACCTTTGTTACCTTATGTTGGTCATATTGTTTTTACCTTACGTACATACTTAAAATCTTTGTTACATTGTGACATTTTGAATCTATGATATTAGGATACATAGAAAAACTTTGAACAATAATTTTCAACTTTACCTATATGATATGATATTGATATTGAAACCTCATCCTCATCTTTTGATTATCATCCCATTTCTAGTGTGTATATGCTGCATCATAAATTCACAATGAAAAGTCGATGACATATTAACCAGTAGGATATCTCACTATAAACACAGTTGTTCTGGCTTGGTTGCTGTCAGTTCAAGTTTTTCCAGACTCTGCAGTTTATGTAGTAGTCAAAAGTTGAGCATACAAATCAATCTCTCCTAAAATTACGTCTGCTCCACCTTTACTGCATTTACCTACTCTATTCCCTTTCGAACAATACTGTATTGCTTGTAATGCCTATATATATATACTAGAAGACCCTTATTCCATCACAGATGGTATTGCGAGAGGACGATGTACTTGATGTGACCTACTTGCTCTGTTCTTTTAGAATAAAGGCAGGTTTCCTTACTGTCCCCATGGGTTTCAACCATAGGTACCTAGGTTGTGGTTTGCTTCGATACCCGTAGGGGTACGGGCCACACTACTTTTCTTGGTACTACAGTACGAGAAGGGGGGGGGGGGGTGTAAAAGTATGCTTCGATCAATCAACCCGCTTAAAAGCGGTTGTTTATGTGTGTATCTATATATATATATATGTGTGTGTGTGTGTGTGTGTATGTATGTCTACTATAGGGAAGAATTTGTACTGAATCCTACAACTTTATCTTGTATGGTTCATTTTGACAATTAATTGATTTTATTGTCTTTTATATTACCATTTGATTGATATCTTTGTTGAACTTCATCTTGTAAGGATCATTTTTTTCCCGTATTGCCCCTTTTGGTTACATGGATAGGGAACCCACCACATTTGGGATTAGGGAATCCGGAATGCGGTTCCTAGGGGAGTAGGGGGATCCCAATAACTATGGTTTCACCTCCCCTTCCACTACCAAATGTGTCAACCATTGGGTTGCCTGACCTATAGTAATTTACTTATTACTTATGGAAATATGTTGGTGTAGGAGCCTGATGGGTGTTCCATAGTAGCCTTGGTCATGCACCAAAAGTGGTATAGGAGGATTACACGACATTATTAAAACAAATATTTTTATGTTTGCACTTATAATGTAAATGTTATTTTATATTTCGCATAAGTTTCACAAGTATAAAAGTTTACGATTATTATGTGATGCAATATTTTAGGTATCAAATAATAGGATAATTTGATGTCCCTTTTCTTTTAATTTTCTGACATCCAAACACTAAGCGAAGAGAAGATGAATATTATATTTTAGTTTCTTGCTGGATCAAGTAACATGATAAATGTAATTTGATCTGTCCATTTTTTGCATTTTGATCTTTATAATTGACCCTAAAATATTTTTCTTTTGAAACCAACCCTAACAAATGCTTTTTTTTTTTATTTTTCTACTTTCATGTAGTTATGGGTCAAAGAGCTTATTGTTTGAATGTCGATCTGTTGTATTCTAGGTTGGTCATCTGAGGGAGGTATCAAACAAGGCACACAATGCAGAACTGAAACTATTTTTGGAAGTAGAGCTTGGACTGGTATTGATTCTGTCACCAGCTTATTGTACTTAACCCTTTTGCTTCACTGTTTATTTTTGGATTTCTACTTTTCCTTGTCTGAGTAGACACATCTACTCAATACTTGATTACTTTCATTGTGTGCTGTATTTTCTTTTGTCATTATTCAGGATTTACGGCCTATCCCACCCCCGGATAAAACTAAGGAAAATATACTAATTTTTTTCAAGATTTATGATGCTGAAAAGGAAGAGCTAAGGTATCTTCCTCTGCCTACTGCTTCAGAATATTAGTAACTTTGCATTACATTATATTATTAATATGTTCTGTTTATGACCTTAGATATGTGGGGAGGATGTTTGTGAAGGCACTGGGAAAGCCAGCAGAAATACTGACAAAGTTGAATGAGTTGGCTGGCTTTTCACCAAATGAAGAAATTGAATTATACGAGGTTGCATTCCCATTTTCTTTGTCTTGCCTCTCTTACTAATAGGGTAATTTAATTTACTTTATTTTGTTACAGGAAATAAAGTTCGATCCAACTGTTATGTGCGAACACATAGACAAGAAAGTTACTTTTCGATCTAGCCAGGTTTTCTGTTGCACTTATGTCATTGTTATTGGATGGTTTTGGGAAACTTTCCGTGTTCGATTACTGATGCTGCTGCTTGTATTTTCAGCTGGAAGATGGTGACATTATCTGTTATCAGAAAGCCTCTCCCTTAGAGAGTGATGAGGAATGCCGCTATCCTGACGTTCCTTCTTTTCTTGAGTATGTTCATAACCGACAGGTATGCATTGCCTGGATGTTGATATTCTATCAGAAAGCAAACTAATGTATTTTGGACCTTATGCAGGGAAGGTTACAAGTAGACGCTGATTTCATCCTCATATCTGAGTTTTTGTAGAATGCATTGTACTACAGCACCAACTCAAGCTATAGGTTTTCTTGAAAGATAGTTTGATATACAATCTGACTAAATAGATGTGACATTAATTTGTTTATCTTTTTAGAAAGTGCTATTTTTTTATTATCAAGATTATGATTGGTTTCCATGTTCAAGTAGTAGTTAGAATGAGGGTTTAGTCCATTCATTGTGGACTGATACAAGTGATTTAATGAAGCCATTTGTATGTAATTTTTTGACATACCACAAACAGAGTGTATGCCAACAACGAGGAGAGAGAATATTATGTCTTCAATCATCCTATGTGTAGATATATCAGAACTGATGCTGCAAGTTGGTCTCAAGGACCCAAATTTGGTTGTGATCAACAATGTGCACTCTTGAGTCATGATCATATAGGTCATGGTTTGACATATCCAGTTGTCGCAGCTTTCACTTCTCATCCAATTTGACATGACAAATAAGATGGTAGACATTAAACAACAAGAAAGCGTGTGATACTTCATAGGTCCAAGGAGCATAGACATCAAAGTCGAGCCAAATTACGGCCTTCTAATCTCTTGATATATACTATTCCAAATAGAGCTACATAATTTATGGTTTCGGGTGATTTTAAATCCTGAAAATGATGTAATCTTGAGTGTAAACTGGGTCCATAAATAATTGGACCTTGCTGTCAATATCTCATGCCCCATCTTGTCCAGATGTTTACCTCTTTGAATGCAAGGTCAATATATAATTGGACATTACTGATTTGTGTATATGGGGTAAGACTGCATACATCTTGGGCCCACATACCTTGCATAAACGGGACTCCAGGAGCTTCCTGGCATGGGGACGCTCTTTATTTTTTTACCTTCCTGGTTCATAACAATTTACGGCTTAAGTTATGCATCTTCCACCAGCTCCCAAGACCTCTTATGCTGCTGTTGATTCAATGTATTATCTGAAGTTCTTAAAACAAGGCACACTCAGGTATAGATGGGTTTGCTTATACACCACCACCAACAAAGCCTTTTCCCCAAATTCTTGGGGTAGGCTGCTTGCTACTTTTCTTCCGCTTACTAACAAAAGTATCTTTCTTTAAAACTTCCATGTTTGTTTAGGCCTACCTCTAGTGATAGCGTCTCCTTTAATTACTATCTTTATCACTTCACCTTACTTGAACATCAATTGGTCTGTATTATACATGCCCAAACCATCTAAGACAATTTTCTCTCGTCTTGTTCTCAACTGCCTCCGTCTCGAACTTCCCACGGGCACCCTCATTTCTTATGCTATCTTTCAATGTATTGTGACTCATCCATCTTAGCACTCTCATTTTGGTTACACTAACATTTTGGACATCTGTTTCTTGATTGCTGAATGCTATGATTCATAAATCATGACTGTTTCGCTTCAAAGATATCTTCCGATCACATATTACTCCAAAAGAACTACTTAATTTAAAGAACCCTATTTACATTCTATGCATGACATCCTTCTCAATCTCCATCATGATTGATCCTAAATACCAAAAGCTATCACTCTTAGGTATCTCTTGCCCACTTATATGTAATCCCCCTCATTTTTCCCTTTTGCTGAAGTTACATCTCATACTCTGTTTTGTCCGACCAATTTTAAAACCTTTGGATTCCCAGGTAATTTTTTTCCACACTTCTATTTTAGCATCTAACTCTTACTCTCATCGACCAACACATTAGTCATCAATCATCACACACCATGGAACCATCTCTTGGATATACCTTGTAATTTCATCTATAACTAGTGCAAAAGGCAAGGACTTAATGTTGATCCTTGATGTAAGCCAACGACAATGGGAAATGGCTTACAAACTTCTCTAATGGTTCACATTGTCAGCATAACTCCATCATACATATTCTTTATTGTTTTAATATTGCTACTAGGAACTTATTTGTTCTTCAAAGCCCACCATATTATCTTCCTAGTAGTTTTTTCTTCCTCCAAGGTACACCACATTATCTTTCTACGGATCATAAGCTTTAACGTGAATATACATCCCATTTTTCCTCCGTAAATATTAATCTTCTTAATAAATAAATGGCTTCAATAGTAGATATTCCCGGTATAAAATCAAATTGATTCTTTGAAATTTTGGTGTATTTTCTTAATCTTTGCAGAATCACTCTCTTCCATAGTTTTATGATATGAATCATGAGCTTAATTTCTTTGTAGTTATTACAACTATGTTTATATTCCTATTCTTATAATTGGGTACTTTAATACTAGTTCTCCACTAATCAGGCATCTTCTTAGCCCTTTATATATGGGATTTGCTTTGTTGTTTGTAAAATTATCTTATTTAAGTTGGTGAAATATGGGAAGGGATTAATTACGAGATGGAGATGAAAATGTAGGGACTGGGGCGATGAAGCAAAGTTTTAGTAGAGCATGATGCATATGGAACATAGACAATTGAGCTTTAGGAGTATTTCAAGAAGAAGTTCATGAAATACCAAAATTGATCATTTTCATACTTGGGACCCTTTGATTTATCATGAAGGTGTGGTTGAAGAGGTTCCTGTTGATAGAATTTAACATGTTGCAAGTTTGTTCAAGTAGATGAATCCATCTGAGAGTATCAAGTGACTATAAAGTACTCGACGAAGTTGATGGAAGACTGTTACCAAATCCAGTGAGAGTTTATGGGTTTGCATAATTATCCTATACATCTGAAATGAGTATGTTGACGGATAAGTGATGGAGTAAGGAAATCATTCAGGTGATGGAAGTTTCAGGTAGGATCAATTGAGGAGAAGTTTGAGGGAAATCCTTTTAATTGGTTTGACTAATATGGTTGGTTTGATGGATGCACCTTGTGGTTGTGATACTTTCATAATTGAAGGCAATACCAAGGTGGGTAGAGAACTGAAAAGAACAGGCATGTCAACATGGACTATAGAACTTAATGTCCTGATAGGAATGCTCCTTAATAAAACTGGTGGTAGAAAATTTGAGTCAATGCCTTTCTTTTTATTTCTATCTTAATGTTGCTGCTGCCAATTTTTAATTGTTTATTCCTAGATATATACTGTTGCAATCTCTTTTTGGTCCAATGTAGTTGTTCTTTCTAAATCCAACTTTCATGTATCGGTATCGGACACTTCCTATGAGTATCGGCGGCGTCGGCACTATCGGCGATTTCGGATCGGATTATCGGATTTTTTGGTATCAGAAAACAAATAATTATTAAAATTTTAGAAAAAAGTATTTTATATATTTAGGCATAATTTTAAGTATTTCTGTGTTGTTTCTTAGTGATTTTGGATTTAAATGAAATTGTAGTCACCCTTGCTGATTGGTTTACCCGCAATAGATAATTTTTTTCTTCTTTTAAATGCTTTTACAACATTACTATGCTTTTAAATCCTTGCTGATTGGTCTTTTTCATTCAATTTTTTTTGCCGAATTGACTGAAAAAGGTCCTATGTCGGTATCGGTCAGTATCGGTACGGTTGGTATCAGATGAGGACATGCCAAACGTATCGGTCCGTGATCGTTATCGGGCGATACTATAAACTATGTTTGGTCATCAAGAATTTGAGATTAGCCCCTTTAATTGGTTTTAGTGGAATTGAAAGCTTTACTATATTTGGCCTTATTGAGTTTTAGGGAGATTAAAAGCCTTACTATGTTTAGTCCTTGATCTTATCGAGTTTACTTCTATGTTCAATCTATAAGGTAATATCTGTTGACACACAATAATAACTGCTCATTTAAATGATGCATTATTATCGGTTTAACTTATATACAGGGGAAATGCCACTTCCTTAAGGGAAGCATATGACTTTCAGCTTGGGAGATAGCAACCAAATAAATTCACATTTTAGTCTACTCCAACATGGTAGTCAAAGGCGCACCTCGGGCGTGCCTAAGGCGTGCCTCGCAGCAAGGCGCATCATCTGTGTCTCGCACCTCACTAGACGAGGCTCCTTTCTTCGGGCGCATCCAAGACGCGCCTTAGGTGCTCCTTTCAGCAAGGCACACCCAAGAAAAGGCGTGCCTTATGTAATTTTTTTACAAAAAACTTTAAGGCCCTAGCCCTTACCTCATACAAGTGGGAGAAATGTAGCATTTTCCACGGTTGCCAAAGTTTGCTACAGTTGAACTTGAAAAATTAAAATTTACTAAAAGCATGGTAGGAAGAATACAAATTCTAATTAGTTCTGTTGAATGCTATTGTTGTTCTGCTAGTTCACTTGGTTATGTTTTAACATATTTTTGTTGGTTTTAATATGTTATTTAGTTTTATTTCTTACATTACTAATTTATTTATTTATTTATTTATGTATGTATATTTTATTATTTTTTATTTTGTGCCTTACTTCGCTCAGACGCGCCCCTTAAGTGCGACTTGCGCCTCATGCAATATGAACCCTTTGCGCCTTTGACTACCTTGCTCCAACCAATTGTATTGTTGTCTGCTGGATTGACTTGTATATAGTGGTTATTTGCTTTTATCCTCTCAGGCAATATTGTTTTATTTTCCATTTTTAACTATACCTAATTAATTTAGTGAGAAGTAGGAAATTACAACTTAGTTGATCACAGATTTCAGTCCAGATCGCAAGTCGACCAATTGCCCAACTTGTGCAGCATACATTGGATGGTTTTGAGGATTACATTTAGGGAAGATTGAATGCCGTTACATATTTAAGTTTGGCATTCTTCTCTGTTCAATCTAGTAGATGATTGCAGTTCTCACACAACTTTATTGGTCATTTGATTGGCAGACATGGTTGCTGGTTATATATGGGGATTACTTTCCCTTGTCCCTTCATAGATTAAATTCAAATTAGGAAGAATGTTGAAGACTTTTAGCTTGGGTTACTGCAAGCAGACCAATACACACATGCTTCAACTATTGCACCAATACATGGTGGGCTGACTTGTGTATAATGCTCATCTTTTATTCTCTTAGGCAACTTTTTTTTTATTCTCTCTCTCTCTCTCTCTCTCTCTCGTTGTACCTGTATTAATTTTATGAATAATGGTATATTATGAATCCTTTTATTACAAAATTACTCCAAACATTAAGGTGGCCACAGTGCTCAACTTGTCATGCATTTGACTCCATCCAGATAGCGTCTTATATAATCATTAAAGAGTTCATTTTTGTTCACCCACTAAAACTAGGGTGTATGTTCACTTTCCATTCATGGATTGCCACGTGTCAAAATATGAGTCAAAACCACTTTGGATGTTCACAAAACCACTTCCAAAGTGGTTTTAGATTGCATACAAATGACACGTGAGTGGAAGGTGAACATACACCACAGTTTTGGTGGGTGAACAAAAATGGACTCAAATCATTGAAGATCTAGGATAATTTTGATGATTTCTGTGTTGTATATATGAAATTATGTTTTTGCCACTCTGGTTCCTAAGCTCATTACTTTGCAATCTTCAGATAAACGAGCTGGCTTAAATTTATTCCTCTGATTTGGCAGAAAATACAGTTCTCCTCCATTTTTTTTTCATTTGCCCTCTTTATCTTGTATGTCTTAATCTTATATTTATTATAAAGTCTGTTTTCATTTAAAATTATGACCGATCATGTTTATTTTGCAAGAAGTGTATGATTTGGCCTTTATTGTATTTTTTCTTTAGTTATGTTGTTTTCCATACGCACTGCGAGGATTTCATGCAGTGTTTATAATTGTTTTGATAATGCACATCTATGAAGAACCTGCTTATCTGATCTTTAAGTTATGCCCACATTTATATGTTTAATGTTATTTCAATAGGTTGTCCATTTTCGGTCATTAGAGAAGCCAAAGGAGGATGACTTTTGTTTAGAATTGTGAGTTTTCAAATCTGATGAATTTGCTGCTAATTGTTTCTTTTATGTGCTCAATGATCATGGTCCTTTTCTTCCTTATAGGTCAAAGCTTCACACTTATGATGATATTGTTGAAAGAGTTGCTCGTCACCTTGGTGTTGATGATCCGTCGAAAATTCGTCTTACGTCTCATAACTGTTATTCTCAACAGCCTAAACCCCAGCCCATCAAATATCGTGGTGTAGAACATCTCTCGGACATGTTGGTTCATTACAACCAGGTTATGTATCTCCTTAATTCATATATTTGAGTTTTGATCCAAACTTGACTGCAGATGGCATGCATGTGATGTGTCAACAAAGGATCTGATGTAGTTGAATGGTTGTAACTGTAACAGATTTCTGACATATTGTACTATGAAGTCCTGGACATTCCACTGCCAGAATTACAGGGTTTAAAAACACTTAAAGTAGCATTTCACCATGCCACAAAGGACGAGGTCTATTTACTTTCCGTTGGTAGTCTCACATTGTTGAGTATTTTTTTTCTTGGTGAAAATTTGACTTGCTTGTTTGTTTTCAGGTTGTAATTCACAGTATTCGATTACCTAAAAATAGCACTGTTGGTGATGTGATAAATGATTTGAAAACTAAGGTTGGTTTTACAAGGTCAACACTATTCTATTTTCTTTCTACTTTGCTTTAGGGTATTGAATGTTGTTTATCATAGTTGGTTTTGCATTAGCTGTAATGATACTGAAAATTTGATGTCAGTAAAACCTACCTTGGAGTTTCAGTCTACTATTATTTTTTGTATGTACAACTTACATATTTGTCATGATATTCAAACAGGTTGAGCTTTCACATCCTAATGCAGAACTCCGGTTACTTGAAGTCTTTTATCATAAGATTTATAAGGTATTTTGATGTTTTTAGGTCATTCTTGGTTATGATGCACACATGTATTTGTATTCTTTTTGGATAAACAATTGGTAGTGCACTTGGAGTATAGCCCAAACATCCCATCGAAGGACATTATTATTTATGTTGCACATCTATTTCTATTTGTTTAATTTAATGTATGAACAACTGGGAATGCACTTGATCTAGCACATCAGTGAAGCCCATCGGAAGGCATTTGCCACTTTAGTTAGTGACTGATTCTTTCAAGTAGTGAATGTCATTTAACAGATTTAAGTAGTCAATTTGATTTTAGAGTAAAATTAGATAGAAAATTGCCTCTTGCATGGCACTCTAGACTTGTCTGCAATTGTTCATATTTTCCTGCATGTTTACTGTGCAACTGTTTTAGGAAGCTTTATCCATCTTGTTAAACTTGAATGTATCAGCTTTGTAGACATATCATGTAGTTTGCCACACATTTTACACCTTTTGCTTCCGTACATGTCTGATTGATTTTCTTAATCGTCATATTGTCTAATTCTTGCAGATTTTTCCACCTACCGAAAAGATAGAAAACATAAATGATCAATATTGGACATTACGTGCAGAGGAGGTATGTCGTCACTCTTCTGAGTCTGCTGCCACAACATTTATCGATCATGTGTATTTCAATTCCAGAGAATGTTTAGGGGACTGCCCTCTTCTCACTCCAAAGTTTATTTTTTTTACATAACTATTTCTTTCTTCTATCACAGATTCCTGAAGAAGAGAAGAACCTTGCTCCCCCTGATCGATTGATTCATGTCTACCATTTCATGATAGATCCCAACCAAAACCAGATGGTAAATACTTTCATATGGCAATTTTTGTGCACTGATTTCTTTCTATGATCAACTTCCTTTTTCTAATGAACTATTGACATGAAACTTTTTCTGGTAATATAATATTATCCATGCTTGACAAACTTGTGTTCATTTCTCTAGCAAGTTCAGAACTTTGGAGAGCCTTTCTTTCTGATCATTCACGAGGGAGAGACTTTGGCTGACATTAAACTACGTATCCAAACAAAACTTAAGGTTCCTGACGAGGAATTTGCTAAGGTATTCTTTGTCATTCTTGAGCATTCTCTCATGTGTCAGTGTATTCATGTAAAATTCTGAAATGTTTGGTGAAGATAAATACAAACCATCTAAAACATTTTCTATGATTTTATTTTTCTGATCACGTTTAAGCTTTCATTCGAAATATGCATTTTCATAAATGGCATACCCTAAATATGTGAATAATTCTGATGGATCTTATAAGTTAATATTTCCTCGCTCTGAATTTGGTGATTCTAATTGCATTTATGAACCAGTGGAAGTTTGCATTTTTATCTCTCGGTCGCCCAGAGTACCTTCAAGATAATGACATTGTTTCTACTCGGTTTCAGGTGCATTATCTTCTCTGTTTTTATTACCTTCTTGCTAGATGTTATGTTCATTCATTTGCCTTTTTTCTGTAGAGAAGAGAAGTTTATGGAGCCTGGGAGCAGTATCTTGGATTACAACATGCAGACACTTCTCCGAAAAGGGCCCACACTGTTAATCAGGTACAATCTGTTACTTCTGATTTTGGTCTTATTGGAAAATGACAATGTGTCATTTACATTGAAGTTCCTTTCAATATAGCTAGATTTGGATGAGACTGAGAGAAGCTTGTTCTCAATGGTCTCTCTCTCTCTCTCTCTCTCTAATCACAGCAATTATTTACGTGTACCTAATTAACCTTCAGTACACTTATGCAATGCCAAAAATTGTGGACCTGCAGAATCGTCACACTTACGAGAAGCCTGTGAAAATCTACAACTAGAACTCTGCCCCAACTCCAATGCTAGTTACCTCCAGTCTGACACAAAAAATGAGGAAATGTACATCTTGAAAAAATAAGCAGCAGCAAATGCGTGGCTGGTGGTCCCATGATCCTTTGCTTCGTGATTTGATTGGCATGGTGTTATTTGTTATGTTGGTGGCTTTGGGGAGGGGGATTTGGAAGTACGTTCCTCGCTCTTATCTGTAAATGATGCTGACCCCTGAGGGTCTCATATTTTACTTTTCTTTCTTTGGCCGTGTCGGGCACCCAGTAGAATAGCGGTCTTTTTAGTTTCTTTAGTAATCTAGCACATAAGAAGATTTTGGATTAAAAGATGTATACAGCTTATAGTGGTTCTGTAGCACAGCAACATTTTGTTTTGTTTATTCTTTGCCTTGCCCTCTGTTCTCTTTCTGTGTTCTGTTTGGTCCTTAGCAAAACGAGGGTTGTATAATTTGATGATGATTGTTAATGGATTTTTAGAGTTCATTGGTGGTAGTGTGTTAAAGAAATAATTTGCTTTCTTTCAATCTGAAATTGATACAGAGCGCTCGCTAATCTGTAAATTGCTTATCCCGTCGATTAGAGGATCTATGTCGCATGAACATCCGTATCCAGTGTCAGTATCTGTATTCATGCAATATATAAGTTATTGTATGTTATCTTGAGAAAGGCCATTGTAGCTTGAGAGGTCTGTTTGAAAGGAATCGGGCTACGACTCACCTGTGACCAACCAGGACAAATGACCCGGATTTCACTCGCAACAAAATATTATTCCATTTACATCATTTTTAGAGTGTCAACTAAACAATGATATACCAAACTTGGTTGGCTCTTGTGGGCAACGAGGAACCTTATTGGCTAAGCGGACGGTCTTGGGATTAAACTGCGTTGGAGGGGTGAGTGTTTGTGTGAAATTGTGAGAACAGTGGGCCAAGAAGGCATACAACTTACAGTGTGCATAAATTTTCGTGCGTTATGTCGGAATATAAAAAAAAGAAAGAAGAAACAATGATATTCTATTTTCAAGAACTACCCTAGGGTCTGTGCGCGTGCACGGTTAAAAAAAAATAACCAATCCCTCGGGAAGTTTTAAAAAAATGTCTCCTCCTGTCTGTAAAATTGTACTCTTAAATGTAATTTGAAGTATATAAGTTAAATCTTCTTTTCATGAAAGATCAAGTCAATCAAATAGTAATTTATCAAAGTAATAAGTAATAGATTTTCCTCGAAAGATAAGATTTTACCATTTATTTGGGATTTCATGTAATATATAATTGACTTCGTTATATCTTAATTAGTTTTTAGATGAAAATGAGGTCGAACAAGAATAAAAGTTTATGAAATGAAACCATTTCCCCTTTATATGCATTATCCCATGCTGACCTATCCACCCAAAATTGATGCGTGTTCTTTTCCCCATCCATGATTTCAACCGATGGATTTAGATATAATTTTTTTTTAGGATTTCATTTATTTTAACTTGAGCTTAGATAAGATTAAGATAGTGATAGTCTTTTTTAGTCCATCATAGAATATGCTTAAATTAAGGATTCATTTGGTTCATTACAATGTAATCGTAATAGAATTGAATGAAAAAAATATTTTTTTTATTAGATTTTATTATAATTACGATTATAATTATATCAGAAAATTTACTGTAGCGAAATAAATTTATATTAAATTCATGTAAACGAAACAACTTTGGAAAATTTTAAAAAAAAGTCAGAGTCCGCAAACTGTGTTGGGGGAAAACACAACTGCGGTACACGTACGCAACAAACAAATTAAAAAAAAATTAATGTGGGCCCCACGGCCAATTTGAAATGTTGGGGGGGGGGGGGGGGGGGGGGGGGGCAATTTCAGCCAACACTGTTGGCGAAAATTGACAGAAATTGGTCGTGGGGCCCACGGTTTATTTTTTTGGTTTTGTTTGGTTTGGTTTGTTTACTTAGTTTGGTTTGATTGGTTTTTTTGGTTGGTTTATTTTAATTAGTTATATTTTTGTTTTATTTATTTAGTTTTGTTTTGTTTTGTAATTAGATTTAAGTAAATTTATTTTAACGAAATAAAATTAAAATAAATTAATTGGAAAGAAATATTTAGAAATATTTATTTCGGAAATTTGTTTCCAAAGCATCAAAATTTGTATAAATTCCATCTAAAGCATAAAAGTTTAAAAATTACGAAAAAAATATCAATATCAATTGGACGTTTATATTTATAAATATTATATTTTTATCGTAATTTTTTTTGTCGTTAACAGACGTTAAAATAATAATAATAATAAAAATCTGCCGTAAGACTATTACGTCTGCCGTCGAGCAGACTTCGAGCGGTCATAACTACTTGTTTTGAAATCGTTTTTCGTTAAATAATAAGTCGATTTGTATGTTTTCGACGAGAGTAACACAAATCATGTAGAAAAAAAATTTATCCGAAACAAGACGCATATGTTACAGGCAAAAATATAAATTTTAAAACTTTAAAGTATCATAACTTTTGACTGGGAGATCGAAACAAGGCACAATTTGTGCCAAAATGATCGTATGAAAAAGTACTATAGGATAAACCGTTTCACCGTTTAACGGACTTCGAAAATTTTTAGAATCGCAAAAAAACGATGTTTCGACCTTCAAATTTGACTTTCGGTAATCTTATTTTTGAATATTTAAAATTTACTGTAGTGAAATAAATTTATATTGGATGTGGGGGCCCACGGATTTAAAATGATGTTTCGATCTCCAAAATTTTTTTAGGAACATTTAAATTAATTATTTTATGTCTATTATGAAAAAAACTAATCAAACCAAATAAATAATCAAACCAAACCAACTAAACCAACCAAAACAAACCAACCCAAACCACCCAAAGAATCCGTGGGCCCCCCAACAAATTCAGCCAACATAGTTGGCGGATTTTGGGTGTGGGACCCACGGGTTCTTTTGGGTGGTTTGGTGTCACGTCCCAGTCCCAAAATATATGGAACCAGGCCACGTGGCATTGGCCAGCTGACACGTCACTAAGGGGTTACCCAATTTAATGGACCCAAAGAGACGTGCTACGCTGTCCTAAAATACTAACAAGTCTAATTCAGGTAAAGTCTAATCTCATCCACAAAATATCACGGAGTACTGAAATGAGTGATGAATATATATAAGTGCTGATGTCTGAAATGTCATAGTACAAATCAGATAAGTCTGGTGGGAACAAACCCACTACAAAAGATAATAAAAGTGCAGAAATATAGTAAGACTAGTGCCTCGACTAGCTAGGTAATGAGACTCCAGCTCCAGATGAATATACTGCTAAAGAGCACTGGGAAAGAGGCTTCTGCTCCTCTCCAGGTGAACAAACCACTAAAGATCAGACAGATTCTGATGGCAGTTCCTCTAACTCCTCCTCAGTGGCATATCTCGTCTCCTGTCCGGGACCGTACACTGTGGGGTAGTATGCCTCATCTAAATCTGGAAGAGAACCAGGTCCTCAGTGGGACATAACAAGATACATAAAAATATGCCATGTATAAATACTGAATAAAGCAAATAAGGGTGTGCTAACCATCTAAGTGAATGCAATGTGAAGACCTTATAGTACGTATGGAAAAGTGTAGGCTAGACATATGCTGACTTAATTCATCAATCGTAGTGACTGGCTAGTATATGCCACATATGCCCCCAAACACATGGGCACTTTGCAATCGGCCATCTCCGAGGAGCATGGTATCCGAAGGTATAACATTCAAGGAGGTGGGTGTCCCATACGCCTACTAGTTGTCTTCCCCGCCCAATGTAGCTATATGCCAAGTCATAACTTTCCTGAGTATTCCTGATTTCGTGCTAAGCCGTGATGCACGTCACACGTACTAGTAGCTAATCGAGTACGCAACTTGCATCCCAAAATAAAGTACAACCTTGTTGCGTGTACAAGTGTTAGGGTCTAGGAGGATATTAGGATACCCTCGTAGCTGTCAGGTAGGGCTGCTAAAGTCTAAGTCAGCTGTACTACATGTCAACATATTTGTTGACGGTACCCGAGGTAATCTCGGACGTACACAGTTATATGTAAGATTACTGAAAATATCATACAACAGTTTATTGAATTAAGTAGTAAAACTTGGCAAGGTATACTTGCCTACGTCCTCAAGCTGGATGTGCCAAAAACCTGTTCTCGCAGTCAAGTCCGAGGGGTCCTGTGACCTGGGGTCACTGACTGCGTCGTAGGTGCATTCTGTTCAAGATGTACATGGTTCGTGAATTTAATATTTGAATAAAGCGTACTTTAGACAATATTTATATAGTATATTATATATATATGTATATAATAAAGACATAATATATATACATATAATTAATATATACAATATATATTCATATAAAAACAATAATATAAAAATATAATCATTGCATTTTATATACATAATATAAGTATATGTATATCTAAATATAATATAACTATATATACTTAATTTTATATATAATATTACATATACTTTAAACAGGATATGTAAACAAAAAAAAAAAAAAAAAATAATAATATATATAAGCAATTATAAATACATATATACATAAGTATACATATATATATCTATATAGAATTAATATGAATATATATATATATATATAAATATACATATACACATATATAGATAATATATATAAATGTATAATACATAATATATAAATATATATACATACATATATACTATATATATATGCTTAAAAATATAAAATACATATATATATTTAATATATAATTATATAATCTGAGTATATATATAAATATAATATATTTATATATAAATTATATATATATATATATATATATATATATATATATATATATATATATATATATATATATACAAAATATAAAATAAAATGCATAGATATATACATATAATAATATATAATAGTATACTATATATATACTGTATATATATATACATATAATAATTTATGATATAATTATATATTACAATATACATAAATATATATACATATATATACATACATATATATATATATATATATATATATATATATATATATATATATATATATATATATATATATATATATATATATATATATATATATATATATAAAGAAATACAATAATACATATATATACTTACTTATAATATATAATATAATATTTTATATATATACTGTATATATATACTGTAATAATAATATAATAATATTTATATATAATATATATAAATATATAAAATACCATATATAATATATATAAGTATATATAATACCACATACATAAATATACATATATATATATATATACATAAAATATACTAAATACATATTTATATAATATATAATATAATACTTATATACTGTATATATACAGTAATATAATTATATAATAATATAATATATATACATATATACATACATATATATATATAACTATGTATATACGTATAGGAAGGGGGTATATTATACCTGCCACGTGGAGGGGGGGCCCACTTCTAAATGGACGGTGTAGGTTCACCCTCCAATGGGAGGTTGACACCTCACACTGAAAATTTGCAGATAAAACCCTGTAATTTCATAATTTGCACAAAAGTCCTATTAATTGGAAAATTACGTAATTACGCAATTGTCTGAGAAAAATACCTTATTCCTGAGGGCGCTGAAATGTACAAAACTGAGGGGGAATGCTGTGTGAGGGCCTTGAGGGGGTGGGGGCGAGCCTGGGCAGGGGCTGGGCCTGGTTTTGGGTGATGCGGGTCACCGTATTAATTAATTAATAATTAATGCGCATGGTGTTTTCTAATTATTTAAAAATAGGTAGGGCCATAATTTTAATACGGTGTAAATATACTAATTGTAGTATACTCAAAGTAGAAAAATAACGTATTTTTGTTTGGGCAAAACTGGTGCCTGTTGGGCCTCTAATTTCTATTGGAACAGAGATGGGTACAGGTCTGAAAATTAATTAAAAATAAATACGGACCTTTGTAACGATATTTGTGCGACTAAAACAAGACTCATGCCAGCGTTTTTCTGAGCTACACAAAGTTCAGAATAGTAGACTGGCATGTCTAGGAGAGGTATGTGAACTTTGTTTGGGGATAACAGTTAGTGTAATGCTCTAATTATTTGTGTGATGGACATGTGCACAAATCAATAGGATATGTAAGCAAAATAAATTTAAATAGCTAAAATAAATCCTAAACTGCTAAAAATAATCCTAATTTAATATTAAATACTGAAATCTGGTCGAGGGAGTTTACATTTGGGTTGGTTTGTTTTGGTTGGTTTTGTTTGATTATTTGGTTTTGTTTTGGATTTAGTTTTTTTATTTAGTTTTTTTTAGCCAACAATTTCAGCCAACATTTTTTATTTAGTTTTTTTTATTTAGTTTTGTTTTGGATTGTATATTGAACTGAGCTTCTCCTGTGTCGAAAGAAAGAAATTTCGTATGAAAAAAAATAAAATTTTTGATTGCAATGTTTGATATGCTGATATCAAATAAATACTACGTTTATATAGGTGACTTCGAACCGATCGTTAGACGAACGTTGGATATGAACGTTGAAAAAATAAGAGCCGTTGAAAGAGCCGTTGTAAAATAACCGTTGTACATAAACCAACTAGTAACCAACCCATAGATCCAACCAAATTTCAAACCAAAATCAAAACCAAATCATTCCCCGATATTTGTCTTTCTTCTTTACTTTGTCTTTTTTTTTCATATAAAAAAAAACTAAACCATTAAAATAAAAAAAAATTAGAGAACACAAATAAATACTAGTTTTTATTTTATTTTTTTCTTCTTTATTTACTTTTTTTTTTTTATCAAACTTAAGTAACATTTTTTTTACAATTTTCTAAATAAATCAAACCTTTTTTTTTAAATTTTTCTTTACAATTAATTAATTTTAATTTTATTTTGTTAAAATAATTTTTTTAAAATCTAATTCCAAAACAAAACTAAATAAATAAAACCAAAACATAACTAATTAAAATAAACCAACCAAACAAACCAAACTAAGCAAACAAATCAAACAAAACAATAAACCAAACAATTAACCGTGGGCCCCACGGCCAATTTCTGCCGGCCATGGAGCCCACATTAATTTTTTTTTAATGTTTTTGCTGTGTACGTGTACAACAGTTGTGTTTTCCGTCAACACTGTTGGCGGACTCTGACGTTTCATTTACATGAATTTAATATAAATTTATTTCGCTACAATAAATTTTCTGTAATTATATTACAGTGAACCAACGGACCCAAATTTTAATCGATTTTGTAATGTTCATATAAATGCAGGAACATAGTTGTAAAACGGTAGAGGGATTGAAAATTAAAGACAGCCAAATTTGTAGCATTACTTCTCAAAACTTTATTGATTTTTAGTTTGGATTCCAAGCCTTGCTATTATATATCTCAGCTATTCTTTTCCGATAATTTCGTTCCAATCAATCCTTTTCCGATTATTTTGTTCTAATCTATTTTTGATAATTATTATTTTAGTGTGATAAGATTAATGATAATTGTTAGGTGAATTTATACTTAATATATAACCCAAATAATAGGAATATTACTATTTTTTTTTTGGGTGTAAAACAATTTTACTTAATTTTTTTTATTTTTATTTATGGATAAAAATATTGTTTACTATAAAAAGAGGATCCCTATACGGTTAATATCTTAATTGGCAACCTAATCAAAATTTTAATACTTTAAACAAATCAAATTTAATCTATAAGTTAGAATCGATCCAAAAGAATGTTAATTAAAGCATGCTTAAATTTTAGTTCAAATCTAATTTGTTACCAACATTGCATTAGAACATAAATTAGATATTTATTAGATAGTAGTATTCCATTTTGTTATGGCAAGAATTCTTAGTTAAAATTTACTAAACAAAAATATTACATCTAATACAAAATTTATTTTATAACTTGAATATAACATAACTTATTGCTAAAATTTAATTTAAAATCTATAATTAAATTAAATAATAACATAATTATATGTCATTACTAAAATAATATAAATATGATTATATTTGCTTTTTCTTTCTTCTTTTTTTGGTCCGTGGTTCTATTATTCTTTCACTAAAATTTCACACGCAATACGCCTGTTCCAATTTTATCGTATTTTATAAGTCAATATGAACTAAGGAAACAATTAAGAGACAACTAAAATTGGATTATGAAGATTAGTTTAAAGAATTTAGTATTTGATAAGTTTATTGAGAAAATATGTGCTGACAAACATATTTTGGACCCCTGGGCCTAGGAACCCAAAATTTACAAACACTTACCAAATTTTACGAAGAAATTAATACAAGTAAAGGAGAAGTCCAGACCTTCACTGAACCACATGAGCAACAATACCAACATATACCAACATGAAGGACCTAAAAGTAGGTTGCTCATACATCACATACTGTGAATAACTTATCATCATATTATAATAAGTTACAGAGGCATGACCGACCGACCGACCTTATTGACGATCATTCTGCTAATTAACTACAAGACTTTAAAAGTTTATGTTGTATCAACATAAGTAGTAGGCACGGATCACATGATGCTGAATTTATGCATTTTGCTAACCATCCAGCTCTACGAATTTTATTCTGACAATTTGAGCTAATTTGTTCCATCCCCTCTCCTTTTCGACTGCTACTAGTAAAAAGTTGACTCACTGTTCGATCTGCTATAAGTGGAAAATCATTAGACATCGAATGGCATCCAAATGAAACTTAGTAAGACAAAGAAAAAAAAGAAAAAGAAAATACATTGAGAAAAATGCTGGTATCTGTCATATATGAAGCATAAAGTTGTATGCTTGTATTCTTGAATAAAGTGAGGAATGCTTTTTAGACGTCCACTAGTGACGGTTCTACTAGTGATGTCCACTGGGAACATTGTTGACTGGTTGCACCAATTTTAATTACATGCCTAGAATTAGAGGAAGTGCTCTATGGAGTCCATTAGGTATTTCAACTTTCCAAAAAGAAAGTAAATAAACATCTATATAATTTTCTTTATGTTTCCTTTTGTGAAGTTCTAATTTAGATGAGTTAAATCTCTCGTCTCTGTAATGAGAAGAACTACATAGATTGTGAAATATTTATTTTCAACCTAAATTAAAAATTCTCTTGGACATTGTAAGTGAACTGTGCTGGACATTTTAAAAGTAATACGGATTTTAAATGTTTTCTATTTCCTTGATATAGAAAACAACATTGGGATCATTTGGAGTACTTCGTTGATATAGTTAGTTTGAGCACACATGAGCTAGAGGAGCACTTCTCACACAACTCTATCCAATGTTGGGGCTAGGGTCGACTTTATAGACGCACTCTTAACAGTTCCAATTTATTTTTTACTTTACATGTTAGAAATGTTTCTGATAATAAAAACTAGCCCCTCATTTTTGCTCGTCTATTATTTTAGAAGGTATTATGCATGGACTTTGTGGCTAGATTTCCTAACTGCTTAATTTGAGAATTACGTTTAATTTATGTACAATCTCTTGCACTTGGGGATTGATAAAAACTTTGGATATACAGCATCAGTAGCATTCTTTTATCATGTTCTTGTTAAGAGTATTAGTGTGTGTTTAGTTCCACATCTAGAAAATAGTAGAGAAATGGATTAGCCTCTCCTATATATATATGTAGTTTCACCCATCAATAAAATTAAGTCAATTCTTAAACCAAGTTTCTATTTGGTATCAGAGCCAAATCTTCCCACCTTTCTCCAAACTCTAACCTTAACCCTCTCACAGCCGCCCCCCTCCCTTCTTTCTCCGTCGGCCCCGACGACCGCCTGGCCACGGGCCGCAGCGTCGCCGGCCTGTCCCGCCGCCAGCAGCCCCCGACGACCGCCTAGCCGCAGCGCTGCCGGCCTGCCCCGCCGCCGCGGCTACTGCTGCTATTGCTGCTGCAATCCTGGCGATCCCCGACCCCGACGATCTTCTTCTTCGTCTTCTCTCCTGCAAGTTATAACTCGGTTCTGTCCTTATGCAACTGCGATTACACGGAAGACCGAGAAATTTAATTTTCTGATTATTGTTTTATAGCAGTAAGTTATAATCGGGATATTAATTATATAGTTGCTTGTTGGACCAAGATATATCAGTGAGGGAACTCTTGTGTGAACTCCAGATCTCGACTACAACTGTCGGTTACTCCTTTTCGTCAGACCATGCGACCTCGAGTCGAAGCCATGCACGGGACGTAAGCAACGACTCTCAGGGACATCGCTGCCGCTGAAGGAGGAACAATAGACGTGGAGAAGACGGCAATCAAAGGTGGAGAATCTAGATCTGCCACCGTCTTGCTGATCTTGCTGGTGGAAGAGGACAAGAAGAAGACGATGGAGACGATCTACGGCAAGCTGCCGGCCCAAGAGATGAAGGCTTTCGTGGACGATCTCTTCTCCAAGAGGCTGACCGAGACTGGCTCCCGTGGTGCACACGCAGATATGGATCCTTCACCATACAAAATGGAGAAGTTGGAGAAACTAGAGATAAAGTTTGAGGGTACTTCCAACTACTTGAAGTTGTTGCGTCAGGTGATGCGGACTCTGAAGACAAGAGGCTTGGTGAGCTATGTGAATGGACAAACCAAGGCACCTGAAGATCACTCACAGGAATTTCCTGTGTAGGAGATCGTCAATAATGTTGTTGCTGGATGGTTGACAACCTCATTAACCGACCAAGTGTCGGACAACGTAGAAGCAATAGAGGGTGCTGGTGACATTTGGATGACGCTGAGAGATATGTACTCAGGGTGGCAACCCTATGAGGGCTTTCCAACTACAAGATGAACTTGATAAGGTGGTCCAAGAAGATCACACCATCTCTGAGTATGCGGCTCTACTGAAGAAGTATTGGTCAGATCTCGACCACTATGATCCCATTGGCGTGAAAAATGAGCAAGTGGAACCGGCATTTGCGAAACATTATAAGAAGTTCATGGAATATGTTTCGCAATAAAGGATGATGAAGTTCCTGAAGGGGCACAACCCAGCATTCGAGCAGAGGAGGAATATCCTACTTGCTCAACCGAGACTGCCATAACTGGAGGATGCCATAGCTGCTATGACACAAGAAGAGGCACGACTGAAGCTGATGCCTAGCACCACTAGCTCTCTGGAAGAAAAATAAGCTCTAGCAGCTTTTAATCCAAACCCTTCCGGAGGGGTAGGGTGCTACAACTGTGAAGACCCTAGACACTTCATCAGATTATGTACGAAACCCCTGAGAGGCCAATCCAGCGGCCGCAGACGCAGTCGTGGACGGCGTAGGGGTGGCAGAGGAGGCTATGCTGGTGGCAGAAGTAATCATTCCGGAGGACACAAGACAAACCTGGCAGAAGAGGGAAGTGAGAGTCAGTCACCCGATATGACCCATAATGAGAGAGCAATGCTAGAAATATGTAGAAACATGAAGCTTGGAACCAGCGACAGTCGAGCCAACACCTCTGGGGCATCAACTCCAACCATCTCCGGGGGTAACATCACCCACTATGTCCATACAAACACAGGTATATCTGCTCATGTCCTGGCATCTATCCACATACCAGGTTGGATAATTGACTCTGGGATATCCCGCCATGTCACGGGTGTCCATGATGAGTTCCAAGATTACACTTACCTGACGATGCCTGAAAGCATTCGGACTGCTGATGGTACAGATAGACCCATTGTGGGTAAATGCGCAGTTGAATGCACCCCTTCCATAACCCTTACTGATGTCTTGCATGCTCCATCCTTTCTCGTTAATCTATTGTCCATTAGTGCCATTGTTCTTCAACTTAATTGTGTTGTTTCCTTTGACATTCCTAAGGTAATTTTTCAGGAGAAGGGAACGGAAAGACGGTTGGGGACTGACACTTAGCATAAGGGGCTATGGTACCTGGACAAGGGTGGGCTGGACGCAGCACTAGCGCCACTGGTGGAAGAAGCACAACCGGAGAAGCCGCGAAGAACAGTTGAAGCAGAATTATTACTTCAACATCAGCACATGAGACACTCTTCATTCAGTCTACTGAGTCGGATGTATCCATCTATGTATCAAAAGACTAATAAACAAAAGTTGGTTTGTGATGCTTGTGAGCTTGGAAAATATACCAGAAGTTCTTATGTGAGTTCTGGAAATAGAAGTTTAGCTGCTTTTGATATGATACACTCTGATGTGTGGGACCTTGTCCTACAACTGGAGTTAATGATTTTAAATAGTTTGTCACATTTATTGACTGCTACACTCGCGTCACCTGGGTATACCTAATGAGGAGTAAAAGTGATATCTTTGTATGCTTTCAAGATTTTCATCTCAGGGTTACAACACAGTACAGTGCTAAAGTGAAGATTTTGAGATCTGACAATGGAACAGAATACACCAAAAAGGTTATTGAAGAGTACTTATCAGCCCATGGGATACATCATCATATTTCGTGTGCCTATACACCAGCACAGAATGGCGTGGCAGAGAGGAATAACATGCACATGTTGGAAGTAACACGGTCAATGATGTCTGCCATGAATGTTCCTAAACACTTGTGGGGACATGCCGTGTTGACGAATGCATATCTCATCAACATGATGCCCTCTCAGGTGTTAATGGAAGACACCGTTTGAGATGCTTACAGGAGAGAATAAGTATATTGTTCCCCCAAAGGTATTTGGATGTGTGTTTTGTGAAAGATAATAGACCTGCAGTGGAAAAGTTGGACCCTCGGGCAGTGAAATGCATATTTGTTGGCTACTCAGGGACTCAGAAGGGATACTCTTGTTGGAGTCCAGTGGAGCGAAGGCTCTTTGTAAGCATGGGCGTTACATTCAGAGAGATGGAACCATACTACCACAATGGTTCAGGTGAAGGCTCCGCATTTGGTGACACACCTAACATAAGAGGTGTTAGGAGTGAGGGAGAGATGGGCCCAAGCGTGATTGTCGGGGCAGTTCCCTGTCGGATCAGTTCCATGTCCAATGATGAAAGCTGGTCCAAGGGAACAAGGAGGAGATAGTGAGGGTGAGAAAAGTGATGAGGATGCACATGATCATGAGGAAGAAAGTGGTGACAATCAGGAGGAAAAAAGTGACGCTCCAGTGCACAGGGAGGAACAGACTACAGAACAATCTACAGAGCTCCAAGTCTATAGAAGGAGAAAGCAGCAGTCCACTATTGTGCCTATTACTGTGCCTATTATCCCTACTGTGCCATGTCCCTCGCCTAACCCTGCCCCAACTCTTGAAAATATACCTCCCGCACCGGATCCCTCTGATTCGGATGCGGATCCCTCTGATTCGGACGGTCTGATCTCTTCACCACTTCCTCATAATCCCTTGAGGAGATCTTCTCGTAGTAATGCGAGAAAAGCTCCTAATCGTTATGGTTATGAACATGACATTGCCAATTTCTTATCCTACTCAAATATATCCCCTACCTATCGAGCATTCATTGCATCGTTAGACACCACCTCTTTGCCTAAGTGTTGACAGGAAGCGAAGGAAGATCCAAGGTAGAAAGCTGCAATGTTGGAGGAACTTGGAACACTCGAAAGAAATGGGACATGGAAGCTTGTTTCGTTGCCTAAAGGAAAGAGAACAGTTGGATGCAAATGAGTCTTCACAGTAAATGAGACGCCAGAAAAAAGGTGGAGCGGTACAAGGCAATGTTGGTTGCAAAGGGATTCGCTCAATCCTATGACATCGACTATGATGAGACATTTGCTCCAGTGGCAAAGATGAGCACTATGAGAACCCTGGTCTCCCTTGCAGCAAACCATCGGTGGCAGCTGTATCAATTGAATGTAAAGAACGCTTTTCTTCATGGGGACCTACAAGAGGAAGTATACATGGAGACCCCCACGAGGTTTTGCACGAAGCAGTTGACGAAAAATGTGTGCAAGCTAAAGAAATCACTGTATGAGCTCAAGCAATCTCCTCGAGCCTGGTTTGATAGATTCAGGAAAGCTGTCACAGACATGGGGTGCCGCCAGACCAATGCAGATCACACGATTTTCTTCCAGCATGGAGGCCACATCACCATACTTGTAGTGTATGTGGACGATATAGTGATCACAGGTGATAATGAGTAGGAGATCACCGAACTGAAGTCAAAACTCGCCAATGAGTTTGAAGTGAAGGACTTGGGAATGATGAGGTATTTTCCTGGGATCGAGGTGGCTCGGGGAAGAGATGGGATCGTCCTCTCTCAGAGGAAGTATGTACTAGACCTGCTCACAGAGACTGGTATACTGGAATGTCGATCGACAGTCACTCTAATCGATCAGAAAGATAAGTTGGATGCAGAGGCAGGAGAGCCTGTTGATCGTGAGAGATATCAGAGACTTGTAGGCAGATTAATTTATCTAGGCCACACTCGCCCTGATATCTCATTTGCTGTGTGTAGTGAGTCGCTACATGCATGATCCAAGGAAGGGTCACATGAATGCAGTTTTCTGTATCCTGAGATATCTGAAAGGGACTTCTGGAAGAGGGCTATGGTTCAAACATTTGGGTGTTGAGGGGTACTGTGATACAGATTGGACAAGCTGCATGGACGACAGAAGGTCTACCTCAGGGTACTGTATCTTTGTGGGGGGTAACCTAATCTCATGGAGAAGCAAGAAACAGTATGTGGTAACACGATCGACTGCTGAAGCAGAGTATAGAGCTATGGCTCTGGGTGTGTCAGAGTTGCTGTGAGTAAGAGCACTGCTGACGGAGTTGAAGCTGGACCAGGGAACCCGTTGCGTCTTCTGAGTGACAGTCAAGTTGCAATAAGTATAACTAACAATCCAGTCCAGCATGACAGAACTAAGCACATTGAGATCGATCGGTTCTTCATCAAAGAGAAGCTAGAAAAATGGATATTAAAGCTCGTTCATGTTCGCTCAGAAGAACAAGTTGCAGATTGTCTAACTAAGGGTCTTAATTCATCGAGTCTTTCTAAACTATGTGACAAGATGGGGATAATTGATATCAATTGCCCATCTTGAGGGGGAGTGTTGAGAGTATTAGTGGGTATTTAGTCCCACATCTGGTAGAATAGTAGAGAGAGGGGTTAGCCTCTCTTATATATATGTAGTCCCACCCATCAATAAAATTAAGCCAAGTCTTAAACTAAGTTTCTATTGTTCTCTACTTTTGACCCACTCTTTGTAACATTAGCAAAACTTAGTATCTACCCTTTGTAATAAATACGAGAACTCTCATGTGCATACTTCTCCCTAAGTTGTTGACTTTCATTGCTTTCAAATCTGTTATAAGTGTACACATGTCAACATAACGGAGTATTACTACATGGACATCAACTTCTTTTATTCCTGTCAACGATATTTATTTCCCATGCATCATGTCTGGTTCTGCTAATTATATATTATATTCTAATTTGTAAAGCAAACTGGAAGTTAACATGTACCAATATAGAGGTAAGGAAAGATAATTTACCTTAAATACAGACATGAGGAGGAATTAGCTTCCCTGGATTCATGACATTGTTGGGATCCAAGGCGGTCTTAATTCTTTTCATTGTCCTCAATGCGCCAATACCAAATTCCTCTTCCAGGTACTAAAAAAAGGAAGTATAAAATTACTATGATTCTACTGAAAATTGCAAACTTGTTCAGCAAAGGAAAATTTCAGAACTACTGAAACGTAAATGGTCTGAATTCACTGTCAAATTAAATAGATCCACAAAACCCAATTTGTGTACAATATGCAAAGACTCTCAGAAACATATTTAGGGCATATTCATTCTTTAGCACAAGGATTAAGAAAATAACATATAATATGGAATGAGAAATAACCACCAAGCAAGGAAAAGAGGTCATATATCCAATGTGGATGATGCGGATCTACAAGAGAAATAAAATGAGAAATACTTTATTTGCTATACTATGGAGATACTATTGGGACAATATGGATCTAAAAGTAGCTTACAGAATTGAATCCACTATCCACATTTGAACTGGATAGATATCGGATATCCAAAAGTTTGATATAGGATATGAAGACAGATCCGGTCAGGGTGTTACTTAGTAATTTACAACACTACATTTTAGAGGAATGGAATGCAAGTCCTTAACAATTTTCCAATCACCTGGTGGCCTTGTTGCAGGTTTTTACCTTGACGAGCATAACAGCATATGCAGCTTAGATGAAAGATGCACAAAAGAGAACAATGAAACAAATTCACGGCAACGTGTCCCAAACACATATAATTAAAGTGTCAACCAACGGACTACTAAACATGGTAGGGAGAACATACCTTCATTTTCCCAGTACCAACACCATGCTCTCCTGTACATGTTCCTGCCAACCATTAAACAAAGTAGCCCAATATATTAAAGACAATACTTAATGCTAGGGTTATTAAGATTGAGGAAACTTATATGTTAGCAATGAACAAAATGTAGCTGAAATAAAGATTAAGCTGTATACAAAAAAAAATTGGACGCCTTAGTGCCACGAGGCTCTCGCTAATGCAAGGCCTGCAGAAGGTCAAGGTGTATGCAGCCTTACCAGCAATATATGGAGACTGTTTCTGTGACTAGGACCAGCTATATCCAAAAAGCACAAATTCTTACCATCGAGCCTAGTTACTTATTTGTCTTGCATAAAACCTAGTTAAAATTTCCATTGAGTGATCACATCTACCTAATGATCACATATGAAAGTAGTACCTGCAGCTGTATGTCTCATGCAATAAGCAGGCACTAATGTCATAAAATAATGTCAACTAAATGATGGTTTCTTGTACATAAATGGCTGACCTTAAGGGGAATTATGGCATGCAACCATCAGACAAATCTTAAACTAACTTTGCTGTCTGCTAGTTCAAAGTCAGAAATGATGAGAACATGGCCATGCTAAGTAACCAAGAAGGCCACATGCCAATTTTGCATGAATAGATATATCTTGGATGGACTTATGCCTCATAAACGTCAAAGTTGCTGGAACCACACACTTTAGAGAAGTACCTTCCATTGATAAGGCAGTGTGGACCATCAAATGGTTAAGTCTCTCTGCTTCTCGTCTATGTTCTTCTTTGTGTGGATCAAACAGAATAACTGTATGGAAGTTTCCATCACCAGCATGAGAAATAACTGTGCTGGGGACAACAATATTAAATATGTAGTCATCATTTCCCCAATGGTAGGATCAGCAAGTTATGTAAACAAGACATGAATGCTCATCAGTAATAAGAAACAATGTATAGTTTGTATCATAATTAAGAACTGGACATTGGATAAGGTTATATACCAAAGCAATGATGATGCATCAAGCTCTTGTTTAGATTTTGATATACATTCTGCAAGCCGTGACAATGGCACACATACATCCTGCATACAAACAACTAATTTATAAGGAAATGAATCAAAAACTGGAGGACTTGTTCAATTAATAAGTAACATAACTGACAAATATTTGGGATCATCGTTTACAATTCATCTCTAATGTTCCTGCACAGGACTTCATATATAATGACCGTGATATTTCTATATAGTGTAAAATAACGTCCATGTATCTTGAACCTCTACTGTCTAAAACTTGATACTTAGACACAAAAGTCCAAGCAAGTATCCTAATCAGGACATGTAGGGATTTTAAGTACCACCACTGTTGTGATATAAAATCTTCATCTTGAATGATTATGAATACAAATAGAAACTGACAAAGAAAGAGACATGAAAGAGAAAAAACCACGGGAACAACTCAAAGGATTTCACTAATAAAATATTGAATACAACCACTCAAGATTAAACCAAACTTGAGCCTACAATAGTGAGGGAGAAAGAATACAGTAGAGATTCTCCCCTTCAAAAATACACCAAGTAACCGATTCCCTGAAGCAATGCCTTCCAAAGCACTAATGGAAGCACTCAACACAATTTCTTCTCACCAGAAACACTAACTTTATCTTGCAATATTCCTAGCCTTGTCCAAAACATACGCCAATTTGGTCTTTATATAGGGAAACAACCGTCTTTCAAGCTCTCGGCCATCATCATGGCCTACTGCCATGAATTAATGCTATGCCAATGAAAATCATACATTACATTAATCCAACGCCATAATGTAAGGGACTTTCCAATATACCATGCATGATTCATGAACACAACACCACAATGAGTTGGATCAGATTCCATTTCAACTCGTGCATCAACTAAACTAATTAGTTGATCATGTCTGCTGAACCATGGAATAAGCATATACATCACCAGCACTCTTGACCCCTCCAGCACCATAGGGAAGAGAGATTCATCTTCTTAATGATTCATTTAAGCCTAGATCTGGTCGACCCTGATGCAGAATCTAAAACGAAGCTCCAAACCAACATCAGACCCAAAAATACCTTTAGCAGAAGTCACCTTGATAGTCTGTGCGAAATCACTCCCATGAACATTGAATTTTGTCACGACCCACGTCCGGGTGTTCGGGTACGAGTGCGTGGGCACGCCCAGCCTACGCCGCAGTGTTGGCGGTAGAACGCTGTCTGGAACTAGTACTGTATAACCAACATCTCATAATATAAATGAAACAGATATTATACTCAATCACAAAACTAAGGTAGGTGAAAACATGCTGTATATATATATGTATATAAATAAATGTTACAGTACAAAATCTTATGTTTCATAAATCATACAACTATAGTAAGTCTGCAAACTTTAACTATTGTCATAACTAGGTCTCCCGCTTGCGGCCTTCCTCGATCCTCCAGGAGATAATATCAGCCTCGAAGATATTTCCTAAGAATCCATAATAGATGGGACACAGGTCCTTCTAAGTGCTACCTGAAATATTATCCAGTCAGGATTGAACGAGTACAATTCTAATAGCAGTTTCAATACATGATAAGGACTATAAAACATTAATAGTACGTATGATGGATAAAAATAAACTGACATCAAAGCATGGTAAAGATTGAACATGAAAAATGAATAAACAGAAAATATGTCATGTATCGACAAGGAAATCTATAGTCACTAAGTGTTTTGAAATACTAGTTTGATTATGTGATCGGCTTAGGATTGCACAATGGGAGCCGGCTAATCATACGTGAACTGTATGGTTAGCCTTTGCACATGAATTATATTTGCACAAGATTTAAGGGTATGATCACATATAAACTAGCATTTTTTCGCCCCGACTAGCATACATGAATCACACGAATATCAAATATTACACAAGATCAAGGTCTAAAAACACAAGATATGCTAGTCCGTGTTTCTTCGTGTCAGGAATCAAGTACGACAATACTACATGTGTTATAGAAATTATCAGTAAGAAAACCATCAGAGACTGTACTCGCCTGGGGTCCAAAGCGGGTGAAACGAGTCAGAGTGTGTGACGGGGTCCCGATAACCTATATCATAAATAATTCACATTAATTGGTGAAATATAATTAAGTAGATTTAACCCACTAGATTTTCAGGTCTTTATGCTATTTCTGGTTTATAGATGGGACAAATATCTATATAAAAACTTAAATATAAAAATAATGTATATATAAGATATATTTATAGATACTTATATATATATATATATATATATATATATATATATATATATATATATAGATACACATATATATAAGATATATAGATACGTATATAGATACAATATAGTATACATATATAGATACATATATAGTATACATAGATATATAGTATATATATGTATGTATATATATATATATATATATATATAAGATATATATAGATACATATATATATATATATATAGATAATATAGAGTATACATATATATATAGATACATAGATATATAGATACATATATAAATACATATATACATATATATAAAAATATATACTGCTGCATGCTGCAGCTGCTTCTCTGCTGTATGCTGCTGCAGCTACTGCTTCCTCCCTTCTTGAACACACACACACATATATATATATATATATATATATATATATATATACTTATCCTAGTAGTTAAAAATTTGAAGAGGATCAAGGGTTACCTTATGAGAACTCCTATTCCCTTGCTAATAGGGTTGAGGGGAGATGAGGGATGGTGAATGAAGGAGGTGGGGAGGTGTTTATATAGAGGGGAAGGGTGTGGGTTGAATGTTATGGTGAATTGACCATTGTGCCCTTAACCAATTCAATTTGAATTTCTCTTCTTATGAAGAACAATCCAAATTGAATTTGACTTCTCATTAACCTAATTAAATTCTTGACATGAAGGTTACAAATCTACCCCCCTTAGAAAAATTTCGTCCTCGAAATTTAAAGTAGATCATGCAGAAAGAAAGAAGAAATACCTCAAAATTCAAAAAGGTATGGGTATCGCTTATGCATCTCATCCTCTCTTTCAAGTAGATTCACGCAGGTAGTGATGACTCCAAGCGACACGAACAAATAAAATCGTCCGGTTACGCAGCACATTTTCTCTGCGATATAGTATCTCCACGAGCTGCTCTTGGTAGCTGAGGCTCGGTCCCACTTCAATCTCTGAGTGATCTAATACGTGGTTAGGGTCAGCCACGTATCGTCTCAGTTGGGATACATGAAATACGTTATGTACTCCCTCTAATGTAGGTGGCAAAGCTAGCCGGTAGGCTACGACACCGACCCTTTCGGTAATACTGAAAGGTCCGATAAACCTTGGACTGAGCTTCCCGCTTCTCCCGAAACGAATCGTGCCACATATTGGAGAAATTTGCAAGAACACCAATTTGCCAACCTCAAACTCTAACGGTCTCCGGCGACTATCGGACCAGTGCTTCTGTCTGTCCTGAGCCACACGAAGTCTTTCTCTAATCTGCTTTACCTTCTCCGTAGCATCTACTATCATTTCTGGTCCCAACAAAGCTCGCTTGCCTACTTCGTCCCAAGATAATGGGGTACGACATCTCTGGCCGTTCAAAACCTCGAAAGGAGACATCTCGATGCTTGCCTGGTAACTATTGTTGTATGCAAACTCCACTAGATGAAGATGATCCTCCCACGATCCACCGAAGTCTAAAATACAAGTCCGAAGCATATCCTCTGGCGTCTGAATAGTCCTCTCTGACTGTCCATCCGTCTGAGGGTGATAAGCAGTGCTAAACTTTAGTTTGGTACCCAAGCTAGACTGTAAACTCCTCCAAAAATGGGATATAAATCGACTATCCCGATCGGAGACGATACTCACCGGAATCCCGTGTATCCTGACGATCTGTCTCACATATATCTCTGCCAGCTTCTCCGTAGACAAACCCACATTTAAAGACAAAAGTGGGCCGACTTGGTCAACCTGTCAACGATGACCCAAATCGCGTCTTTTTCTCCTGGAGATCGTGGAAGTCCGGACACAAAATCTATAGTAATGTGCTCCCACTTCTAATCTGGAATGGGTAATGGCTGAAGTAAACCTCCTGGCCTGTGCCTCTCGGCTTTCAATTGCTGGCATACTAAGCATCTGGATACAAACTGTGCCACTTCCCTCTTCATGCCATACCACCACACACTCTCTCGCATATCCCGATACATTTTGTTGGCACCTGAATGTATGGAATACTGAGAGCGATGCGCTTCCTGTAACACCTCCTCACGCAGCTTTCCACTAGGCACACACAATCTAGCACCATGCCGCAAAGAACCATCCTCAGAAATGGTGAAATCATCCTCCAATCCTGCTTTCACCTGAGCTCTGATGCTCCTCAGAGATACATCCTCATACTGGGCTGCCTTGATCCTGTCCATCAACTCTGAGTGTATCTGCAACCCCCACATCTGTATAGCAAAACCAAGAACTATCACCTCAATGCCCAAGCTCTCCAAGTCCAACAACTACCGATCCTGTGTCAACAACATAGCTACCGGATACCTGCTTAAGGCATTGGCAACTACATTGGCTTTCCCATGATACTGCAAAGATATGTCAAAATCCTTCATCAGTTCCAACTACCGACTCTGCCTCATGTATAACTCCTTCTGAGTGAAAACGTACTTCAAGCTCTTGTGGTCTGTGAAGATCTCCACACGCTCTCCGTACAAATAGTGTTTCCACAACTTCAGGACAAAGATGACTGCTGCCAACTCCAAATCGTGGGTGATGATAGTTCTTCTCATGATGACGTAATTGCCTGGATGCATAGGCAATCACTTTTCCATTCTGCTGAAGAACACAACCCAAACCTTTCCCCGATGCATCACCATAAATAGTGAAACCTCCAGACCCTGATGCCAACGTCAAAATAGGAGTAGACGTCAACCTCTTCTTCAACTCATCAAATGCTGCCTGGCATTCCTCAGTCCATACAAACTCTACATCTTTACGAGTGAGTTTAGTCAAAGGCTCTGCAATTCGAGAGAAATCTTTCACGAACTTTCTGTATTATCCAGCCAATCCTAAGAAAATTTTAATTTCTACAACAGAGCTCGGAGTGGCCCAAGCTTCTACGGCAACCATCTTCTTTGGATCAACTGATATTCCATCTCCAGTTACTACATGTCCGAGAAACTCTACTTTGTTTAAGAAAAACTCACATTTAGAGAGTTTTCCATAGAGCTTCTCCTTTCTGAGAGTTTCAAGCACTATCCTTAAATGTTTCTCGTGTTCTTCTAGCGTCTTTGAGTATACAGGGATATTATCTATAAACACTACCACGAACTTGTCCAGGTACTGATGGAATACCTTGTTCATCAAGTTCATGAAGACTGCCAGGGCATTAGTTAACCCAAACGGCATCGCCAAGAACTCGTACTGGCCATATCGAGTCCTGAATGCAGTCTTCGGAATATCTTCTTTTTTTACCTTCACCTGATAATATCCGGATCTCAAGTCAATCTTTGAAAATACCTTCGCGCCACTCAACTGATCGAAGAGATCATCTATTCTTGACAACGGATATTTGTTCTTGATTGTGAGGTTGTTCAGGGCCCTGTAATCGATGCACATCCGCACCGATCCATCCTTCTTTGGCACAAAAAGTACCGGAGCTCCCCAAGGCGACGAACTTGATCTGATGAATCCCTTGTCTTCTAATTCATCGATCTGTTTCTTTAGCTCCGCCAGCTCATTGTTGTTAATCCAGTAGACATGCTGCGATATTGGTTCTGCTCCCGGTATTAGATCAATAGAGAATTCAACATCTCTATCTAGCGGCAATCCTGGTAACTCCTCGAGAAACACATATAAGAATTCAGCAATAATATGATGCAATAGCTCTTTCTCCTCCATTATAGCTTTGCAAAGAATTCTACGATCTGGTTTCTCTGTCTTTCTAGCAAACTCGAATTCTGGCTCTCTTGGAGGTCGAAACAACACACGACCTCTACGACAGTCAATGCTAGCGAAATGCATACCCAACCAATCCATTCCAAGGACAATGTCAAAACTTGGAAGTGACATTATGAGTAAGCTAGCAGACAAAACACGGTCTCTTAATGTAACGTGATACTCCTTGCAAACATTACTGACTAGGATGATGCCTCTCCCAGTCGTGATCTTACAGTTTCTATTCAAGGGTTCACTACTAAATTATGCTTAAGTATAAAAGACATATGAAACTATGGGATGCACCAGAATCAAATAATGCTACGGCTGAAATAGAATCGAGAAGAATGAAACCTGCTATAACATCACCGGTGGGCTCAGTTTCCTCGACAATTGTAGCAAAAGCTCTGCCCTGCTGAGGAGCTCCTCTCTGCTGGTGCTAGACAAATTGCTGCTGTTATGTTGGAAGTGGAGATCCCATCTGCTGTTGTGCCACATGTGGCTTAGCTGGTCCCTTTTGATTTGTTGTACCTCGAATATGACAGTTCTTTATCTGATGTCCCGCAGAACCACAGTATAGACAGACTCCAAGTCTTTTTCTGCATATTTCCCAGGAATGTCCCAGTTTTTTGCAAAAATGGCAAAAATGGGTTTGCTGGATCTGTCTTTGAGGATGCGGCTGAGCCGGAAATCTAGTTGGAGGACATTGCTGCTGCTGATGCTGGAAAGTCCTCGGATGGAAATAGAACGTTTTGCTGGTCCCGTGCTGCTACCTCCTTCGAACACATTCCGGTCCCGCTTGGGTTTAAAGTCCATGTCCACCTCGATCCTCTGGGCTTCTGCTACAATCCCAGCAAAAGTCGTGATACTAGAGGGGATAATGACTCAAATTTTCTGGGCTAAGCCTTGTTGGAATCTCCGAGCTCGGTCCTCCGGATATCTCACCATATATTCTGCGAATCGGCTCAGCCTGCCAAATTTTGCAGCATATTCATCTACTGAGAGACTACTCTGCTCCAAGTTCTGGAATTGTTTCTCCAGAATTCATTGGGCTACTGCGGGAAAGAACTTCTGTTTGAAAAGGTGTTTGAACTGGTCACAAGTTAGGTTTGGATTAGCAAGTCTGGGCTCATTTCTGAACCAAGTGCGGGCGATATCGTGAAGCTGCAAGCCTACAACCTCTATCTTCAGGTCTTCCGGTATCCGAGCAAACCGCATAATTCGCTCGATATCCTCGAGCCATTCATCAGCATATAGGATCCCTTCAGTTCCCTTGAACTTCCGATGAGCCATCTTCTTGAAGTCCAAGATATTGCCTATTTTCTGTTGAACATGTTGTTGTTGCTGAGATGCAAACTTCTCCATAGATGCCAAAGCCATATGATAGGAACTCTCAATGCTTTCTTGCATCATTTTTGTTTGTTCCCTCTGGGCCTTAGTCAGAGCTCTCTGCGCCTCCAGCATACATTTGAAGAGCTCATATAAATGTGTTCCTTCAGTGGGCATGCCTCCAGTGTTCGATGGTACACCTCCTTGGGGTGGAAGTGAAAAAAGAGAAGGAAGATATTCAGAGACAACTGGAGCGGCTTCCGCAGCTGCTCCTGAACAACCGGGTGCTCTGGTCTCGCGTGTCCTTCTGGAATATGTTATAGGTGTTATTCTGGAATATGATAAAACAATAAGGAGACATCATTAAGACACAAGATAAGATATTATTTGAGAAGGACAGAAATTGGAGAAGATATCAAGTCATTCATGGTGATTAAGATTAGTAAATTTAATTCATAGTTGAAATTCCTAGTTGTGATTGAGTATTTCCTATTCCTAATATCCTATATCCTATATCCTATTGCAGGCTCGTAAGAGTACTCTAGTCCTAAGTACTACTACGACATCGCACTTTTTGCGAAGTCTGACCTGCATGGGCCACCATAAAAACGTGTCTTGACCCGCACCCGGGTGTTCGGGTACGAGTGCGTGGGCACGCCCAGCCTACGCCGCAGTGTTGGTGGTAGAACGCTATCTATAACTAGTACTGTATAACCAACATCTCATAATATAAAGGAAACATATATTATACTCAATCACAAAACTAAGGTAGGTGAAAACATGCTCTCTCTATATATGTATATAAATAAAGGTTACAGTACAAAATCTTGTGTTTCATAAATCATACAACTATAGTAAGTCTGCAAACTTTAACTATTGTCATAACTAGGTCTTCCGCTTGCGGCCTTCCTCGATCTTCCAGGAGGTCATATCAGGCTCGAAGCTATTTTCCAAAAATCCATAATAGATGGGCCACAGGTCCTTCTAAGTGCTACCTGAAATATTATCCAGTCATGATTGAACGAGTACAATTCTAATAGCAGTTTCAATACATGATAAGGACTATAAAACATTAATAGTACGTATGATGGATAAAAATAAACTGACATCAAAGCATGGTAAAGATTGAACAGGAAAAATGAATAAACAGAAAATATGTCACGTATCAACAAGAAAATCTATAGTCACTAACTGTTTTAAAATACTAGTTTGATTATGTGATCGGCTTAGGATTGCACAATGGGAGCCGGCTAATCATACATGAAGTGTATGGTTAGCCTTTGCACATGAATTATATTTACACAAGATTTAAGGGTATGATCACATATAAACTAGCATTTTTTCGCCCAGACTAGCATACATAAATCACACGAATATCTATATAAAAACTTAAATATAAAAATAATGTATATATATATATACTGCTACTGCTTGCTGTAGCTGCAGCTACTGCTCTGCTTGCTGCTTCTCCCCCCCCTTCTTGAACACACACACACACATATATATATATATATATATATATATATATATATATATATATATATATATATATCCTAGTTAAAGTTAAAAATTTGAAGAGGATCAAGGGTTACCGTATGAGAACTCATATTCCCTTGCTAATATGGTTGAGGGGAGATGAGGGATGGTGAGTGAAGGAGGTGGGGAGGTGTTTATATAGAGGGAAAGGGTGTGGATTGAATGTTATGGTGAATTGACCATTGTGCCCTTAACCAATTCAATTTGGATTTCTCTTCTTATGAAGAACAATCCAAATTGAATTTGACTTCTCATTAACCTAATTAAATTCTTGACATGAAGGTTACAAATTTGCAACAATGTCCCAAGTCTTCGACTTAACTAGTTTTGCATTCTACAACTTGAACTCCCATTTATCCTTCAAGGCATTCTTGCCTTTTCGAAGTTAACGAAAACCATGTTTTTTTCCAACTTCTTTCCCAAATATTTTCTCCTCATGAGCCAGCTATATGCATGGGGAAGTTCCATTTTTGTCTGCACTTGATCCATTGTTCAGCATCTTCACTTGAGTCTTGTATAACGTACCGCAAAAATGTCCTCTTGGACAACCATCGATCCCTTTGTGAGCTTCTATCTTCCATCACTGAGATGATTGTGGATCCTGCTATATCCAAAGCATAAGCCTAGATCAAGTAAAGACGCAAATCTGGCACATGTAGTACATCCTCAAAAGTCATTGTAAATCTAACACCCGTCTGAATACATACATCACAGACTCCTACAAGGCAAAATTCTTGTTCATCCTAAATCTTCGAGTCTTTCCACTTGCCAAGTAAAGAATTCCTTTAGCACACAGATCTATTGCAGTACAATTCTCGCCCTCTCCAGCAGAGATCACTTAATACCTCAATAACTGTCAAGGTTTCTTCATCATCCGACTTTTATTTTTCTCGTGCTTCGCTTTACAAGCTTTGCACACTCTTTTAATGCGACCCTCCTTGCCACAATAATAACATTCAACTGGCCCTGATCCATCTTTGGATTTTCCATGTAGGTCCCCTGGTATCCGATCGCCCCTGTCCAAGACCTTAAGACCCATTACCTATTCCTCCGAGTTTGGTCAGGAACATGTCTTTGACCATAACATTAATAGACCACTTGGAGAAGAGTTGCTAAGAGATGTCACCAGAGCACCCAACTACTCGGTAAAGAGGTTAGACGCAACAACACTTGCATCTCATCATCTACACCATTTTTATTGTGCTCAAATGGTTCACTGAATTTTGGAAAGCACTCAAGTGTTCAGTTACCGATTTCCTCTCAAAGAGGATTTCAAGTTTCACCTGTAGAACTTTGGCGTCGGCCTCGTGCAAATCATGGATGATATTTTTGTATAACCGGTGAATGGTGCACAAAATCTTCTTGGTGAGCTTGCTCCAAGTTTCTCATTCATACCAGTAGAGGATTCACAGCTTCTTCGACAGGATCAAACAAATATTTGACATAATGATAGTCTTGCATCTTCTTCTTCGTCTTCCAAATAGGACGTTTGAAATGGTAAGCTTCATCATGGTACCCCTTGGTATTGGTAATCTCCTGCATCCATATACCAGGACAAATAACCGAAAAGACTCGTACTAATGCCCATTTGTAGGGATCTTTTAAGTATCACCACAATTGTGATACAAACTCTCCATCTTGAATGATTAAGTCAGACACATAACAACAATGAGATTTTTACGTGGGTACACATAACACCGAGATTTTTATGTGGAAAAACCCTTGAAGGGAGAACGACACCAACTCCGAAAAGATAATAAAATAGTGGATACAACCCCTCAAGTTTACACCAAACTTGCATCTAAAATAACGAAAGAAAAGAGAATACATCAAAGATTCTCCTTCAAAAATAACAACAACAACAACAAAGTCTTTATCCAAAAATTTGGGTTGATTGTTTGAATCCTCTTCTTCCATTCGGCAATGTTAAAAAAATGTCATCTCCTCTTGAACGCTAACAAAATCTATATCTTTCTTTAAAAATTCAAACCATGTTCCTCTGCCTACCCATAGTTTCATAGAACATGGTTCGTCTACGAGTGTGGAAATATGGTACAATACGAGTTTGGAAATGGGATATGTTACTTGTTATTTTCGATACAGAGTGGTAGGGTGAGTTAGTTCACAAATTCGGTTGCGTGACGCTTTAAAATAGGAATTGGGGTCGATACTAGTTACTTGCAATTACAAGGAACATGGTTCGTCCTGGGTCATGTTATGAGTTTGGTAATCGAGTACGATACGAGTTTGAAAACTGGTAAGTTACTTGTTATTTTCAATGCATAGGGGTAGGGTAAGTTGGTTCACCAATTTGGTTCGCGGTACGTTTTAAAATACGAATTGGGGTCGATACTAGTTACTTGTTCAAATTTGACTCAATAATTGTGTCATATACATAAAGAAATATAGAACATAAGAAAAATTCAGAACTCTACTTTATAAAATAAGATGTAAAACTAACATCAATTGGAATGCAACACTCCAAAATAAAATGATACAATGACGCGAAATCAAAACATTTAAATAAACCACATAAAAAATGACAAACGACACAGAAGCAACGTTATAAAATCTCATAAGCTCATTTTCTTCATTGCATGATAAATTTGTAAAACTAAAATGGTGGTTCACGCGCAATAAGGAAACAACAACGATATGGACTACAAAGTTAAAGTTTATATGAAATTTGTAGCTATGGAACCCAATTGACAAAAAATCTAATTTTTTTTTATCTAAGTCTCTTTGCATCAAAGAACCTCTTGCAAAAGTAAGTTTATAGTGAGATTATCACAATTGAACCAAAAAGAAAAATTTAGTGATCCAGATCGAGTACAATAACGATCTGGATTGCAAATATATCCCGAACTAGAATGCTCGTAACTGAACGTAGTTCGATGTGGTTTTAGGTGTACCCGATAAGTATGGGCCTACCTCTAATCCTAGTGACTCCATTAACTATTACATTATCGCTCCTCCTTACGGGAGCATCTATTGGTGCACATATCTAAATTACCTAAGTCGATTTTCTCACATGTTGTCCTCACTTGGCGCCACATCTAACTTCTCACGAATACACTCATTTATATCCTATCTTTTAATGTATTGTCACCCATCCATCTTAGCATTCTCATCGTCTATAATTAACTTTATGGACATGATTAGAGAAAATCACTCTCCTGCAAAAATACACCAAGGAAAATCACTGATTGTCGGAAGCAGTAACGAAAGCACTCACACATATTTTATCCTTGTCCGATCCACCCACTTTATCTTGCTATCTTTCTTGCCTTCTCCAAAACATATACCAAGTTGGTCTTTATATAGGGCATGCACATTTGTCTTTCGAACTCCCTACCATCTTCGTGGCCAAGCTCCATGGATTAATGGCATGCCAATGAAAAGTCATATCTTACATTAATCAAGAACCATAATGTTAGTGGCTCCTCCAATATCCCAAGCATGAATGTGCAATTTAATTAATATTCGTTAGTAACCAAGAGTTACTCGAGAGTATTGCCTCACGTAAGCAGTGTTCTAAAAATCGTCCTAGGTGGGGCCTAGGCGCTAGACGGCCGCACCGAAAACCACCTAGGCGGCTGTCGTAGGCGCTAGGCGGCGTCTAAGCGGACCTAAACGACCAAGGCGGGAATTCAAAACTTTCAAAAAAATTCAGATTTGAAATTTGAAATTTTTAAAAAAAATCTAAAAATTTAGAATTCAAAACTAAAAAAATTCAAAATTCAAAATTCAAAATTCATATATATATATATATATATATATATATATATATATATATATATATATTGTAGGATGGGAATAATGGATTATTTTATTAAGAAGAGAGAAAAGTACATTATATAGGAGAGGCTAACCCCTCTCACTATTAGTCTACCCGATGTAGGACTAAACTTAACACATAACTCAACACCCTCCCTCAAGCTGGAACATAGATGTCAATCATACCCAGCTTGTTACAGAGAAATTGAATTCGAGGACCTAGAAGAGACTTTGTAAATATATCAGCTATCTGATCGTTGGTCCTTACATGGTGAAACTTTATCATCTCTTTCTGATACTAATCATATACAAAGTGAATATCGATTTCAATGTGCTTTGTCCTTTCATGAAATACAAGATTAGTAGCAATATGAATAGCAGACTGGTTATCACACCACATATCTGCTGCTTTATATCCTGCTTCTTCTCACAGTTCCTGTAGAAGATGCTGCAGATATAGCACTTCTGTTGTGCCATAAGCAATGACCCGATATTCCGCTTCCGAGCTTGATCGTGCGATCACACTCTGCTTATTGCTCTTCCACGATACCAAGTTTCCGTCAATGAAGACCGAGTAGCCAGATGTAGACCGCCGTAAGAGTGGCACCCCAGTCAGCATCAGTAAAACACTCAACATAAGTATGTCCCTCATTCTCCATCTGATTTTTTTTTCCAGATTCTGAACTAGATAGTGCAGAATTCTGAGAATTGCCTCCCAATGTGGAACTCGTAGAGAAGACATGAATCTATTTACGACACTGACAGCAAAAGAAATGTCTGGACGAGTCATAACGGCAAAGTAGTTGGGTTTCCCAACTACTCGACGATATTGATCCAGATTGGTCATCAGTGTTCCCTCGTTAGGAAGTAACTTTATCCCTGGGTCCATGGACGAGGTTGCTTCCTTAGCTTGCATCATTCTTGCATCATTTAGGATGTCTAGCACATACTTTCTCTGAGACATTACAATGTTCCGCTTACCCTGTGTGACTTCTACGCCCAATAAGTAGCTCAACGATCTCAAATTCTTGGTTTGAAACTGTTCTCCTAGAAACTTCTTTAGTCCTGCAATGTCCGACTGTCGTCTCCTGTGATCACAATATCGTCCATATAGACACAAAGTAGTATTCTTCCAGCTGATGTTTGACGGTAGAATACTGAATGATCCTTCTTCTATTGGCACATGCCAAACTGAGTAACCACATTTGTGAAACGACCAAACCATGCACGAGGGGATTATTTGAGACCGTAAAGGGCCTTCCGCAGATGACACACTTTACCCTCCCTTTCAACGAACCCGGAAGGTTATACCACATACACTTCTTTGTCAAGATCTTCATGAAAAAATGCATTCTTGATATCCAGCTGTAGCAACAGCCAGTCATAGCGAACAACTAAGGCCATGAGTACGCGCACAGAGGTCATCCGAGCAACTGGGGAGAATGTCTCAAAATAACTCACCATAGGTCTGAGAATATCATTTTGCTACCAGACGAGCCTTCAGACGATCAAGAGTGCCATCTGATTTTATCTTAATATTGAACACCCATTTGCAACCTACTGCCTTCTTATCATGAGGTAAATCAACCAGGTTCCAAGTATAATTTTTTCGAAGTGCTTTCATCTCCTCTTCCATAACAGCACGTCAGTCGGGATGTTTAAAACCCTCCTCTGCAGTATTGGGAATCTGGATTCCATCAATAGTAGCCACTAATGATTGTGTGTGGCTCGGCCAAAATCAGGAGTATCTAAGGTAATATTGGCGGCAGGAGCTTTAATACACTACCACTGGAAATGATCCTGTAGACCACAGTTGAAGCAGGTGCGCGGTCGACCTCCATCACGACCGTCAATGCCTCGTCCACCATCACGGCCAATATTTCGGCCACCACGTCGTCCACCACGAAATCCAGTACGAGCGGTACCAAGAGAAGATCGATCAACAGGAGCATCACTTGGAGAGGTCTCGACGACCTTTGCTGTCCGTAGGATACGAAAATGAGCTTCCATTAGAGATGGAACATCGGCTCCAGCAATGATCTGAGAGCGAGCTGCGTCTGCATTAGGACGGAGAAAGGCAAGATATTCCATGACATGAAGCTGCTCACGTTGAGCCCTCGCTTCATGATATCCGTCGTCAGAGGTAATACACGGTCAACTTCATCGACCATAGCCTTAAAGACCCGGAAGTGGTCCTTATGAGACTTGTTGCCCTGTTCTGCCTGGTAGACACCGACGACCGAGTCGTAGATACGAGACAAGTCGCATTTTCCATCAAACGTCGTCGCTAGGACCTCCCATAACTCCTTTACCATGTCCGTGTTCTGAACCATGTCCTCCATCGATGGTTCCATTGAGTTCATCAACTGTGTAAACAGTCGACTATCATCCGTCTCCCACTGCTCAAATATGGGATCAGTCGTCTTCGGAGAGTTATCAGTCAGATGCTTGGACAATCGTATTCCCTGAAGTATTTTTTCAACCTTCTTCCGCCATGTTGAGTAATCATCTGGTCCGTCCAATCACTGATTGACGAGTCGAATCAAAAAAATCGTCGTGCCAGTGTCCGTTGGTCCCGCCAATGCGTTCTCGACACCGGTAGTAGTAGTACTGCTAGTCGCCTCAGTGCTTGTCATCCTGCAATGCCACTTGATTTGACCGTCGCTGGATCTTCCCAACTCCAATAATCACATCAACTTTACCAATGCGCTATCAACGTGGCCAGAACCGGCACGCGTATGGAAAGTAGAGATTGTATGGGGTTCATACAAGTCAGGACAGAGAAACAACCCATGTTACTCTCTGTGTAGATCCTGATGTGGATATCGGGGTAGGAAGGAAACAAAGATCCACGTAAACAAGCAACTTATCTACTCTTTGTTAACTCCCGAAGTCGTAATCTAAGAACAGAGGTTCAGCAAACAAATCATTGTCTACCCTCTGACCGCCGAAATACGACTATTTTTTTTAGGGTTAGGGTTTTGGACTGGAGGCTTGGGGGTCGGGGTCGGAGAGGGGGGTTGGCTACGACAGGGGGGGCAACAGATGGAGGCGAAGGCAGGAGCGGGTGCGGGCGGCCGAAGATGGGGCAAGGGGGCGGGCGTAGAAGGCGGAGCAGTGGGGGGGGGGGTAGCGGGCGGGGGGTGGCGGTGCTGGGACTGTGAGTCTGTGACAGGGGGCGACCGGGAGGTGTGTTGCGACAGGGTGTTGGACAGAGGGGCGGCAGGGAGGTGGTGGCGACGGGGAGGGGGGGGGGGCTGCGGTAGTGGGAGGGCTGCGGGAGGCGGAGACGGGGTGGGGCTAGGGCTAGGGTTTGAGAGAGAAGTGAGAGGGGAGAGAGAGTCAGAGTTTTGGCTCTGATACCATGTAGGATGAAAATAATGGATTTTTTTATTAAGAAAAGAGGAGAGTACATTATATATGAGAGGCTAACCCTCTCACTATTAGTCTACCCTATGTGAGACTAAACTAAAAACACATAACTCAACACACACACACACACACACACACACATATATATATATATATATACTGTGCGGCCGCCTAGACGTTAGGCGGAGGGCCGCCGCACCGATTTCGCCTAGCGATTTTTAGAACACTGCACGTAAGAAAAAGGCTTGTTGATTGCATCATTTAGGATGCAAGTTCGAGAAACGAAAGCAACATGTATATATATGAGAGTAAGACTGTGTACATCTTGACACTCTCCATACAGTGTTCTATGTAAGCGGAAACCTCGTGGCACCGGAACGCCCTTTTAGTTACCATGAGTTACTACGAACTTTATTGGAACTCATGCATCAACTAAACTTACTAGTTGATCATATGTGTTGGACCATGGTGTAAACATATAATAGAACCTACATAACACTATGTAGGAAGAAAGTATGGAAGAGAGCTACTTCTTGAGTAAATCTACATTCTCTTCTCACGATATTGTTATCTTGGGCCTAAATAAATCAAATTTACCAACTAATTCCTTAAAACTTATCACTTTTCTCTATATTTCCTTTAAGTTCGCACTGCCATCTATATCTTTTAAAAGAACAAAGTTACTTTTGGAACACAACTCTAGGTTAAATATATTTCATGCAAAGACCCAAATAATACTTCTAAACATCAAGTTTATGACAGTGTTGACTGTTCTTTAGTCAGGCGACTGAGGAAACTATAAGAAGAGGGAACTTAAGATGATTTGTTTGTAGGCCTAACAAATTTCTCTTTTACATATCAAAATGACATTAGCTTGACAGTCGGTTGTAAAAACTGTCAAATCCTTTACAAAGCTTTCTTATGCTCCATCCACAAGCCCATTCTGATTGGAGAAGGCTTGGATGATGACAATGATGATGAAACATGAACATGCTTTTACGGTAGAGGATTTAACTTATGGCTTTAAAGCTTGACAAAAACTTAATAGTTTGAACCACAACCACCTCAAAGGCTTGTCTGACCTTTCCCTCTAAATGTGTTTGACATCTCAGGTTGACTACTCCTGGGTCATAACTCATCTTTCTGGTTAGTCTAGTATCCAAGCTTGGACCACAAGAAAGTTTCTCCAAGACCTATGTTCCCCCAGTCTAGTGTACCCGTTGACAATAAGCAAAAAAACTTCTAGTCTTCCACTCAACGTGTTTAGTGGTTCCCAATTTGGGTATTACATTACTATAGTATAAAGGCCAAAATAGCGGGTCTAAACACCTGTTACTACTATGTTGTAGGCTACAAGTCGAGTATGGGCCAGGCTAGTCATGGGACTACATCATCGCGTCCCTCCCACTACTTGTTTCATCCATAGTTTGCAATAGATAATGATCTGATACGGCGGATACCGAAGCTGTTTGGCATGTTCTGATCCGAAACCGACATCCAATTCGGCAAAAAAAAGTGAACGAAAAAGACCAATCAACAAGGGTGTAAAAGCAAAGTAAGGTAGTAAAAACATGTAAAAGAAGATTACTTATCTATCGCAGGTAAACTAATCGGCAATGGTGACTACTATTTCATTCAATTCCAAAATTACTAAGAAACAACACATGATATACTTAAAATTATGCCTAAATGTATAAAATATTTTTAAAATTTTCATAATTATTAACAATTATTGTGTTCTGATATCAAAACATCCAATAATCCGATCCAAAACTGTCGATACCGCTTATACCAGCGATCCCAATACTCATAGGAAGGATCCGATGCCGATTCCGATATCGATACTACGAACCTTTGGTTTCACCTTCAAACCAATAAAGCTAAAATGATAACAGTAACATTAGGATACAAACAGTCACCATCAATAGTAGAATCAACAAATATGACCATAAATGACACAAGATATAGCAACATTTAGTAGGCAGAGTAGACATTGGAAAGGATAGACGCATGAGGGTGCACAACCAGAAATAGTTGAGAAATGTGAAGAGTGAAAAGAAATGGGTAGAGTCTAGTATTAGGATACCACGCTAACACCCCACTCAAGTTGGACATAAGCATGTACCACTTGGAAAGGATAGCTTTTTTACATCTACATCCCAAGCATCGCTAGTACCAAATCAAAACAACTAAACCTACAGGGGAGAAACAGCTCAAAAATCTGAAGATTAACATTTCCATCAAAAAAAGAAAGAAAGGAAAATGGATCAATGGGGTCAAAATTCTAATAACCAAACAAGGAACTAGTCAAAGTAGTTCATGAATTCCACTTAACATAAGGTGTGCATTTGCCATGAGCCTTCTGAGCCTCTTAGTGAGTTTAAGAGATTGGTTGCTAGTGCTATTGAAAGAGAAATAAAGGAAGGATTTTGATATGTGACCATACGCAGAAGGTGTGATAGCTCAAGCCCCCACTAGAATTAAACAAAAATAAAATGACAACTCAATATTGGCCCTCAAACAAGAAAAACAATTACAAACTTATTCCAACAGTGTTTCAAGTTTCAAGTTTTTCTGGTTTCAAGCTTTCAAAAGCTAGTTTTTCTCCTATAAAAATACTCATTTCTCTTTATCCAGTCACGGTTGTTCCCTTCCACCCAACTCCCCTCCCATATCCAATCATTCCTCTTCTGATCACTCTACGCAACAACACATTGCCACTGTTCTTCTCTCCAACGTCCTCAAATTCACCTCTAATCAACAGGTTGGGAGTCGACGTTGGAGGCCGAGTTGGGAGAGGTATTGTGTTGCCGAGGCTGGAGCTAGTGATTCATGAGTTCCACAACCAGTAGTTGATGATGAACTAGAAGGCACAACCAGTGAACAACAACAAAGATAATGGGAACACTAATAATGCAAGAGAATGATGACCTAGTATTTGTTCCTTGCATGCTCAAAGATGATTTGTGTTTGGGCAATGGAGTTTGTAAGACTTAGGGGTTTAGAGTGTATGGAATATAACAGAAGAATGGAGGGTAGGGTTGTGGAGGAATTAGGGATTTTAGGATCAAGGAATGATGAGGATAATGGATGAATAGCTATGATTAGGTTTAGAATGAGATGGATGGCTAGGCTTTTATTTTGGTAGGGAAGCTAGGCCCAAGATGAACTATGTTTTGCTACCAAGTAGAAAGGTAACATTTCGATCAATAAAGATCTTTCATTGGGTGGTTTGAGTACATGTATTGAGGAGAACCTTCTCCATATAATGTGGTACTAAACTAAACTACGTAGACCACTCTAATTACTCCTTATATATTGTCAACCAGCGTTGGCTGAAGTGGTGAAGTCTTGGAGACATAGGAACCCAGAAAATTGAGTCATAGGTTGGAATTTCCCTTGGCGCGCTATGCCCTTACTTAAAAAGAGGGAGGAACCGAGATATCCAAGTAGCGATTGATTGAGAGTTGGACAAGGAGGTACGTACCGGCAAGAGGATCATGGTGCTTACATTCAGTCGGAGTTGGGCATACGAAGGAGATTGGACCGAGCGGTGGATCGAGAAAGGATGTAACATACGCAAAATTGAGGCTCAACGTGCAAAGAAATAGACCTGGACAGTCTTGAGAGATTGATGAAATATATACCTGAGCTTAAGCCGGACAATAGATGTAGACAATACTATTTCAAAACAAAACAAAACAAAAACTCTTAACACTTATTACTTGGTTTATATATGCATTATCCACTAAAAAGTTATAGAATATTAAACAGATAACTGATAAGTACAATAGCCTACTACTTTGCTCACTTTAGCTTAAATAATGTTCTGCATTTACTTTCTTTGTTTGCCTTACTATCCTGTTAGGAAGTATTAAGTTGGTGCCAGAGATGAATATATGGAGACAAGGTCTTCTCAAACGATAGGGAAGCTTTTCCTCCTAAAGTGATAATTACAAATATACTACTCTCTGGTCATAACTCATATTGCTTGAGATTCTAATTGTCTAGCCAGGAGATAGGAAGGGTATTCCCAAACTTATGTTTCCCGAGTGCTCATGTTACAGCAATAATAACATCTATCAAAGTAATTTCTGATACTTGAGAAAGCAGAACATAAGCAAACCTAACATTATAATTGAGGTAAGTGAACTTTTTTAGCAGGAAACCTTTCTAATACAGATAACCTAAAATAGGGAATTACATCGTGATAAGTTCATACCAAAAGATATATAAGTGAGCATTAAAAGCATCAAAATACTAACAGTAATCATTGCTTCGAAGTTAGGTGCCATTGCAAAACAAGCCCAGAGTGCTTCTTTCCTTATCTGCACGTAAAATATTGTTACAAGAGATTAGTTCCTTAAATAAAATGCATGAGTTAGGATGAGCCATAAAATATTGGTCGAAGGAGCTGTTAGAATTAGGGGTAGGCCTAAACAAACTTGGATTGCTCGACTTTTTTTAATGTTACAATGGACTTGGCCCTTAACATAGCTAAAAGAAAGAAAATGACTCAAATAGCCAACCCCATAAATTTGGAATAAAGGTTGTGTTGTTGTATTAATTCCCTAAATAAAACAAATATCCTTAGTGAAAAAAGAAATAAAACAAATATCCCACAATGCCTGTCTCAAGCAAGATTCTTATAAAGCATTTGAAAGATGAGAAATGGTCTGAACATCATAAATTCCAAAGTTTATCCATGCTCCTTTAAGAATCCGCTCAATTTGCCACCGAAAAAACTTTAAAAACCAATGGATTGTGAACAATGCAATATTCAGTAAGCAAAAGGCCTTCATGACACTGAGAAACATGTCACAGACAAGTTTGAATTAAAAAGTTGGAAGGCATCATTAACCCAACTCATGCATCATCACATTTCATAATTCCATAAAGTATTAGATTGGTTCCTAAGAAACATGTCATTGAAAAGTTGAAGTTTCAGGTTGCAGTCATCATCCAAGAGCTCAAGATATACATGCATTTGTTATTGCTAAAGCCACTAGTAAGGCACCAAAAGTCAAAAACCCATTTTATGGGCTGAGAGGTGAATTCACACAGCATATAATATTTTGTAAAATTTGCTTAAAATGTGTGCCAGATAGATTTGCTTGAGTTGCTCTTATACCATGTTAAAGACCCTGCCACTGCACGAATGGCGGGGGTTGAGGATTAAATATTTATATAATTCCAACAGTTACAAAAGAACTTGTTTTTATTGGAAACTTCATGCATTTCCTTCAGACATTGAAAACCAATATAGAGAAATATAGGAAGGCTGTTCAACATAATGAAGTTGGATGGAATTAACTTAAAATAGCCATGACATAAACTACTGAATGAGGATGTGACGAAAAAGATAATGACCGCTAGAAGGCATGAAGTTGAACATGGAAGGCACACATAGAGTACACTAAATCTTTTGACTACTAGAAGAACCAAAACTGCTTGAACTCTGATAACTTGAGGTAGAGAGAAATCAGTTAGAAGCAAACAAATATTTTTCAAATTTTCACAATTTAAAGTTAGAAACCGAGAAAAGTATAATCACAAACAAAAAGTAATCACAAAGAAAAAGTGTAAGAAACTTCTAAGCTATCAACTAGGAGAGAGAGAATTAATTGACAGACCTTCCATAGCTCCTCTTTAGCATGAGACTCCTCTACGAAAATAAAATCTGAACCGTTATGTTCAGAGACAATTTTCTGAATCAGCAATGCCTGTTCCCTTGAATATGCCTCTGATAAATTGTACAAGAAAATTATAGTTACACACTACTAGAAAACAGATCAGTAACTGTTGGTATATTAGAATATTCATGGTATATTTGTTGGTATATTAGTATATTCTTGGTATATTTGTTGGAATATTAGAATATTCTACATGGGGTTTTAATGGGGTATTAATGTAAGATGAAGGGTTGTAAGAAAATAAATAGCCAAGAGATTATCAATAAAAAATATATAACAATTACTCCAAAATATTATACATGGTATCGGAGCCCAAACCCTAGCCACCACCTCCCAAACCCTAGCCGCCACCACCTCCCAAACCCTAGCCGCCGCCACCGCTGTCGTGCCGCCACCACGTCTGCCGCGCCGTCCGCCGCCACCGCTGTCGCACCGCTCGCCCGCCACCACCGTCGCTGCTCGCCAGCCACCACCACCGCGAAGCTGCGACTCCCGCGGAGCCTTCTGCCGAGGTTCCTGCCGTCTCCCGCGGGTCGTTCCATACGCTGACATCGAAGGCCTAGATCTGATGCGGGAGAGACATGATCGGGTCTAGGAGAGGGCGAACGTGAATCGTGGGACGGGTGTGAGGTGATCAGAGAAGAGGAGGATCGATGGAGGAGATCATCAAGAAGTTGGACTCTGCGGAGGTCGCAACGTTGATGAAGCTGATGAAACTGTCGGCTGGTGAGAGCGCGACATGAACATTGGCGAAGTTGGAGCTTCCATCCATCGATCTGAAGCTTGATGGACCGGCCACCTACCTGAGTTGGTCACGACGGTTGAGGATAACTCTCGCAGGGAAGAACTTGGGGGATTTCTTGTCAGGAGAGAAGACAGAGCCGGATGAGGGCTCGGCAGGACGCGACGAGTGGAAGTCCACTCATATGGTGGTATACATTTGACTCCTCAATTCTTTAGTGTCACGACCCGCACCCGAGTATTCGGGTACGAGTGCGTGGGTACGTCCAGCCTACGCCGCAGTGTCGGCTGTAGAACGTTGTTTAGAACTAGTACTGTATAACCAACACCTCATAATATAAAGGGAACAATTATTATACTCAATCACAAAACTAAGGTAGGTGAAAACATGCTGTATATATATATGTATATAAAAGTTACAGTACAAAATATTGTATTCATAACTCATACAACTATAGTAAGTCTGCAATCTTTAACTATTGTCATAACTAGGTCTCCTGCTTGCGGCCTTCCTCGATCCTTCAGGAGGTAAAATCAGGCTCGAAGCTATTTTCCAAAATCCATAATAGATGGAACACAGGTCATTCTAAGTGCTACCTGAAATATTATCCAATCAGGATTGAACGAGTACAATTCTAATAGCACTTTCAATATATGATAAGGACTATAAAACAGTAATAGAAAAGTAGTACACGATGGATAAATAAACTGACATCAAGGCATAGTAAGAAATGAACAGGAAAAATGAATAAACAGAGAATATGTCATATATCAACAAGGAATTCTATAGTCACTAAGTGTTTTGAAATACTAGTTTGATTATGTGATCGGCTTAGGATTGCACAATGGGAGCCAGTTAATCATACGTGAAGTGTATGGTTAGCCTTTGCACAGGAATTATATTTGCACAGGATTAGGGTATGATCACATATAAACTAGCATTTTTCCGCCCCGACTAGCATACAAGAATCACACGAATATCAGGTATTATACAAGATCAAAGTCTAAAAACACAAGATATGCTAGTCCGTGTTTCTTTGTGTCAGGAATCAAATACAACAATACTACATGTGTTATAGAAATTATCAGTAAGAAAATCATCAGAGACTGTTCTCGCCTGGGGTCCAAAGCGGGTAAAACAAGTCAGAGTGTAACGGGGTCCAGATAACCTATATCATGAATAATTCACATTAATTGGTGAAATATAATTAAATAGACTTAACCCACTAGATTTTAAGGTTAATTTTATGCTATTTCTGGTTTATAGATGAAACAAATATCTATATAAAAACTTAAGTATAAAAATATTGTATATATAAGATATATTTATATATTATTTATAGATATATATATATATATAGATACATACATATATAGTAAATACATATATAGATACACATATATAATACATATATAGATACATATATATGCATATGATATATATACATATATATAGATACGTATGTAATACATATATATAGATACGTATGTAATACATAGATATTCATATATATATAAGATATATATATATGTATATAGATATACATATATATATACATATATAGTATACATATATACATAAATATATAGATAATATATAGTATACATATATATTTATATGATATATATATATATATATACATAGATATAATATGTATATGATATATATAGATATAACTGTATATGATATATATAGATATAATATGATATATATAGATATATATAGATTACATATATATATACATATATAGTATACATATATACATAGATATATAGATAATATATAGTATACATATATAGATACATATATATGTATATGATATATATAGATATATATAGATACAATATATTATATATAGATACATAGAGATATATAATATACATAGATAGTTAGTATATAGTATACATAGATACATATAGTATACATACATAGATAATATATATATATATATATACAATATAGTATACATATATAGATAATATATAGTTATGTATATAGGTACATATATAGTATATAGTTTACATATGTATATATGTATATGATATATATATATACATAGATATAATATGTATATGATATATATATATATAGATATATAGATATAAATGTATATGATATATATAGATATATATAGATTACATATATATATACATATATAGTATACATATATACATAGATAATATATAGTACACATATATAGATACATATATATGTATATGATATATATAGATATATATAATATGTATATGATATATATAATATATGCTGCTGCTGCGCACTGCTGCGCTGTTACTGCGCGCTGCTGCTGCAGGCGCTGCTGTGCGCTGCTGCTGCTGCAGGCGCTGCTGTTGCAGCTACTGCTCTGCTGCTGCTACTGCTGCATACTGTTGCTGCTCTGCTGCAGGCAGTACTCCCTCCCCCCTTCTTGAAAACACACACACAAACACACACACACACACATATATATATATATCCTAGTTAGAGTTATAAAACAAAATTGAAGAGGAACAAGGATTACCTTGCTAATATAGGGTTGAGAGGAGATGTGGGATGATGAGTGAAGGAGGGTGGGGATGTGTTTATATAGGGAAGGAGGGGGTTGGATATTTTTATGATAAATTTACCATTGTGTCCTTAACCAATTCAATTTGGATTCTCTTCTTATGAAGAGGAATCCAAATTGAATTTGACTTCCTAATTAGCCTAATTTAAATGAAGGTTACATTTAGTTCAGTCGATCGCCGCCACAATGGATGGCCTTGAGATGGTGAAAGACGTGTGAGAGAAGTTGAGAAAAACCTACGATGGTGTGGGGAATAACTTGAGGGTTTTCCAGATCAAGGGGGAGATCGACGACACCGTACAGGGAGAGAAGACGGTACAGGAGTATGCCACGGAATTGGAGCGTCTGTGGTTGGATTATGATCACTTCTCAGATCGGACGAGCTGCGCGGACCTGAAGTGTAAGGAGAGAGATGTATGTCTGCAGGAGAGGACGATGAAGTTTCTTAAGGGGCTGGCCGCAGTGTTTGCTCAAAGGACAGCACTATTTCTAGCCCAACCGAAGATTCCTACACCTGAGGAGGCTATCTCGGCCATGATCCAGGAGGAGACTCGTATCAAGCTACAAGCAGGGACATGTGGTCCTCCTGAAGTGAAGACAACACTGGCGGTTGCCAATTCAGGCGGCACATGACCTAAGGGAGATCCCCGACAGTATTAAAACTGCGGGAATGTGGGCCATCTGAGGTATGCTTGCACCAAACCACCCAAGAAGGGAGATTCAGGTGGCGGACGTGGACATTTTGGAGGACGTGGCCATGGTCGTGGGGATCGACGGGGTAGTCGAGGAGGTTATCGTACGAACCTGCTGGTAGCAGAAGGCGAGGAGGGAGCTAATGGTGCCTATACTGAGGAGGACCAGGCACTATTGGGCATGCTGGAAGTACTCAGGAGAAAGCAGAGAGCGTCAAGCGATGAGACAGGAGGAGTGGGACCGAGGAGGCGTCCACCTCAGTCTTCGCCAGAGACAAAGCTGCCATGTATGCCCATCCATCGGAAGGTACTGATGACTCACTCGCCCTTGCATCTATGTCTTCTCTTAGAACGTCGGACTGGATTGTCGATTCGGATGCGTCTCGACACGTGACAGAAAATGCTAGTGAGTTCTCTTCCTACACTTACTTAGCATCTGCAGACAACATTCAAACAGCCGATGGTACTTTCCAGCCAGTAGTCGGTAAGGGTACTGTCGATTGTACAGGTTCAGTAAGATTATCCAATGTTTTACATGCTCCTTCTTTTTCAGTCAGTCTTTTGTCCATTAGTTCTATAATCCTCCAACTAAATGCATTGTTTCTTTTGATATTCCTAAGGTGATCTTCCAAGAGAAGGAGACAAGACGAAGACTTGGGACTGGCACTTGGCATGATGGAGTGTGGTACCTGGATCGGGAAGGACTGGATTCAACATTGATGTCTGTGGCAGAAAGAGCAGGAATGGAAGGACCAAAGATGAGTGTCGAGGATACACGGATACTCCATCACAGGCGGTTGTGGCACTAACCTTTTGGTATTTTGAGTAGGTTGTATCCATCTATTTATGAGAAGGCAAATAAGAAAAAATTAGTATGTGATGCATGTGATTTAGGCAAACTTACTAGGAGCTCATATGTTGGTGCGGGCCATAGAAGCTCTTCTGTTTTTGATATTATACATTCTGATGTCTGGGGGCCGTGCGCCACAACTACTATGAATGGTTACAAGTATTTTGTCACTTTTACTGATTGTTCCTCTCGTGTCACATGGCTGTATTTGATGAAGAATATGAGTGAGATCTTTGCCTGTTTTCGGGACTTTCATAAACATGTCCAGACTCAGTACAGAGCAGTGGTGAAGGTACTAAGGTCTGACAATAGAACAGAGTATATCAACAAAGTACTTGAGGAATACCTATCAGCCCAATGGATACATCAGATCACCTGTGCATACACACCAGCACATAATAGAGTGGCAGAAAGGAAGAACAGACACCTTCTGGAGATGGCAAGGAGCATGATGATCGTCATGAATGTCCCATAGAGTCTGTGGGGGCATGCATTGTTGACAGCAGCTCGATTGATCAACATAATGCCCTCGAAGGTACTGGAATGGAAGCTCCATGTGAGATATTGTAAGAAAATAATAGTGTGATACTCCCACTAAAGGTGTTTGGCTGCGTATGTTTTGTGAAGGACAACAGACCGTCTGTTGAAAACTTGACCCCAAAACAGTCAAGTGTGTATTTGTGGACTATTTGGCGACTCAGAAGGGGTACGTGTGCTAGAGCCCAGTAGAGAAGAAGTTTGTGAGCATGGATGTTCACTTCAGGGAGTTTGAACCATACTACCGTCATAAGGGAACCTCATCCATGAGAAACTCACCTGATACTGAGAGTATGAGGCGAGGGAGGGAGATTGGTGAGAGTGTGGTGACCGATTTAGGAGTATGGCATGGAGGAACGTTTGAGGAGGAGCAGGAGAGTGAAGAGGAACAGGGGGAGGCGATGAGAGGTGTTAGGCCTACGACCCAGGGGGAGTTACCTACAACAGGAAAGGGAAGCAAACTGCAGGACCAGTACCTATAGTGCCAGTGCCAAGTCCCTTACCTGCGTCCGTCTCAACTCCTGAGACACCACCACCACCACCAGATTCTCCTTCAGGTGATATCATTCTTCCTACTCCTCCCACACAATTATCAGTACGGAGGACCGCTCGCAGCAATGCGGAAAATCCTCCTGATAGATATTGTTGGGACCTTGCTCAGTTTGTTTCATATAATATCTCTTCTTCTCATGGAGTATTCATTGCGTCTTTGGATAGTATTACTGTACCTAACAATTGGCAGGTTGCCAAGAACGATCCAAAGTGGAAAGTGGCGATGCACGAGGAGTTAGGCGCTCTTGAGAAGAACCACACATGGAAAATAATAAAACTGTCAGAGGGAAAGAGGGCAGTCGGATGCAAGTGGGTCTTTACTGTGAAGCAGAACCCAGATGAAAAAGTAGAACGCTACAAGGCTCGACTGGTGGCAAAATAATACAATCAAACGTACGACATTGACTATGATGAGACCTTTGCACCAATGTCGAAGATAGGCACCGTCAGGACCCTAATTTCTTTGGCAGCGAATGGTGGATGGAAACTACACCAACTGGATGTGAAGAATGTGTTTCTTCATGGGGATCTAGTGGAGGAAGTGTACATGAAAATACCACCAGGATTCTGCACTGATAAGACAGTGGACAAGGTCTGCAGGTTGAAGAAGTCCCTCTATGGACTGAAGCAGTCTCCTCGAGCGTGGTTTGACAGATTCAGGAGGGCGATGATAGGAATGGGATATCAGCAGATCAATGATGATCATAGTGTGTTCTTCCGTCGAAGTGGAGGCCACATCACCATGCTTGCGATGTATGTGGACGATATGATTATCACAGGAGATGATGAGCAGGAGATTACCCGACTCATGGGGAAGCTTGGCAAGGAGTTCGAGGTGAAGAACCTTGGCCTTCTTCGATACTTCCTTGGGATTGAGATTGCTCGAAAAGGTGAGGGGATTGTTCTTTCTCAGAGGAAGTATGCGCTGGACCTTCTCAGAGAGACATGGATGCAGCCCTGCAACGACGCCGATCAACCAGGGGTTCAAGCTGTATGCTGAGGCTGGAGAACCAGTTGACCGAAACAGATACTAGAGACTGGTGGGCAAGTTGATCTATTTGAGCCACACACGTCCTGATATCTGTTTTGCAGTGAGTGTGGTGAGCCGCTACATACACGACCCAAAGAAGGGTCATATGGACGCAGTGTACCAGATTCTGAGATACTTGAAGGGTGCCCCCGAAAATGGGTTGATATTCAGGAAGAATGATCACTTGAGCATCGAGGGCTACTGTGACTCTGACTGGACTAGCTGTACTGATCACATGAGGTCTACCTCGGGCTATTGCATATTTGTAGGAGGCAACTTGGTCTCTTGGAGTAAGAAGCAGTCGGTGGTGTCCAGATCGACAGTTGAAGCGGAGTACAGAGCTATGGTCTTGGGAGTTGCATAACTGCTATGGCTGAAGAGTATGTTGGTGGAGCTGAAGCTGGATCAAGGAGCCAAGATGAAGCTGTGGTGTGACAACCAGTCAACCATCAGTATCGCCAACAATCCAGTGCAGCATGACAGGACCAAACACATCGAGATCGATAGGTTCTTCATCAAGGAGAAGTTGGACCGTGGACTACCATAACTAGGTCATGTTCCAACAAAGGAGTAGGTAGCAGACAGTATGACCAAGGGACTTAGCTCCGCAGATATGATTAGAGGATGTGACAAGATGGGCTTAGTGAATATCTATCGCCCATCTTGATAAGGAGTGTTGGTATATTAGAATATTCTTGGTATATTTTTTGGTATATTAGTATATTCTTGGTATATTTGTTGGGATATTAGAATATTCTACATATGGTTTTAATGGGGTATTAATGTAAGATGAAGGGTTGTAAGGCTATAAATAGCCAAGAGATTATCAATAAAAAATATATAACAATTACTCCAAATATTCTACAGTAACACATAGGTAGTCAGGGATAATAAACAAGTCACTAACTGGCAAAATTTATGATAGATAGGTGACAGATGTGAGTATTATTTAAAAATGAGTGACTGTTTCGTGATGGGAACTCCATCAGTAAAATCAAATGTTGTAATGGTTTTGTGATGGATTATTAGAAAAAAATATTCATGACATAAGTTTTTTTTTGTCACAAACTAACAATAACCGGTGATGGATATTTCACTTATTGTTGTGACGAATATGGTCATAAAAAATCAGTGATGGTTTTCTATTCTGCACTAAAATTATTTAGTAGTAACGAGGGTACATCTACTTTCCTTCTTATCTAATGTTCTATTCTTTAAGAAAGCCACAAATTATAGGAAGGAAGTGCCCGACTAGCCCCCACGGACAGTCGTCATTAGAGGGAATGGGAGGATATTATACCCTCCACCTCCTCTTAAACTACTAAAAAAATGATACAAATAGCTAGTGGTAGCTGCTAGCCCTCCTGACCGTGGTGGGAGTAATTTGTTCTCTCTCCCTCCTTCCAGGTCCCATCACAGGATGATGTCAATAATCATGAACCAAGTCGATGAGGAATACCAAAAAATAGAAAGTACTCAGAGCACCAACATTACTTGCACTTAATAATTAATTTTGGTGCAGCCAGAGGCTTATTTGCATAATGATGGGGACCAAACAAACTGAACAATACAAAAACAAATAAACAAACAAACAAACAAACAAACAAACACAAACAAACAAACAAACAAACAAACAAACACAAACAAACTAACAATGAAATTCATATCATTGTTGGGTATGTTGTAAAGGATCTATTCAGTACTAGTCCCCCCAACCACCTCAACAAAATAAAAAGAAGAAACACTAGTAGTTTACCTGTGCCTATAAATTCGAACATCAAGGTGGGAACTTCAGGCAAACTTTTTTCATTTGCTATATTTATTGCCCTTATTTGAACCTCATCCAGGAGCTCCATCCTTGACACCTATGTTGAGATAGGAAAGAGTGAATGAACTAGCAGCAGATAATAATAACAACAAAGCCTTATATCCCAATTCCTTACATGAATATATGGAGGACAAATGAAGTACTAAATATCCTTTTCTCTAAATGATTACTCAACTTGTTTTCAATTGATCTATGTTTGACATAAAAATATAAATGAAATTTTCTTGTGGGTATTTTACTTATGCTTTATACATGAGAAAAATACACCAAGACAGGTGAGATAAACAGGTGAGATATATTATTATAACGGTTATCCACAAGTAAAAATCAAGAATTATTTCCTTATTTTGCCTGCTTTTTCAACCAAGTAGTCGCTTAACTTTTAGCCTTTTAGCCATCGGATTTCAATAGATTTGTACGAATGACCAGAACAACAACAAATTGATCTTAATGCAGCCAAAATAAGCCATGTGTCATGGCGCTCTCTCTCTCTCTCTCTCTCTCTCTCTCTCTCTCTCTCTATATATATATATATATATATATATATATATATATATATATGTGTGTGTGTGTGTGTGTTGTTACAGGCGACGTCTAGGCGGGCGTCTAGGGTCGACCAGGGGAAGGAAAGCGTGCGCCTAGGCTATTGTTGTTACTGGTGCTTAAAAAAAAATTGATGTTGCTGCTTCTGATGTTGCTGGTACTGCTCCTCCTGCTAGTACTTCTTCTTCTGATGCTGCTGGTACTGCTGCTGCTGCTGTGATCTGGGCGGGCGCTTAGGCGCGCCTAGGCGAGGCGGCCACCCTCTCACCTTGCCTCGCCTCGCCTAGCACCCAGAACAACCTATATATATATATATATATATATATATATATATATAAAGTAAATTATTGCAGTTTAGAAAAATAGAAACATATAGTTGAATACTAGTCATTCTCTTAGGTCTGATTGCAACAACGAAAAGACATTGTTAACTTAGCATTGCATAATGTTGGTATTAATTTGAGATATTTTCCCACTTATAGGGAAACATTGTATTGGTTGCCACAAACCTGTCCTTAGGCAAATGATGCTTCACTCATACATCTCGTCCGCCTTAATATATTATACATTCATCGTTCCTGGTCAAAGACTTTTGGTTGATTTACATATGTTGAAAAAAAATCACTAGACGTTAGTTCAAACCTTTCATTTATTTATATAGTGACATTGAGTATCTAGAGGGTATAGCAACAAAACAAGAGCTATGTTACCTGGACTCGGGTACGGGTGTCGGGTACATATCCAATAGTCGGGCCCTTCAAACTCGTAATTAAAGGACACACAGACTCGGCTAAAAATGATCTAAATTTTGGATATGGGTACGGGGATATAACTATTAAAATAAATATATTTGAACATGTTTCATAAAAAGACACATTATGTAATTAAATTTGTATGGCTTCATAAAAGACAAGTAATTAAATTTGTACGGTTTCATAAAAAGACATTCTCTTGTGATCATTATGTCCTAGGGGGCCGGCCTTGGTTGGTTGTATGGTATCTATGTCATTTTTTACTATGCTTTTAGTAAAGGTTAATAGAAATGAAAGATTGGATACATTTGAAAATTGGAAGTTGTAGCCCTAATAGTGCTTGAAAAGGCACAAAAGAGGTAACTGATTGAGTACTGATATAAAATCAAGAAAAATGCAATGCATAATCTTTGGAGTCACAGTTTCGGTTCATCACTATATGGCAAGATCTTCAAATTTTGAATTAATTTTTGTTTAGCAAGGTGTGCAAGTGATGTTAGGGCTCGTGATTCTATTTATGATAAATTGAACCTATGTCTGATAACTAGTTTTTGTAGGTTAATCCAATATTTACTGAAATTACTCCTCTAGATTACTAAGGGATGTATAACAACAATTTTTATACATTATTGGTATTCGTTTTACATATTTCTTGGCAAAAACTAAGCATTATTTTATTGTTTGTTAGCTAACTTTTTGGGTAGAGTTCGCAACGTTGTTCTTAATGTATAACACTTCACTTTTTGTGTATAGATTGGTGAAGACAAACAACATTTAGGTAACTGTAAGATGTAATTTGGTTTTGAGCACAAAGTGCCAAAAGAGCTTATTAAAAAGGCAGTAAGAAAAATAAATGTTAGTTTATGCCTCCTGCAATGCATAGTTTGCAGTATCGTCCAATACCGATCTGATACGGCCAATACCGATACAATTTGGTATGTCCCAATCCAATACCAATCGATACTGTCCGATACCGGTATCAGAGGTCTTTTCTCAGTCCATTCGACAAAGAAAATTGAACAAAAAAGACCAATCAGCAAGGGTGTAAAAGGCATAATAAGGTTGTAAAAGCATACAAAAGAAGAAAACTTATCTATCGCTGGTAAACCAATCGGCGAGGGTGACTACTATTTCATTTAATTCCAAAATTACTAAGAAACAATACATAAAATAGTTAAAATTATGCGTAAAAATATAATTTTTTTTTAATAATTACTTGTTTTCCGATACAAACAAATCCGATACTTTGATCCGAAACCGCCGATATTGCCGATCTTGATACTCACAGGAATGATTTGATACCGATTCTGATATTGATACTGCGAACCTTGCTGCAATGTTGTCTTTTTTATTAAACCCAAGATAACTTTTTGTTCTGTATTATCCTCACTAATTTTGTGTATATTATGCCATTGACTTTCAAGTTTCGAGAATCGGTTACCATAAAAACTGGTTTAGATATGTATGCTTCATAAGTATTAGTGTGACTTAGAATATGTTTGGATAGAACCATATTCTAATGACTATTATACTCACAAACTTAGAATATGTTTGGATAGAACCATATTCTAATGACTATTATACTCACAAAAATATCTGCCGTACATGATACATCTAGTGAATTATTATCCTCTACCACTATGAGGTCATATCTTCCGATATGTCTGGTATATAGCCAGGTATCATGTTTCCGGTATGGCAACCCCCAAATCGGAATGGATCCGATATATGAAATCAGGAACCTTGAATGTACTTGATGACTTCCATTCAGGATTTTAAATAAAATATTGGCAAAAGAATGTGACATATACTACTATGACACCAATCCTGGAATGATATTCATCCACCATTAACCTTAGTGGTGGTATATTTTATTATTATTATTATTAAGTTTTAGAGATCCTACAGAAACTCAAGTCTTTTCTAAAAGTCACATTATGTAACTTAACAAAAGGAGACAAAAGAATTTCACTAGAAACAATATAAAACCTTGTCATAAATATGCAAAATGCTTGCAATAGATCTAACGGTATAAGCTCATACAAAATTGTAGTCATATGCCAACTTTAAAGAAAAGCAAGAAGACTGGTTATGTTTACTATGGATGCACTTAAAAAGATCACTATTTTGACTCCCTGTCCGCCAAATATTATCTAACTATAGAAAATAGTTATGTTTTAGAAGTAATAACTTACCTTCTCATAGTGGAAAAAAATGACAGTACTATTACACATTTATATTAGATTCATCTAAAAAACAACAGTGCATAAACAATCGCAAAGGTAGAAAAACTTGAATAATCAAAAACTCTAGTGTGGATGAAGAACATAATATGATATTGTTAAGGATGATTATAAAATGACACTAAAGGAGGAAAAATCTATTACCTGCACACTAGAGTGCATTGTCTTGATGGCAACATCTGCAGCATCCTTAATTGTTTGAAAATTGCACATGGCAACCTGAAAAACTATCATGTAAATAAGATAACGAGAAAAATATTACAACAGTAATAATAAAGCCCTATTCCAAATCTTTGGGTTTAGCTATATGAATACTATTACTCTTTCTCTAATTCAGTTCTATAACGAGCTACCCCCTCTAGAATATTTACCTGAATCTGTTTTCACATTTTCAATTGAGCTATGTTTCACTCCAGTCCCACTTAAAATCATTGGCTTTAGTTATATGAATACTTCTACTCTTCTTCCATTCAGTTCTATAATGGGCTACCAACTCTGAAATATTAGTAACTACCACAACCCTTTTTTTATTTTAAATTGGTGTACTTTCAGCCTATCTCAGTTCAAATAGCCCCTCAACTAAGCTCCTAGAACTCCTAACTTATAAATCTATTGGTCTCCACTGAAAATGTAATCTCCATTGGATGGATTAACAACATCAATAAATAATTCAAAAGAACCCCAAAATTACCTCAATATTTGCCTGATTGGTCAACTGATTGGTTGACTGATCTATCTACTGACTTGGGCTCTGTTGAGATACGGTTGACCTGTTGTCCAACTGACCTGTTGGATATAATGTCTAGTCCAATGCTTCTTATTTTTCTGTGATAACTCAATATCTTTGGGTCCTCTCAGCTACTATGCATGACAACCTCAACCCCGTATAGTGGTGGTTACAATTAGCAAGATTTATAAGATGCAACATCACATATTATTTTGTCTCCCTCTCTTTGCTTCTAGAATAACCCACCATCTTCTCCCTCTATATGATTTTTCCTGAAGTATTTTATTAACTCGCCTACAACTTTAGCTAAATTCTCTTCTACACATCTTACTCTCCAAACTAACATCGCTAAACACAGATTCGAGAGTTAGTGTTTCAACGAGTAAATAAAGATAAAACCAAACACAATAGCAAAGAACACAAATCTAAAGTGGTTCAGCCAATAGATTTGGCCTACGTTTACATGGCAAGGTGAAAATATCTTTATTGAATAATGAGAGAACCTTACAATAATTCATACAAGTTTTATCGGGATCGCACAAGTTCTTTCTTACGAGATCTTCAACAAGAACTTTTTTTCTTCCTCTTTATTCACATCAGTTTTCTTAGCACTTGCTCGCTCAATTAGGGTCAAAAAATCCTAATATAGGCTCTTCTAAAACTTTCTCAAAGTAATAAGCAATCCGGATCATTGAAAACAACTTAATAAATCTTATCCGTACACGAAATTCACTCGAACCAGAATTCCGATCTGGAAACCGATATACCAGCTTCTAGTGCACACTAGTGCGCGAGTTGCTGAAAAATCGGTACTCCGGTTTGAGTCCAACTGGAATTCGGGTTGGCTGTAGCGGGTGCTTTAGCTCCAATATTGAGCCATAGTTTGTGTCCTCGATTCCCGAGCTTCTTTGATTACCGGATGGCGCTCGTCACACACCTTGTTGAACACAAGCCACACAACAAGAATTACTATCTTGGCTTGAGTTCAACAAGCCACCTTCTGAAAATTGTCGCAAATGTGTTCGTGCTCCTTTAAACTTTAGTTTATTTAGTATCCTTCTTGCCAACAGATACGGTCTTTGATCAGAATTGCAAAACTGGGACGAATCTTCATCAGATTCTTCTTTAATTCCGGAACGTGCCTCACGTTCACGAGTGTTTGTATTACACCATCAAACATGTGAATATTGATGTTCCCTACGACAATGGTTTTGCACGCTGCATTGTTCCCCACGAGAGCAACGACACCACCATTGTACTCCTTATAGGTGTTGACAGGGCCGGCCCTGGGGTAAGCAGGACAAGTCGTCGGGCTTGGGCAACCACCCTCGTTAGGGCAACCCTTCCCCATCCCCTCCCCCCGGACCCTAAGTCCTTACCTCTCGGTCACGCCTGGCCCTGCAGGGCCGAAAGTCCTCGCTGGGCATGATGCCACGCGAGCCTAAGTTGCACTCGCGCAAGGCAAGCACCTGAAATGGCCGATGAAATACTAAGCCACAGAGTCGCACAGATAGTCCCCAAGCGGAAACATTGAATAAACACAAGTATAACAAGAAAATTGATCTCTTTATTGATGTGAAGTAAAGATTACAAGCGGCGCTAGGCCGAGAATTACAATCGCTCAAGCTCGCTCGCTCGCGCTCTCTCTCTCTCAATACAATGAATATGCTCGTAGGCTTACAACTAAAATCAACACTCCGGATGATGATGTTCCTATACATTACGTCCCGTATATGTGAGCTTCAGATCCGTGCGCCACGCTCCAAGACGCCAAGTGCAACCTGGCGCCTCGATGCATCAAGCGATCTTCGAAACCGTGCGAGCTACTCTCTGCACCCTGCAAGCAATCTGTTGGGTTATCAGTACATTGAATGCACTGGTGGGGAGGCCTCTCGCCCACTCAACAAAACCAAACACGTTCATTTAGTTATGTGCACCGACTATTTATGTTATCCTTCTAGTCTTGCTTTAGGATCAGCTTCATGGCATAATAACTGTAAAGAATACTCATGTTTCAGAGTGTCTCACTAACAATTTATGAATATCGACTTACCCATACTTACCATTCGGCCTTCCCTGCCATGCGCATCAATAATATTAAGTATATACTAAGAAACGAAAGGATCATCTATGTAACTCAAGGTGCCGTGCACGTGTCTTTGCCACAGACATGATTGCTCGAACCACATGGTGTATCGTGCATCCACTTCCAAATGTACGATGTGTTGTGTGTTAAACTCTATCGTGTTACTCTTCTCCTGTACGCGTATTGCCACGAAGCATGCATGACTTATCTATATGAAGGTGTCACTGGCTCTGCAAGCCATTTAGGACATATTGGATTGAACGGCTGTCTTCCCAAGTCGGCAGCTAGCCTTACTGGGCGTCCTGAACCATCCGACAAGTCGACTGTCTTTCCAGGTCGGTAGCTAGCCTTGCAGGACATCCCGTACTCGCCTGTTAGTACCTCAGCTAGCAATCGCACTAGGAACTCACTAGTGCAGTCCTCCCGGGCCGACACGATTCCGATGTCTCGGAGATCGTTCGAGGACTCTTTTCCTTGTGCGCAATAAGTTGTCTGTGACCATGCAACTACTTTATCACTTCCATTCTATCCTAGAACTTCGTGCTCGGTTTCCTATTATCCGAGTACTTCATGCTCGATATTCTTTCTTCTCTGCACAGCTCCCTGATTGGAGACTGCCTCGGTGATCTGAGTATTCCGAGTACTTTCTCTGCTTTCCTTCTCCTGACTCGGAGCGACTACTGAATAGCCTTCCTTGTCTATGTATGCAACCTGACTCTACTCTTCTATCTCCGTATCACACTCCGTGCGATGCGGTGCAATCGTGCATAAACAAGAACTACTTTGCGGCATAACATAAGAACTACTCCATGTGATTCATTACACTAAGTTACGCGACTAGTAAAACAAAGTTTCCATATTCTATATACATGATAAGATGGGATTATTCCCTTAGCTATGTACGTTCGTCTCTTTTATTAGCATCCAAAGGTTATCGCCGAGCAACTAACATGTAACGTTCATTTTCTTATGTGTGCAAGCTAAGCAGAGACAGGTTCATCGGAGTCGTCCACCTTAGCGAGAACTCGCCTCGGCCGAGTGTGACTCCGAGCGAACTGCTGAATACTCCAAGTCCAAGCGTTGTTGCGTCGATTGAATCGTCTTGTTGAGCTGAGACGAGCGGGTTGTTACACTCTCCGCCAATAGAGCCTTCGCGATCCCCCCCAACTCCTATATGTCAGTTGAAGTAGCAATCCACCAGACACGTCTTTTGAGTTCCTACTGGAAAGCCCTCGAGTAGCTCAAGAAGATGAACTCGGAATCCGAGCTCCACGATGTCGTCGGAACCGGAGACTTAGACGCTAGTGCCAACCCCACTCGCCATCAATTATTTTTGATATCTTTTTTTAGAGTCAAGGGCAACGAGCAACCAAATTTAACTCCGGCTAGGACAACCCAACCCCTTGGGCCGACCGTAGGTATTAAACCACTCACTATTTGGACACATGATAATACAGAGATCCCGTAACCCATGTGGGACTATATCTATAATATATCTAACTATGATATCTGTAGAAGCATAAAAAGTGCGCCTCAAAGAGATGACGCAGTTTTCTACAAATAAACCCAACAGATGAAGAATGTCGCACTCTCTCTATTTAGAGGATGGCGCACTTTCTACTTGTTACAGAAGGAAGACACGCACTTTCTTACTTTGGCGCACTTTCTTGAAACTTCAGAAGATGGCACACTTTCTTATTGTGGCGCGCTTTCTTAATGTTACGAAAGTTGGCGCACAAACGCTCAAAGACGCACTCTCTCTCAGCATTTAATGTAACAGACTGACAGCTGACAGATGCAGAAACCGAAGAGTCAGAAGTCATCATTACAGCTATGCTGCGGCACGCAGACCCATGTTGTCGTTTAGCGGCCCAGCCTTCAGAAGTGCGCCGTTGTGCCAATTTTTTTAGAAGTGCGCCGTTGTGTTAATTTTTTTAGAAGTGCGCCGTTGTGCCAATTTTTTCAGAAGTGCGCCAATCTCCAGACCACTTCTAAAGTGCCATACTATTCTAACTGACAATGAATAGTTATGAGTGCGTCTTACATGCCATGCTTCTCGTGAAAAGTGTACAAATAACTGTCCCTACGACCTATGCTTTCCTCGTATAAGAAGCTACGTGCAAAGCAGGCAGTAAGTTGTGCACCCACTCATTCAGAACGTGGGGTGTTAGTCCACCAAAAGTGCGCACACAATGGTAAAATAGTCAAACTATCCAAAGTGCGCGCACACTGGTAAAACAGTACAGACTGTCCAAAGTGCGCGCACACTCTTATAACCGCTCCTAAACTCTATAAATACATGATCAGTACATCCGTTAGAGGGAGAATTTTCAAGTCTTTGAAATTCAAGAACAAAAGGAGAGAGAGAAGCTTCTCGTGCCGTTGTTGCCAAAGCTTTCTTATTGTTTAACTCTCCAAGTTGTTCACAGCAGTCCCTGCATTTCTTCGTCGTCGAGTGGTCCAAGGAGTAAAGTGATCGTCCGCAGATCATATCTCCATAGCTATACTTTCCCAGAATCAACTGTACTTAGATTCCTGTTTAGGATCTTTTTTGGTACTTTTCTTTCTTTTCAATAGTTTGTAATACAAGTTTCGTATAAACTTTTTCTCGCAAACAAGATGGCGACTCTGATGGGGACTACTTTCTCCTCTAACGAGAAGGTGATAGCTCAACTCGACGCTGCGTCAGTCAGCTCGATGCAGAAGACCTTGGTCGTGAAGTTCGACCAACAAGCATACGAAGAAATGCTTTATTCTGGGGGTAGTGCTCACCCCTCATCCTCGCTAAAGTCAAGGAAAACTCGCAAAGTGTGGGTTCGATTAGCCCATCTTCTTCTAGAGGACATCGGTTATACTTGCAATAGTCGATTACTTCTCCAAATGGGCAGAAGCAATCCTGCTCATCGAAGTAAAGACATCCAATGTAATTAACTTCGTCAAACACCATGTTATCTATCGTTTCGGTGTTCCCCGGGAGATAATACATGAAAATGGGTCACAATTCGCTAGTCAAGCGTTTTATCGATTCTGTGACAAGAATCGAATCCAGAATGTAGCATCTACAGCCTACAATCCAGCAGCCAATGGCTTAGCAGAAGCCTTCAACAAGACCATAATCAAACTCCTTAAAAAGTTTGTCTCGTCCAACAAACGCGATTGGAATGAGAAACTCAGAGAGTGTTTATGGGCTTATCGTACAACAGTTCGAACTCTAACTGGTTGTACGCTATTCTCTTTGGTCTACGGATGTGAAACAGTTCTTCCGCTCAAAATCCAGATACCTTCTCTTAGAATAGTCATTGCTAATGAGTTTACAGTAGAAAATAATGATCCATTGCGCCTGCAAAAATTAGAAGCATTGGATGAAAAGCGCTTGCACGCTCAACAACGTATTGAGCTATACCAAATACGCATTTCCAGAGCTTTTAATCGAAAGGTCAAGGAAAGAATATTCCAAGTCGGAGAATTGGTCATTTCAGTAAGAAGACCTATGATCACAACCCATAAAAGCAAAGACAAATTTCAAGCTAAGTGGGAAGGCCCTTATGTGGTGGAGAGTATTCTCCAACGGAGCCTACCGACTCGCTAAACCTAATGGAGATTTGATAATGATGCCTATCAACGGTAAATTTTTCAAGAAGTATTATGTCTAAGCACGACATATTCCTCTCCATCTCCAGCAAATTAAAATAAGATGTACAACAAATACATCATCCCCAACAACTCGTAGCCTACACGGCCTCTCGAACTATTACCTATATTCATTTTTAAATAAGACATGGGTAATGGGTCCTCAAAGTTTTCCAGTGAGACAATACTCAGATCCAACGGAACACTCGTTGAGATCATCTAAACGATTCTCTCCAACAAAAAATATTCCATTCTTAAAGCCCAGATGTTTTAATAATATCATATTCCTGATCCCCAGTTGGGTTGAAAATAATCTCACATATTTCTTCACCAGTCAATAAGTGTAATGTGATTCATGTCCATATTACCTCTGAATCATATTCCATTTATTATCCCCTAAATAGAAGATAATAGTTCGCCCTTGAACTACTCTTTCTTCTCTTCCCCAGTGAAGTAAACTAAATGAGCTATCACGTCCATATCACCTCTGATAGTATTGCATCCCGTAAAATTTGTCATTTGTACTCAGCATGAGTATACCTTGAATGATAAGTCTACCAAATTCTCCCACAGAATTATTCTGCCATGTCCATAATACCTCTAAGCAGATATATACTCAATAGGTCTCGATTTGAAAATATCACTAAGGTAAAATAAAATTTCTTTATTTATGGAAAATGAGGAAGAACAATACAAATACTTAAGGAGAGGATGAGTCAGAATCTCCCAAATTATTTACAAACATTGCAAGAGCGTGAAGGATACAGACGTTAGAATATGCAAGTGTTCGACGGGTAACCATTATGCAAGTGTTCGACGGGTAACCATTATTCTGGCCTGATCTTCTCGTTCTTCCACGATAGCAGACTAAACAAGGGGATCACTTACATCAATCTGAGGTTGGGTAGGTTCCCCCAATGAAGGATCGATAAGATCCCGGAGGACATCTGTTTTACCCAGTTTGACAGTAGATACCTCTTTCTTTTCTTCAGCAAAAGACAACTTGATAGCAGAATGAGGAACAATGGTCTCATCAAATTCTTTGTCTTTCCTCTTCGAAGTAGCCTCAGAAATCATTTTGCAAGTCTTCGTGAGAATGGAACAAGCAACTCCAGTATCTATAAGATAGAAAATAACGGTTTGAATTCGCAAACACGACTCCTCAGTGAAAAGAGACGATAGTTGGTTTCCCCCAAACGAAGAGCAGAATACAAAACATAAAACTGTTTTGTATGATGGTCCGAGGATTCTCATATGTGCGCATTTGTCTGATCAACAGAAAATGTTGCATAGTGCGCATGAACAAACAATTTGCAAAAATGGTTATAAAAGTGCCCACGACAAACCGCACATTGCACACAAAACCCAGTTCTTTTTCTAAGTACATATTTGTGCGCGTATCAGTGGGATGACAAGAAAAAGTCAGCATATTCAATTTTTTTTTGATGCACGTTGACCAAAAATCTTCAATTAGCAAACACACATGCAGCACAATAAAGTCAAAGCTGAAATTTTATTGAAGCTTAATCATGATTACATATGATGGAGATCTATCACACCTAGGTTTTGATTCTAAAATCATGATTATACATATGAAAATCTATTACATACGAATTTTCATATGATAAGGATCTATCACAGAGCCATCCCCATCTCTGTGTCGTGTCTGCTCCTTTATTTTTTTAGTCGCAAAAAAATGGGCTCCTCAGTGCAAACCACAGTACATAGAGAAGAAATCCATGATGTGGGCGAGGATGCTATACAGGAGTGGGCCTGTTTAAATTAGCAAGGACCCATTTCTGTCCTGACTCGATGGAGGACATGGCGAGTCAAACGAAAGCTTTTCCGCCATCCAGCGCCACCGCTAGAAGTCTCGGTTGGGGATTCCAATCCCAACCCTGTAATCAGCACAGGGGCCATGTTAAGAGTAATTCCAGCGAGCTGGATTTGAAGACAACGAACAGTCTTCTGGGTAATTCATTAGTTCAACATGAACAACGATGCCTATGATATTCTTACATGCTCCATCGCATAAAAAGCTCAACAGCAATATCATTGAGAAGCGTCTCCTCTTGCGTCTTATCGGGGGAGAGCAAAGCCGATAGAGCCATACTCCTACGGTCACCTTCGTAGGCTCACACTTAACGGTGGCCATGCTCAAGTTTCACAGCAAGAAAGAGATAAGTTTGGGATTGTCGGTAAAGTTTTGCTCATATTTAAAGGAGAAAATATGCCAAAGTTCGACATAGCTCTCGAAAGTTGTTCCTGAAAAACTGCCTACAGCTCCTGAAAAGTCGTCTGCGTCTCCTCAAATACCGCGTCAAAACCAAAAAGCAAGTCAAAGATATGTGCATGTCAGCCACGTCAGCTAATCTGTTAGAATTCTGTCCAGAGTGCGTGCACAAACATCTCAACAATTTTTATGCTTCTAATTCAAAGTATTTTGAATTCATCTTAACAAATTCAAAAACTTTGAAGGGGTCTTGTAGAAGCATAAAAAGTGCACCTTAAAGAGATGGCGCAGTTTTCTACAAATAAACCCAACATAGGAAGAATGACGCTCTTTCTCTCTATTTATAGGATGGCGCACTTTCTACTTGTTTCAGAAGGAATACGCGCACTTTCTTACTTTGGCGCACTTTCTTGAAACTTCGGAAGATGGCGCACTTTCTTATTGTGGCGGACTTTCTTAATGTTACGAAAGTTGGCGCACAAACGCTCAAAGACGCGCACTATCTCTCAGCATTTAATGTAACAGACTGACAGCTGACAGATGCAGAAACCGAAGAGTCATAAGTCATCATTATAGCTGTGTTGCGGCAGGCAGATCCAGGTTGTCATTTAGCGACCCAGCCGTTGTGCCAATTTCATCAAAAGTGCGCCACTGTGCCAATTTCTTCAGAAGTGCGTCGTTGTGCCAATTTCTTCAGAAGTGCGCCGATGTGCCAATTTCTTCAGAAGTACGCCGTTGTGCCAATGTCTTCAGAAGTGCGTCAATCTCCAGACCACTTCTAAAGTGCGCATACTATTCTAACTGACAGTGAGCAGTTATGAGTGCGTGTCTTACATGCCATGCTTCTCGTGAAAAGTGTCGTGTCAAGCAGGCAGTAAGTTGTGCACCCACTCATTCAAAACGTGGGGTGTTAGTCCACCAAAAGTGCACGCACAATGGTAAAACAACGCAGACTGTCCAAAGTGTGTGCACACTCTTATTACCGCTCCTAAACTCTATAAATATAGGATCAGTACATCCGTTAGAGGGAAAATTTTAAGTCTTTGAAATTCAAGAACAAAAGGAGAGAGAAGCTTCTAGTGCCGTTGTTGCCAAAGCTTTCTTATTGTTCAACACTCCAAGTTGTTCACGGCAATCCCTGCATTTCTTCGTCGTCGAATGGTCCAAGGAGTAAAGTGATCGTCCGCAGATCAGATCCCTATAGCTATACTTTTCTAGATTCAACTGTACTTAGATTCCTGTTTAGAATCTTTTTTTTTCTTTTTTTTTTCTTTTCAATAGTTTGTAATACAAAAGTTTCGTATAAACTTTTTCTCGCAAACAATATCGATGAAATCACAAGGATATGCGATAATCTATAAGTAAGATTCCATATGAAAGAACCCGGGCAACTCAATCATTTCGTTCAACTCGAGGTGGAACAAAAGGAACATATTCATGTAAGATTCATGTAACCCATGTAGGACTTTATCTACAGTATCTCTAACAATGATATCGGTGAAATCATTTCATTCCACTTGAGGTGGAACAAAAGGAACATATTCATGTGTAGAAAGAGAGCAAGTACCCCATCACAAGACAGTAGTAGTGTGAGAGTGACAGATAATAGTCTAAGTGTAGCATAAGAGAGTGGTGTAGCTAATATTGTAGAAGAGTGTCCTACAAATATTGTACTCTACAAGTTTCCATCACTAAAAGTACATATTCTCAAGGGTCTACCACGCCTTCTACTCAACAACAAGATCTGCAGGGATCATATGTCAGTGTTTGTGTTGGTACATAATATGGCCGATCAGTTTGGATTTGAGAGTATGTTGGCAGTTTTAATTGGCTCATGCAATCACTTTTATGTTGATATGACGAGCGAAGTTGAGGCATAACATAGATAATGTGCTATTAAAATAGCAGTCACCTTGACAGTGATAGGGTGAATAAAGCATTAGAAGTGGACGACAGAGCAGAAGAGAATACCTAGTACCTACTGCTCTCCTATGTTTTAGGGTATCAATAAATAATCACATATATATTAGACTATAAAGAAGGTCAAAGTGACAAGTTCATGGCAGTCTTGGATTCATGGCAAAAAAATGGAACTGCTTTACCACACCATAGTGCAGGCAATAAAATGCTATATGTTTGCACTCCAAGTTATTTAAGAGAGTGAAATAATGAAATTGTAGTGTTCCAAGAAGAGCTTAGGAATCTATAAAAATTGCAATAAACATCCAAATGTTGACACGAATGAAGCACTTGTATAGCAAGAATGATTGGAAGATAAATTATCTCACCTATACATACTGTATGCAAATAAAACATAAAAGGGGTTCTTTAGTGTAAATATCTGCAATGATAAGAAAATAAATGAAAGGTATGACGAAAAGATGACCACTGAATGCTGAGGAAGCTTCTGAAGCCGTAGAGTCACTTCTGTAATTATACCCAAGGTGCCTTCACTTCCAATTATCAAGCGTGTCAAATCATAACTAAAGATATAAAAAATAACAAAATTCTAATTAATTGCCTTGAGTACGTTACATATTCTCAACAGAAAATAACTTCAAGATAAATATTTTCAATAAAAGATAACTTTAAGATGATTAAAAATTTGAAGTCTTAAATATGTACTTGCAAAGAGAACAAGGTTTAATGAAGAAAAAAATACACATAAAATTGGCATAATTTAGCTTACTTAAAATGTTTCACGAGAGAAAAAAAATTCAACAATATCTGCATCTTTCTCAAACATGCAGGTGTAGCTATCAAAAAGGAAAAGCAAGAGAACTAGTGGCCCAGTTGGAACTCATTATTCTTCCAAGTTAAATTTTAGAACTACATGATAAGTCACAGAAAAGTGCCACCAAATGAAGAACTAATAAAAGAATGTGATAACAAATTATTGTTAGCTACTATAGAGGATTGAAACCATTTGCATCACTAAACGAATAATGGAATTGGTATAAGAGTTTTCTCAAATGAGCCTATAAGACCAACCATAATGGTATGGGATTGGTATAAGAGATTTTATTCTCGAGGAAAACAACAATGTTAAACATAGCACAGGTGTCACATATACATTTAGCTTTATAGCAGAACAAGACCTTCAGAAAGAACATTACATCAAAAGAACCTTTGCCACCAACATTTAAAAAGATATGTCATCAGATTATGTAATGAATTCCAGCAGAATAAACAGCATAAGTTGATTTGCACAGAATCATGGTTTCAGATGAGAGTCTAAAAGATGAAAGGTTAGATCCGAATAACCAAAAGAATTTATTCCCACCAAAGCTCAAGAATTCCTATCAAAATTATGACTTGTTTTTCAATTATAAATTGAAGGCCTATAAACCTAAAATGCATAACAGAACAAGAAAACCTTCATTCAAATTTTGTATGCTTGGTTATATCAATCCATACTAGAGAGGTCCAGTGCCTAAAATACATCAAGAAAAAAACATAATTATAATTGCAGATAGAGGAACAGTAAAGTTATTCTCATCGTCGCCATCATCATGCAAACCTTCTATTATTAGAATGTTTTGGGCTATGAGTCAAGTGAAGATCCAAAATAATATTGACAAAGTAGTTATGACTGGCTGTCAACTTGCCCTCAACCATCATGCTGGTACAATATTCAAGCCAAGGTATTTAAGCAAAAGAGAGAACATAAAATCTAGAAGATCAGTTGGCTTGTAAGTAGAGCAACATTATGATCATGTAATCTAAGCTCATGCAACCAAGCAGCATCCTCCATGTTCCTAATGATACTATTAGCTATTTTGAATAGCATTCATCTCCATTACACAAGCAAAAGAGCGAAAAGGATCAGCATTCCCGAGTAAAAAGATGGAAGAGAAAAGAGTGAAAAATATTCAGAAAGGATTTGCATCACCTTCTGTCCCCCCCAACATTTGTCTTCATGTCAAAGAGACATACTTCAATTCCATTTTCCTTTCTTTATCACCTTGACTCATGGCCCTACGTCTCCAATGTATTATTTATAATGATTCAAGATGATGTTCACTGATTAAAATGGGGCAGAGGTGGAGCAACAGAAGCTCCACCCAAAAATTGACACTTCATATAACCTACTGTCAACTTGACGTTAACCCTCTACTTTGTTGTCAAATTCCTAGCTAGATACTATGAATAAGAGAGGGTGCCATAAAACAAAGAAGGATAGTTGGCAAGATCTACAATTTTGGTCATGCAGTTTAAGCTCATGGAACCACGGAGTATCCACCAAGTCCCCTAGACTATGAAAGAGTCTAGAGGAAGAGGTAAGATGGTACTGTTTGCAAAGGAAATTGCATTCATTTCTAGGGCATAAGATGGAGCGAAAAAGATTAAGACTTTCCTACTGAAGTTCTGTCTACTTAATAGGTAATAGACCTCTAGGGCATATGACAAAAAAAATAATGACTTCCCTACTGATGTTCCAACTACTTCAGTAATAGACCACTGAGTATTATCCATATTCATATGTCAAGCAGTTCCGCTTTCCAAACATAATATAAGAATCTCCCCCACACATATGCTCCAAATTATACAATTGAGAAAAATTCATTATGCTACCAAACATTCATTAAGTCCGATGCATAATCTACCTATTCTCCCAGATAACTCTGTCTCTCATGGTGAATAAAATCATGAATTTTAGTGTTAGCTATTATTATGTTAGATTTAGTATTTTCTATATACTTTTTTTAGTCCCACATCGATAATATCCATATGAGGAAGGTTCTCCCCCTATCTATATGACCTCAATAAAGTACCATTTTAAAACATGCAATTCTACATCCTACTACCGGCTTTTGATCGGGATTTTTATTACATCATCCCCCCTACCTAGGCTAGGAACAGGTTTTCTGTTTTGATTTTCCATTTTTTGCTTTTGATGCATCCTTCCTCGATCCAACCCTGCGAGGCCATCTCTATCACATGCTCCACTCAAGTTGATCGTCGGTCCACAATCCTTTTACCTTGTAGACTGCTTCTCCATACTTTTCCACTCAGTTACTACCAAAATATCTTGTCTCGCCCCCCTTTAATATTTAAGTAAATAGCGCATCCAGGGAGATTCAAATTACTGACTTGAATCCCGTGTCTTTATGTCTCAATACATGATGACTTGGCCCATAGCGGTCGACGGCGCTAGGGTTCTTTTAGATTTGGATCAAGGGAAGCAGCAACCTCTAGCTGATGATGCGATAGGCGAGGGGATGGTGGTCCGAATGATTGGACCTACGGTCTCGCGACGGGGACGCCGGCATTCGACACATCCTAGCCATGGCGGAATGCATGATTCCTTCCACGACAGGGAGATGGAGGGGCCTATATAGGGCAAGCCTTGCATTGGGGGTTCTTCATCAAATCCGAGTGGAAGCACGATGGTGGCGAGCGGAACTCGGGACGCCAACAAGAGAAAAGGAATGCTAGAGGTGCGGACCACGGCCAAGAGGAGAAAGAGAGGGAAGAGCTTGCATCTTTCACTTGCTAGAGGAGAAGGGCAGGGGGATCAGGGAGTTCCCTGGAGGGGCTGGCGAGTAGAACAAGTCATGTCTCACTCTCCAGTACCAGCGTCGGACAAGTGTTGGATATTTTGCCTCACTCATCTTAGATGAGGATCTCGAAAGCCACACATGTTTTGGGATGATCTCTGTAAACTTGTAGTTGGCCAAGATAATCTTGAGCTTCAATTTGTTGAACCAATCGTGGTTGATGGAGAAAGGATGATAGAAATAACAGAAGATAAGTTGATGGAGACGGGAGAGTATTAGAAGAACACTATGGTCTTGTATGTAATGCGAGAGGAGCAATTTATTGGTCATCTCCGAGGTTTTTCACTACGGGAACGACGACCCAAAGGCAAAATAGAGTTCTTCTCACGTGATAATGGATTCTACTTTGTTAACTTCGTCTTAACAGAGGATCTGGACATGACCTTAGAGGGAGAACCGTGGTTATTAGATCAATCCTGGTCGACCACCTTAGAGGGAGGACAAGTGTTGGATATTTTGCCTCACTCATCTCAGGTGAGGATCTCGAAAGCCACACATGTTTTGGGATGATCTGTATAAACTTGTAGTTGTCCAAGATAATCTTGAGCTTCAATTTGTTGAACCAATCGTAGTTTATGGAGAAATGATGATAGAAATAACAGACTATGAGTTGATGGAGACGGGAGAGTATTGGAAGAACACTATGGTCATGTATGTAATGCGAGAGCAAACATGACCTTAGAGGGAGGACCGTGGTTGTTAGATGAAAGGCATGTTGATGTTGTTCTTAGGATGTGTTGGAGATATTGTAGTTGTTTCCTATTTCTTAGGTGATTTGTTATTCATTTCCTTCTTTAAGGAGGAAACAAATCCCTTAGATTAAGCAGGTTGTTACAAGCTACTTATTAATTACCTTCTTTAAGGAGGAAACAAATCCCTTAGCTTAAGCAGGTTGTTACTGCCTAATATGTACATATATTAGGGCTATTTTGTACAGAGGATTGAATTCAGAAAGGAAATAAAACTCTAAAATTCACATGGTATCAGAGCCAAGTTTCTGAAAACCTCAACCCTCTCATCTCATACTGCTTTTTCCGACAGTAACCCTCATCTCATACTGTTTATTTCCGGCAGTAATACCTTTTTTTCCCAGGCATCATCTTCTCTCATCCATCATGACAACTCCTCCCAGACCTACTAGTTCTGATGAAGTCTCAGACAAGGTATCTAGCCTTGAAACAGCAGTCCTTGGTGGCAATGGGGGAGATCCTCCAAACTTTCCTCACATGTCTATTACTTCATACAAGCTCAACGGTCGAAACTATCTTCAATGGTTCCAATCGGTGCTCTTGTATATCTGCAGCAGAGGAAAAGAAGGTTATCTCACCAACGAAGTCACCAAACCGGAGGAGAAGGCAGATGGATATCGAACCTGGAAGAAGGAGAATAGACAGGTAATGTCTTTGCTGATCAACTCCACGATGCCTAACATCGGAGAAAATTTTCTTCTATATGAAACAGCAGCAGAGGTATGGGAGGCAGCAAAGGAAACTTACTCCCACAAAGATGTACTGAACTTGTAACAATCGAAGGTGCATTACATAATTTGAGACAGGGTGATCTCTCGGTGACAGATTATTACAACAAGCTTCAACGATACTGGCAACAACTTGATGCTTTTGAGAAATACAAGTGGAATACTGCAGCTGATTCACAACAGTACAAGAAGATCATTCAGACTAAGAGGGCGTACAAGTTCTGTTTGGGACTAAATCCAAATCTTGATCCTGTGAGGGGTAGGATTTTTGGAACAAAACCACTGCCTAATCTTCGAGAGGCATTATCTGAAATCAGACGTCGCAGGACCTTAATGCTGGGGGCTGAACCAAAGGAAGCTGGAGGCGAAGCTTCATCTTTGGCAGCCCGCAGTACTTCGGAGCCACGTAAAGGAGGCCGGCCATGGTTTTATCATGGCATGGATGTCACTTTCTTTGAGACATTCCATATTTTCATAAACTGCTCTTCAGGGGGAGAATTTAGGTGAATATCAGTTTTTGGGATCTGAGAGACCTACTTTGACCTCATCTTCAACACTTGAGTGTTTGGATGATATGCTTTTGACTTCTCATGATATTGAATTTCTTGACAGCCCTAGTGTCAGTCCAAAACAGCCTCCTAGTCAACCTGGTCAGCCTAAATCAAACTTGTTAGACCATCCTAGTGTCGTCAACCTAATAAAACTGATAAGGGTAACAACCCTTCTGTTAGTGAGCCTAAGAAACCTACACTTACTGTTGATGATCAAAACATAATCGTTTATCAAAGGAGACGAAAAAAACAGAAGGAAACAGAGGTTCAAACACAACCTATACCACCTCAAACATTTGAACCTGAGTCCAAGTCTCATGAAACTCATATACAGGCTGAAGATGGAGATTATTCTAACAGTACAGGTCCTGAGAGTGCACAAACTGGTGATGATTTGCCTATTGCAATTCAAAAAGGGGTGAGAGACTGCAGGAGTAGGCCGTTATATCTTGTTAGCAAGTATGTCAGTTATGATGGGTTGTCTCAAGGGTATAGGTCCTTCATTGCAAAAATCTCAGACATACACATTCCTAATAGTGTGCAAGAAACATTGTCAGTAGAAGAATGGAAGAAGGCTGTAGAAGAAGAATTGAAAGCTCTAGAGAAGAACCAAACATGGGAACTATGTGATTTGCCGAGAGGAAAGAAGCCAGTTGATTGCAAATGGGTCTTCACTGTAAAAACCAAAGCTGATGGCAGCATTGAGAGGTTTAAAGCAAGGTTGGTTGCTAAAGGGTTTACTCAGTCATATGGCATTGACTATCATGAAAATTTCGCACGTGGCAAAGTTGAATTCTATCCGAGTTATATTATCTCTAGCAGCAAATCTTGAATGGCCTCTCCGCCAACTTGATGTCAAAAATGCTTTTTTGAATGGTAATATGGAAGAAGAGGTGTATATGGAGATTCCTCTTGGTACTGAAAATGCTGCTAATAGAGGAAAGGTGTGCACGTTGAAGAGATCGTTGTATGGTCTCAAACAAACTCCAAGAGCATGGTTCGAGAGATTTTCTAAAATGCTAAAACAGCATGGGTACACTCAAGGACAAGCAGATCACACAATGTTCACAAAACATTCTTCTGTTGGTAAGATGGCAGTGTTAATAGTCTATGTGGACGATATTGTGCTTACAGGGGACTATGAAGAGGAGATACCTAGAATTAAAAAGATTCTTGAAAAAAGAGTTCGAGATCAAAGATCTAGGAAACCTTAAGTACTTCCTTGGGATGGAGATGGCTAGATCGAAGAAAGGGATTTTTGTCTCACAAAGGAAGTATGTATTAGACCTACTGAAAGACACTGCCATGTTTGACTGCAAACATGCTGACACACCAATGGACTCTACTACTAAACTTGGGTCAATTCAAGACAGTACTCCTATTGAAAAGGGAAGGTATCAAAGACTTATTGGGAAGTTGATCTATCTTTCTCATACAAGGCCTGATATTGCCTTCTCGGTGAGTGTTGTAAGTCAGTACATGAATAATCCTACTGAGGAACATATGCCAGCAGTTCAGAGGATTCTGAGATACCTAAAAATGACCCCTGGTAAAGGACTGTTTTTCAAGAAGAATGCAACAAGAGGAGTTGAAGTATACTCAGATGCAAATTGGGCTGGATCTATAACTGATAGGAGATCTACCTCAGGGTTGTGTACTTATGTCTGGGGTAATTTAACAACTTGGAGGAGTAAAAAGCAGTCAATTGTGGCGAGAGGTAGTGCTGAGGCTGAGTTCAGAGCCATGGCTCAAGGGATTTGTGAAGGAATATGGCTGAAACGATTGCTAGTTAACTTAAAGATTCCTATAGATGGTTCAATCAAGCTATTAAGTGATAACCAATCAGCAATAAGCATTGCCAAGAATCCGGTTCAGCATGAACGAACCAAACATATTGAAATTGACAAGCATTTCATCAAGGAAAAAATAGGAGGGATAATTGAGCCTATCTATATCTCCTCATCATTGCAGAATGCAGACATACTCACCAAGCCGGTTCCTAGAGTTGTATTTGAAAGTTTGTGTAGCAAGCTGGGTATGATAAACATATACAACCCAGCTTGAAGGGGAGTGTTGGAGATATTGTAGCTGTTTCCTATTTCATATGTGATTTGTTATTAATTTTCTTCTTTAAGGAGGAAACAAATTCCTTATATTAAGCAGGTTGTTACAGGCTACTTATTAATTTCCTTCTTATTTCCTTTCTTTAAGGAGGAAACAAATCCCTTAGATTAAGCAGGTTGTTACTGCCCAATATGTATATATATTAGGGCTATTTTGTACAGAGGATTGAATTCAGAAAGGAAATAAAACTCTAAAATTCACAAGATGGAACCCGACCGCAAGCTTTGAGCGACACATATTATCTTCAGTCCCAGTCTGGATCTGTTTCCCATGGCTCCCCCCCTCAAC